>JARQOC010000003.1:612714057-612795925 GCA_033576535.1 Allobates femoralis | reverse complement strand
CTGGTCTCCATCTTGTAGTAATGTCCCCATCCTGGTCCTCCTCTTGTAGTAATGTCCCCGTCCTGGTCTCCATCTTGTAGTAATGTCCCCATCCTGGTCCCCATCCTATATTAATGTCCCCATCCTGGTCCCCATCCTATATTAATGTCTCCCATCCTTGTCCTCATTTTGCAGTAATGTCCCAATCTTTTAGTAATGTTCCCACCCTTGTCATCTTGTAGTAATGTCCTGGTCTCTGTTCTTTTTGTTCTCTCGCTCACTCACATATACACACAAATATACTCACTATTATACACACACATACACACTCACTATTATACACATACACACTCACTCACATATACACTCACACATACTCACACTCTCTCTCTAACACTCACTCATACACACCTGATGCCCTGGGCCATTATACTTGGAGCCGCCACGGTACCGCTTTACTGTGACGGGTACCACCGGCTCAGCTCAAACAAGCGCTTTCGCGCCTGTGCATTCATGAAAGCAGGCGGCCGGCGGACCAATCAGAAGCCTCCTGTGACGTCACAGGAGGTTTCTGATTGGTCCACCGGCTGCCTGCTTGTGTGAAAGTACATGCGCGAAGACGCTTGTTTGAGCTGAGCCGGCGGTACCCGTCACAGTCACAGTAAAGCGGTACCGCGGCGGCTCCAAGTATAATGGCCCGGGGCATGCTTTTTCCTTTCATGGTGCCCCGAGCCGCACTGGGGAGCGTGGCGGGCCGCTTGCGGCCCGGGGGCCGCAACTTTGAGACCCCTGTTCTAGAACAACATATCATTCCTTCAGCTGCTGCAGAACCTCATCATAAACCAGAGCTGCTGCAGAACCTCATTATAGACATCAGCTGCTTCAGAACATCATCTTACACACAGCTGCTGCAGAAACTCATCATACCCTAAACTGCTGCAGAACCTCATCATGCACCTTAGCTGCTGCAGATCCATGCAATTTTCCATGTGGGCAATTTTCCGTGTGGGCAATTTTCCATGTGGGCAATTTTCCATGTGGGCAATTTTCATGTGGGCAATTTTCCTGTGGGCATTTTTCCTGTGGGCATTTTTCTGGTCACCGTTGTCATTGTATCTGAACAGTACCCTCCAGTGGTCAAATAGAGTAACTACACGTCTGGCTGATTGTACGAGAACAGTTTTATCTACTGGACATATTTTGTAATTACACGTCTGGCGGATTGTAAATGAACATCGCCCTCTAGTGGTCATACATAATAATTACAAGTCTGGCTAATTGTACAAGAACAGCACCCTCTAGTGGTCAGATATAGTAATTATATATACATTTATGTTTTTCTTACTGTTTTGTACATTTGAAACTTTTATTAGTAGGGATGTGAACAGTGCCATCTCGTGGTCAGATTTTGCAATGACACGTCTGGCTGATTGTAAATGAACATCGTCCTCTTGTGGTCATACATAGTAATTACAAGTCTGGCTGATTATACATAAACTGCCATCTAGTGCTCAAATATTGTAATTACATGTCTAGCTGACTGTAAAGGAACAGCACCCTCCCTCTAGTGGCCAGATATAGTAATTACATATACATTTATGTTTTACTTACTGTATTATATACTTATAAAATATATTAGTAGGGAAAGTCTACACTTTATTCTACATCCAGCCATAGAGGAGGACACAGAAGAGCAGGGTGGCACTGGAGATGAGGTAGATACAACATCCCTTACACCAGGATCACAGCAGCCTAGCTTTCCCAAGAAATCCACAGCTGTCACCCGCATACCGAGGCGGGGGGAAGGGGGGGTCAGGAGGAAGAAGGGGGCACCCAAAAAACAACGGTCAACCAAAGCTCAGGACTCCAAGTAAGAATCAAGAGAGAGGGAGCAAGATCTGTTAATAAAGATCTGACTCCAGGATGTCATAAAAGAATCAGGAACAAAACTGCTAAGAGAGGCCATAAAGAAGAGGTTGATTATTGTCAACTTCATGCAGAATAGTGAGTACAGCTCTGGAGTATAATACAGGATCAGTAATGTAATGTAATGTATGTACACAGTGACTGAACCAGCAGAATAGTGAGTGCAGCTCTGGAGTATAATACAGGAGGTAACTCAGGATCAGTAATGTAATGTATGCAAACACTGTGACTCACCGTGACCGGGGTGTTCACATCGCAGGCGTTGACTCTCCTCTTGTCACGGAACCGCGCCTGCGGCTGTGAGGCCCGGTGGTCTAGATCAATAGGGGGGATGGCGGAACAGTAGGGGTAGTTTGTCTTCGTGACGCCACCTGCGGGTGTTTGGTAACTGTACCGACGCTGCTAGGCCTCCGGGGGATGTTAGGCAGCAAGATGGAACGCTCCCCACAGGATGAGCGGGAGTCCCCGGAGCCGGGAGCTGCGCAAGATGTTGTGAGGCAGCTGCGGTAACACTGCTGTTAGGCCCAGGAGTCAGACACAGACACACCAGAGTCTTTTGAGTACCTTTACTGGTGGTTTTCAGGTACGCCAGACCGGGTTCGTGAAGTTAACACTCCTGGAGGTTCACAGCAAGCAGTTAGTGTAGGCTTCCTTCTCTCTCTCTCTAGTCAGGTCGGGTGGATGTGGAATCCAGCCGGACTGGGCAGTGTGTTCAATGGAACTTGCTTCACCTGGTTAGCAGCACTGAGGGCACTGTAAAAGGGTTTGAGCAGGATCAGTACTCTTCCCTGGGCTCTCGCTGGTAGGTGCTTCAGGTGGAACAGGGGGCTAGACTCCCTGTGGTTGTAAGCTGGTTCTCTGTGGTGGCTGGGTAGCTCTCACAGCTTCGGTTCCAGTAACCGGTTATTAAGGAAAGAGTCAAAATAACTCTGTTTTCCTTGAAAGGTGTTCTCCTTCTACCTCTTATCCCAATTGCAGGGATTTCCTCACTTGCTAACTGGCTGGTTGGGCCTAGTGTGTCCCTCATAGGATGGAGGTTTCACACAGGCTGGCAGCTCTTGTAGCGACTGCACACACTCTGAAGTTTCTCCCTCCAAGACTGTCACGGGTGGCACGGATGACAGGGTGGAGGCCACGCGCAGACGATCCCAGCGTTTGGCCCATCAGCCATAATGGTGGAGGATGGTCCGTCTCTTTCAGGGGCATTTACCTTCTGTGTTGATGGAGAGAAGGTGTGATGAGATCTCTCTATTATGGGGAGACGGCTGTGGAGGTCTTGCGCTCGGTCTGGTTTTATCCACCAATGTTGTAGGGCACTAGGACCCAGCAGACTCCTTCCACCTTTATAAGGAGGTTCATTACCCTTCCTCGGTGCAGGTGATAGTTCCTTGTGCACACTTTATCCTTGCTCCAGCAGAAGCTGAGATTGTGGAGGTTGCTGTGTTCTGCTGTCAGATAAGTGTTTCCTTTTCCCAAATGTCTGTCTTCCCTGGTGTTTGTCTTTAGTTGATAGTGGAGGGGTCTAGTGAACCTCTCCATCTGATCCTTAGATAGGATAGATCTAGGATCAGAGAGGGACGAGGTTCGTGGTCGGCGACAGTTGAGGAGACTGTATAGGGACGTTAGGGCAGACAGGGTCAGCTCTAGGAAGTCTAGGGGTCACCGTCTCCTTCTTGTGCCCTTAGCATTAGGGACTCCTGATTCCCCCCCCCCGTCGTTATCCTACGCTGGGTGTCTTCCCCACTCCCAGCGTGACATTATCACCTGCCATAACTGTAAGTGAAGGAAGGGGAGGATTTGATTTTCCTTCCTTTCCTTATGGATCCTGTGTCTGCTTTGGCCCAGCAGCTGCAGACCTTGTCTTTGGAGGTTGCGGACCTTCGGTCGGCTCTGCAGGGACCACAACCGCAAAATGGTGTCTTGGGGAATCAAGCAGTGGGTCCGGCCAGACCGGAACCTAAGGTTGCCCTCCCTGACAGGTTTTCAGGAGGCAGAGACAAATTTACTGTGTTCAAAGAGGCCTGTAAATTATACTTTAGGCTTAAGCCGTATTCCACTGGTGATGAGCAGCAGCGGGTAGGAATTATTATATCATTGCTGCAGGGGGATCCCCAATCCTGGGCTTTCTCTCTGCCACAGGACTCTACTTGTCTCCAGTCTGTGGATGGATTTTTTGACGCCTTAGGCCTCATATATGATGACCCTGACCGTGTCTCTTTGGCTGAATCCAAATTGCGCCATCTCCACCAGGGGACTCGGTCGGCGGAATCATATTGTTCTGAGTTCCGTAGGTGGGCTATGGACACAAAGTGGAACGATCCGGCTCTCAGGAGTCATTTTTGCCAGGGTCTTTCAGAAAGACTGAAGGATGCCCTGGCAGTGTATGAGACCCCCCCGTCCCTGGAGGCAGCTATGTCGTTGGCTATTCGCATGGATAGACGCCTCCAGGAGCGGAGGGGTAGACCTCCTGCAACTGGGAGCCCTTCTCATGGTGGTTCCTTGTTGCCGGGTGGTCACTCGGAGGGCGAGTCATTTCTCCCGAGGGGGGAGGAACCTATGCAGCTTGGAGGAGCGGCGGCCTCGAGGCTCTCCTCCGGTGCCTCCCGGGGCAGGGGGAAGGGGGTCTGTTTTTTCTGTGGGAAAGGAGACCATTTTATCGGGGCCTGTCCCTACGCTCCTAAACGGACTAGGGTGCCGAGACCTCATGTGACTATGGGGGGGGTGGAGGTGGTCGAGCGGGAGGTGTGTGTATCCTCCGTTTGTACTTCCCATTTTCTCCTGAGTGCAGAGGTGGCGCTAGAGAGCAAAACGGAAGGCATTTCTGTGTTTGTGGATAGTGGTGCGGGGATCTGCATGGTGGATGCTCGTTTTGTACACGCTCATGGGCTTAACCGCTGTTTATTGTCTCGCCCCATCCGTATCTATGCCATCGACTCAGCCCCTCTTGCTCAGGGTAGTCTCACACATATCGTACATAACATTAAGTTAACGGTTGGATCCCAACATCAGGAGACGTTATCTTGCTATGTCTTAGACGGTCTCCCCGCTCCCATTGTCCTGGGCTTGCCATGGTTGATTAAACATAATCCCGTAGTGGATTGGCAGTCCAGGGACATTGTGGAATGGAGTGATTTTTGTTCAGAGAATTGTTTGGCTACATCCCTTTCGGTGGTATCTGCTGAATCTCTGCCCCCATTCCTATCGGAGTATGAGGATGTGTTCTCAGAGAAGGGGTGCCGAGACTTGCCCCCTCATCGGGCATATGATTGCCCTATCAACCTCGTTCCCGGAGCTAAACTGCCCAAAGCTAGGATGTTTACTATATCTGGACCCGAAAGACAAGCAATGAAGGATTTCATTTCTGAAAGTCTGGAGACGGGACACATTAGGCCCTCCACGTCGCCGGTTGCGGCTGGTTTCTTTTTTGTGAAAAAAAAAGATGGGGGCCTCCGTCCTTGTTTGGATTTTCGGGAATTGAATCGGATTACTGTCCGTGATCCATACCCCCTCCCTCTGATCCCTGATTTATTTAGTCAGGTTGTGGGTGCCAAATGGTTCTCCAAGTTGGATTTGAGGGGGGCCTACAACCTGATTAGGGTCAAAGAGGGGGATGAATGGAAAACTGCGTTTAATACCCCGGACGGCCATTTTGAAAGTCTCGTAATGCCGTTCGGGCTCACTAACGCCCCGGCGGTTTTCCAACATTTTGTCAATGATATTTTCCATCATTTGGTGGGTAGATTTGTAGTTGTTTACTTGGACGATATCTTGATCTATTCTCCCGATATGGAGACGCATCAGTCCCATGTCAAACAGGTGTTGCAGGTCTTACGGGACAACAAACTGTATGCTAAACTCGAGAAATGTGTTTTCGCCGTTCAGGAGGTTCGTTTTTTGGGGTACCTCTTGTCACCGTTGGGTTTCCGGATGGATCCGGAAAAGGTCCGGGCGGTGCTAGATTGGGAACAGCCGGACAATCTACGGGCATTGCAACGCTTTTTGGGGTTTACCAATTTTTACCGTAAATTTATTAAGAACTATTCGGTACTGGTGACGCCTCTTACGGACATGACTAGGAAGGGGACGGATTTTTCTGAGTGGTCTGATTCTGCTCGCCAGGCTTTTTCCTCCCTGAAGCGTTGTTTTGCTTCCGCGCCTGTTCTTTGTCAGCCCGATCTTTCTCAGCCCTTCATTGTGGAAGTGGATGCGTCTGAGGTGGGGGTGGGGGCTGTGTTGTCGCAGGGCCCTTCGCCTGGGAGATGGGTGCCCTGTGCGTTCTTCTCCAAGAAGTTGTCTTCGGCCGAGAGGAATTATGATGTGGGTAATAGGGAGCTGTTGGCTATTAAGTTGGCTTTTGAGGAATGGCGGCACTGGCTGGAGGGGGCTGTCCATCCCATCACGGTTATTACCGACCATAAGAACCTGTCTTACCTTGAGTCCGCCAGGCGTCTCAATCCCCGGCAGGCCAGGTGGTCTTTGTTTTTCACGAGATTTAATTTTACCGTCACCTACCGTCCGGGGGTTCAGAATGTGAAGGCGGATGCATTATCGCGTAGTTTTCCGGGTGGTAGTACTCATGAGAGTCCCGTCCCCATCTTGCAGGAGGGGGTGGTTGTTTCTGCTCTTTGCCCTGATCTGGAGGGGGAGGTGTTGAAGGTTCAGGGGGGCGCCCCTGCCTCCTGCCCTTCTGGGAGGCTTTTTGTGCCGTTCTCTTTGCGCCTCAGGGTGCTGTCAGAGCATCACGACTCTGTACTGGCGGGGCATCCGGGCGGTAGGGCCACTTTCGATCTCTTGTCTCGTCGCTTTTGGTGGCCGGGGTTGAGGAAGGACGTAGCGGAATTCGTATCCGCCTGTGGTGTGTGTGCACGTGCTAAGGTTCCGCATACCCGTCCGTCTGGGTCTCTCGTGCCATTGTCTATTCCTGAGAGGCCATGGACACATTTGTCAATGGATTTTATCACCGATCTTCCGGCGTCTGCGGGCAAGACGGTGGTACTGGTAGTAGTAGATAGATTCAGTAAGATGGTTCGCTTTGTGGCACTGCCCGCACTTCCTAATGCTCGGACTCTGGCACAGGTGTTCGTAAGTGAGATTGTGAAACTTCATGGGGTTCCCTCCGATGTGGTTTCTGATCGCGGTACTCAGTTCGTCTCCAAATTTTGGAAGGCTTTTTGTACACGTTTGGGGATAACGTTGTTCTTTTCTTCTGCTTTTCATCCTCAGTCTAATGGTCAAACCGAACGTGTGAATCAGAATTTGGAGACTTACCTGAGGTGTTTTGTCTCTGACCATCAGGAGACTTGGGCAAATTATTTGCCCTTGGCCGAATTCGCCCTTAATAATCGTCTTCAGGAGTCCACTGGCAAGTCACCGTTCTTCGGTGCATATGGGTTTCATCCTCAGTTTGGTACTTTTAGCGGTACGAGTCCTTCCGGAGTTCCGGAGGAGGACCGTTTTACCTCGTCCCTCTCCTCGGTTTGGCGGGGTGTACAGCGTAGCTTGAAGCTCTTAGGTGACAGGTACAAACGTATGGCTGACAGGAAGCGTGCGCCAGGTCCGGACCTATGTGTGAATGACTACGTGTGGTTGTCTACCAAGAATGTGAAGTTGAGGGTGCCCTCTTGGAAGTTGGGGCCCAGGTTTATTGGCCCCTATAGGATAACCGCCGTTATCAATCCCGTGGCGTTTCGTCTTGCGTTGCCTCCTGCTCTTAAGATTCACGATGTGTTTCACAGGTCGCTCCTCAAGCCGTATGTGCCGTCGTCTAACCCATCTCCTTTGCCTCCTGAGCCCATCTGTGTGGCGGGGAATCTGGAATTCGAGATCTCGAGGGTGGTTGATTCTCGCATGTTGCGCCGTTCTCTTCAGTATTTGGTGCACTGGAGGGGGTACGGTCCTGAGGAGCGGATGTGGGTGCCGGCGTCGGAGGTGTCCGCCGCAAGGCTGGTCCGCGCTTTTCACCGTTCCCATCCGGATAAGCCTGGTCCTGAGTGTCCGGGGGCCACTCGTAGGAGGGGGGGTACTGTCACGGGTGGCACGGATGACAGGGTGGAGGCCACGCGCAGACGATCCCAGCGTTTGGCCCATCAGCCATAATGGTGGAGGATGGTCCGTCTCTTTCAGGGGCATTTACCTTCTGTGTTGATGGAGAGAAGGTGTGATGAGATCTCTCTATTATGGGGAGACGGCTGTGGAGGTCTTGCGCTCGGTCTGGTTTTATCCACCAATGTTGTAGGGCACTAGGACCCAGCAGACTCCTTCCACCTTTATAAGGAGGTTCATTACCCTTCCTCGGTGCAGGTGATAGTTCCTTGTGCACACTTTATCCTTGCTCCAGCAGAAGCTGAGATTGTGGAGGTTGCTGTGTTCTGCTGTCAGATAAGTGTTTCCTTTTCCCAAATGTCTGTCTTCCCTGGTGTTTGTCTTTAGTTGATAGTGGAGGGGTCTAGTGAACCTCTCCATCTGATCCTTAGATAGGATAGATCTAGGATCAGAGAGGGACGAGGTTCGTGGTCGGCGACAGTTGAGGAGACTGTATAGGGACGTTAGGGCAGACAGGGTCAGCTCTAGGAAGTCTAGGGGTCACCGTCTCCTTCTTGTGCCCTTAGCATTAGGGACTCCTGATTCCCCCCCCCCCGTCGTTATCCTACGCTGGGTGTCTTCCCCACTCCCAGCGTGACAAAGACTCTATTTATAGGGGCAACTCGCTCAAAGTGACCAGTGGAGCTCTCCCTAGAGGCTTGGGGTGAAACCAGGTGTTCTAAGGTGTTGTAGTTGTTGTTAGGTGTTTTGTGAGTGTTGCTTTGCTGTTTACTCCATTCATGCCCTAAGGAGTTCTGTGGTGCCCAACAGGGTGCCAGGGTGCCACAACTGCACCAGCAGAATAGTGAGTGCAGCTCTGGAGTATAATACAGGAGGTAACTCAGGATCAGTAATGTAATGTATGTAAACATTGACTGCACCAGCAGAATAGTGAGTGCAGCTCTGGAGTATAATACAGGATGTAACTCACGATCAGTAATGTAATGTGTATACACAGTGACTGCACCTGCTGAATAGTGAGTACAGCTCTGTTGTATTAGTAAAGTCTCTATTTAGATCACAGTTCAGGTAATAAGAGACGGCAGTTCCTCGGCGTCAACATTAAACATGCTGTGAAGGTGATGGTCGCAGGACAGACCAAAAGAACGCGGATACGGAAGGGGCACAGTGCGTTTTTTGATGAGGTCGCCCATTTACTCCACTCCCTCATGTTCCGGTCTCATCAGTCTCATGTATTAAGATTTCTCTTTTCTTTATCTTTTAGACTTTTTTTTCCACTTCTTCGAGTCTCCAGCGGAGATGTTTGATGATCCGATGTTCCTGACTTTGAGTGTCCGGGGACGACGTTATTGAGGTTCAAGATCACTGTACAGGGGGGGGAGCTGTATTCATCACAGGGTGTATAATGAGGAGATCACTGTACAGGGGAGGGTCTGTATTAATCACAGGGTGTATAATGAGGAGATTACTGTACAGGGGAGGGTCTGTTTTCATCAGAGGGTGTATAATGAGGAGATCACTGCACAGGGGAGGGTCTGTATTCATCACAGGGTGTATAATGAGGAGATCACTGTACAGGGGAGGGTCTGTATTCATCAGAGGGTTTATAATGAGGAGATCACTGTACAGGGGAGGGTCTGTATTCATCACAGGGTGTATAATGAGGAGATCACTGTACAGGGGGGTCTGTATTCATCAGAGGGTGTATAATGAGGAGATCACTGTACAGAGGGGAAGTCTGTATTCATCACAGGGTGTATAATGAGGTTCTCACTGTACATTAGGTTCTGTATTCATCACAGGGTGTATAATGAGGAGATCACGGTACAGGGGAGGGTCTGTATTCATCACAGGGTGTATAATGAGGTTCTCACTGTACAGGGGGGTCTGTATTCATCACAGGGTGTATAATGAGGAGATCACTGCACAGGGGAGGGTCTGTATTTATCACAGGGTGTATAATGAGGAGATCACTGCACAGGGGAAGGTCTGTATTCATCACAGAGTGTATAATGAGGAGATCACTGTACAGGGGGGTCTGTATTCATCAGAGGGTGTATAATGAGGAGATCACTGTACAGGGAGGGTTGTATTATCACAGGGTGTATAATGAGGAGATCACTGTACAGGGGGGTCTGTATTCATCAAGGGTGTATAATGAGGAGATCACTGTACAGGGAAGGGTTGTATTTCATCACAGGGTGCATAATGAGGAGATCACTATACAGGGAGGGTCTGTATTCATCAGAGGGTGTATAATGAGGAGATCACTGTACAGGGAGGGTTGTATTATCACAGGGTGTATAATGAGGAGATCACCATACAGGGAGGGTCTGTATTCATCACAGGGTGTATAATGAGGAGATCACTGTACAGGGAAAGGGTCTGTATTAAATCACAGGGTGCATAATGAGGAGATCACTATACGGGGGGTCTGTATTCACAGAGGGTGTATAATGAGGAGATCACTGTACAGGGGAGAGTTCTGTATTAATCACAGGGTGTATAATGAGGAGATCACTGTACGGGGGGTCTGTATTAATCACAGGGTGTATAATGAGGAGATCACTGTACAGGGGAGGGTTGTATTCATCACGGTGCATAATGAGGAGATCACTATACAGGGGGCTCTGTATTCATCAAGGGTGTATAATGAGGAGATCACTGTACAGGGGGTTGTATTAATCACAGGGTGTCTAATGAGGAGATCATGTACAGGGGGTCTGTATTCATCACAGGGTGTATAATGAGGAGATCACTGTACAGGGAAGGGTCTGTATTCATCACAGGTGTATAATAGGAGATCATGTACAGGGGGTCTGATCATCACGGTATAATGAGGAGATCACGGTACAGGGGAGGTTCTGTATTCATCACAGGGTGTATAATGAGGAGATCACTGTACAGGGGAGGGTCTGTATTCATCACAGGGTGTATAATGAGGAGATCACTGTACAGGGGAGGGTCTGTATTCATCACAGGGTGCATAATGAGGAGATCACTGTACAGGGGAGGGTCTGTATTCATCACAGGGTGTATAGTGAGGTGATCATTGTACAGGGGAGGGTCTGTATTCATCACAGGGTGTATAATGAAGAGATCACTGTACAGGGAAGGGTCTGTATTTATCATAGCATGGGCGTACTCAGCGTGGGGCGGGGGGGGGGGGCAGGTGCCCCCCCTCAAGAAGGGAGCAGGAAAGCCACAACATGGCTAATTAGTATGCAATGCTCCACAGACTGCAGCCTGCTGAGCATCGCTTAACTCCAGGGGCGGACTGGGCCGGTGCCAGGGAAGCATTTGCCCCCCAAGGCCAGTGGATTAGTAACAGTTCAGGTCCGTCCAGCCGCCCTGAAAGTGAAATCATCATTGCGGTAGCACTGTAGGGCGGCCGCCTGCTGCTGAGAGATAATGGCCGCCTGCCATTATAAACTGCAGGCAGCTGCAGGTTGAGCGATGCTGGGCCCGCCCTGCCACATGACGTCAGGCAGGACAGACCCAGCACATAGAGTGCTGAAGCCACGCCCACCTTCTCCTGAGAGAGGACGGAGCTGCTGATGGCTGCAGCAGGTGCAGCCCCTGAATTCCTGAAGCCTGTGTGTGGAGTAGGTGAGCCCGGCTGTATAGTTTCACTTTGTAGGGCAGCAGATCACTTGCTACTGCTTGCACTGTTTGTGTGTCTACAACTGTGTATGCATTGTATGTGTGTGTCTGTGGGAGTGCCACTGACTGGGTATGCAGTGTGTTTGTGTCTGCAACTGTGTATACAGTGTGTTTGTGTATCTGCCACCGTGTATACAGTGTGTGTGTGTGTCTGCTAATTTGCATGCAGTGTGTGTGTGTCTGCCACTGAATATGCAGTATGTGCCACTGTGTATGCAGTATATGTGTGTATATATGTGTGTGTATGTGCCACTAGGTATGCAGTGTGTGCCACTGTGCATGTATGTGTACGCTGTGTGTGTGTCTGCCACTGTGTATGCCGTGTGTGTCTGCCACTGTGTATGCCGTGTGTGTGTCTGCCACTGTGTATGCCGTGTGTGTGTCTGCCACTGTGTATGCCGTGTGTGTGTCTGCCACTGTGTAAGCAGTGTGTGTGTCTGCCACTGTGAATGCAGTGTGTGTGTCTGCCACTGTGTATGCAGTGTGTGTGTCTGCCACTGTGAATGCAGTGTGTGTGTCTGCCACTGTGTATACAGTGTGTGTCTGTCTCCCACTGTGTATACAGTGTGTGTGTGTCTGCCACTTTGTATACAGTATGTGTGTGTCTGCCACTGTGAATGCAGTGTGTGTGTCTGCCACTGTGTATGCAATGTGTGTGTGTGTCTGCTACCGTGTATAAATTGCGTGTGTCTGCCACTGTGTATACAGTGTGTGTGTGTCTGCCACTGTGAATGCAGTGTGTGTGTCTGCCACTGTGTATGCAGTGTGTGTCTGCCACTGTGTATGCAGTGTGTGTGTGTCTGCCACTGTGTATACAGTGTGTGGTGTGTCTGCCACTGTGTATACAGTGTGTGTGTGTGTCTGCCACTGTGAATGCAGTGTGTGTGTCTGCCACTGTGTATGCAGTGTGTGTCTGCCACTGTGTATGTAATGTTTGTGTGTGTCTGCTACCGTGTGTACATTGTGTGTGTCTGCCACTGTGTATACAGTGTGTGTGTCTGCCACTGTGTATACAGTGTGTGTGTGCCTGCCACTGTGTATACAGTGTTTGTGTGTCTGCCACTGTGTATACAGTGTGTGTGTGTCTGCCACTGTGTATACAGTGTGTGTGTGTCTGCCACTGTGTACACAGTGTGTGTGTGTCTGCCACTGTGTATACAGTGTGTGTCTGCCACTGTGTATGCAATGTTTGTGTGTGTCTGTCACTGCGTATGCAGTGTGGGTGTGTCTGCTACCGTGTATACATTGTGTGTGTTTGCCACTGTGTATGCAGTGTGGGTGTGTCTGCCACTGTGTATGCCGTGTGTGTCTGCCACTGCCATCCTGTATATAGTGCCTGTGTATTATACACAGGTACTATTTAGGGTGCAGTATATACATGGTGTAGTATACATAGTGTATAGTACCTGTGTAAATTGTACCCAATATAAACTGCACCCTGTATATACACACACATATATATATATATATATATATACATATACACACTGTACACACACATATATATATACACACATAGACATATAAGCACAGACTTACACATATGCACACATACACACATATTAGCAGTGTATTGTTCTTTACCAGTGATGATCCTCTCTGAGTCTGGAGGGAAGGAAAGTGCAGGGCGGATGTGTGACATCACAGGAGACTGCAGGATTGTTTCCAAAGTGTGATGTGGCTGGGCACATGTAATGGAAAGCAGTGCCAGCCAGAGCAGCCCATCCCCCTGCACTCTAGTTCCCCCACTCCTCCCTCAGCACAGAAAGGAGATAAGCAGGGGCTGGCAGTCAAATTTTATCCTGGGGGCAAGCACAATGCAGTGGCCCATTATGACACGGGCCGCGGCCTATCATGACGCAGGCCACGGCCCATCTTAAGGCTTGGGTCTCCACATGTGCGACAGAGGTACACCTTCTAACAACCCATTTACCAGGTGCAGTATATACAAGCACTATAGTACTATATACAGGGTGCAGTATACACAAGTACTATATACAGGGTGCAGTATACACAAGTACTATATACAGGGTTGCAGGATATACAGGGTGCAGTATACACAAGTACTATATACAGGGTGCAGGATATACAGGGTGCAGTATACACAAGTAAGGCCTTGTTCACACATACCATCCGTTTTTGCCTTAAATCCGTTTTTGGGAACATTTTGGACTGTTTTTTTCAAAGTCCAAAAACGCATGGTGCACTTAAGTGTCAATGCGTTTTTTAACATGGGGCCCTATGGGAAACGCATGCATTTTTGCATGGCACATATAGACACCATGTGTTAACGCATGTGTTTTTGCATGCATTTTTGGTGAAGAATTGACTAAGTCCCAAAAGTTCCAAAAAACGTCCAGAACCTCAGGGGACACTATTGGCACCCTTAGAAAAACAGATCAGTTTTTCTAAGGGCTTAAAAAACGGATTGGTATGTGTGAACAAGGCCTTACTTGTGTATACTGCACCCTGTATATCCAGCACCCAGCATGTCTACCTTGTCGTGATGTCAGGCTTTAAAATATCTTTTGGGCAAACAAAATCTGATAGCTATGTTATGTGATCTGGTGTTTGATGAGAACTGTTAGGCTATGTTAACACAGTGCATTTTTATAGCGTTTTTGCTCCGATTTTGTGATGCATTTTTACCATGGTTTCATGTTAATGTCTGCAAATATAAAACTGTGTTTTGTTTCCCTGTAAAATCAATGTGAAACAGGAAACTCTGTCCACACACATTGGTTTATTTGTTGTGCAGAAAATGAAACCTGCGCAGGTTTTCCTGCATTTTGAAAAAAATTTGCATGTCAGTTCTTTTCAAAACGCAGAGCTGCGTTTTACCATAGGATTAGTATTGTCTATGGGAGAGTGTGGACACAGTCTGAGGTGTGAGGGGGATGGCTGTGGCATAGTATGTGGAGTGAGGGGGGGGGGGATCGTGTAGACACAGTATGTAGAGTGAGGGGGATGGCTGCGGCACAGAATAGAGTGTCAGTAGTGTGGGGTTGTATGGAGAGGGGGCAGCATGCGGGGGGGACAGTATGATGAGGATGGGGAGTTTGATGAAATAGAACAGTATAAATAGTAGGCAGTATAGAGGGATACAGTGTTGAGGACAGTGTGACCAGGGGGCCCAGTATAGAGGGAGGAGAGGGCAGTGTGGAGGGCATGTGCCATGAGAGGGACAGTGTGTAAGGCTAGGGTCACATTTGGCCAGGCAATCGCGTTCACTGCATCCAGATCCGGATGCGGTGAACACAATTGCCTTTACACACATTTTTAAGGAAAAATGTGTGCAGGTAACCGCAATCCAGTAACCGGATTGCTCAAGATATGTAATCCTGACCAATCCGGTTACTGGATAGTTTGCTCATCCCTGCTGCTGCAGGGATGAGCAAACTGTTCTCTGTCTATTAAATTGATAAATGTAATAAATAAACGATTGATTAATGTCTCTAGGGGAGCTTAGTCCCCCTAGAGACCGTACACCCACTCAGGTGGGCTTATCCTGCATTGTACAAATGCGCCGTGCTCCTCATAGCTCCTCACATGACCCCCCAAACTGACCCCCCCGTATCTATATACCTGTCCCTGCACCCCTCTTTTCTAGCTATCCCTTTTGCTGAATAAAACTATGTATTAAAGTAGAGAATCCAGCTTATATTTAGGTGTTGTGCCAGTTTCAGTTTGTAGCCATAGGCAGGGCTGTGCTGCTGCCTCCGCCCGCTTATTAATTATGCCCACCCCCTCTGGCCTTGCTTCAGTGTTGAGAGGCAGGCTGCGTCATGAAAGGGGCGGGGCTACATGTTTGACAAAATGTTAGCCCCGCCCCTTTCATGACACGGCCTGCCTCTCAACACTGAAGCAAGGCCAGAGGGGGCGTGCATAATTAATAAGTGGGTGGAGGCAGCAGCACACAGCTGAAAAGAGGGGTGCAGGGACAGGTATATAGATACGGGGTGGGGGGAGTTTGGGGGGCCATGCGCGGAGCTATGAGGAGCACGGCGCATTTGTACATTGCAGGATAAGCCCACCTGAGTGGGTGTACGGTCTCTAGGGGGACTAAGCCCCCCCTAAAGACATTAATCAATCGTTTATTTATTAAATTTATCGATGTAATAGACAGAGAACAGTTTGCTCATCCCTGCAGCAGCAGGGATGAGCAAACTATCCAGTAACTGGATTGCTCAGGATTACACATCCTGAGCAATCCGGTTACTGGATTGCGGATGCTTAAACCGCTCCGAAAACTGCAGCCTGCATGATTTTTCACGCAGGCTGCAGAGCCGGAGACGGAAACCGGATTGCTTGTGAAGCAATCCAGTTTTTAGCATTGGCTCCTATGAGGAGCGTTTCTTGATCCGGTTTTGAGCTTTTTGAAAGCTCAAAACCGGATCAGGTTTTAAAAATAAAAATGTAGATGTGACCCTAGCCTAAATCATATTATGTGCAGGGAACAGTGAGGAGGAGCAATTATTTATTCTGGGGCACAGTGTAGGGCAGATATTTTTACTCAGGAGAATTTTGACAATTCTGCTATTTTTAAGTGTATCGTGCCAGGATGTGCTGCAGAGGATCGGAGAAGATGGACGTCTGCAGAGATGAACTGCGGATGTGAAAAGTCATCAAGGTGCCTGGACAAGATGAAGAAAAGAAAAAGACGACCCCGATCAGAGACAAGGTCATCTATAAGGTACCTGGATGTAAATGATTATTTGTGATAATGACTAATTCTCATAAGTACTGTGGTTCCTGTATACTTTTATTGACAGCTTGTAACAACAACTCCCAGTTTCTCCTTACCATTGCTAATGATGTAGTAGAAGTTGTAGGTTCATGCAGTACAAATGTGTATGGGTCTGACCTGACATTACAATTGTTTTACCAAGTACTGATGGTGGTTCTGATGATGATTTGTGTTACTGATGAAGGTTCTATTTATGTATTTCTGTACCTTTGGTGGGTCTGGTGATGTATTGATGACGGTTTTGACATAGTGCTTCTGTATTGATGGGGGTTATATGGATGTATTTCTGTACTGAGGAGGGTTTTGATGCTGTCTTTCTGCACTGATGAGGGTTCTGGTAATGTATTTCTGTACTGAGAGTTTTGACATGGGGGGTATATGGATGGATTTCTGTACCTCTGGTGGGTCTGGTGATGTAGTTTTGTGCTCGCGAACCTTGGTCACAGGTGCGCTTGCATTGAGCACGGAGACCCACGCCATTGTGCAGGCGCGAGAGCAATGTGACGTACACAGGATGGGTGGCGTTTTCACAGGAAGGAGGCAGGCATTTCAACCACCAGGGCAGCGAGGACCAGATTGAACAATCAGAAAAAAGCAAGGTGATTTTTGCAATAAAAAATCAAAATTTATTAAGAAAACTAAAAATTTCATTACATAAAAGATGAAGGCGTGAGCTGAAACATGCATGTAGAGTGCAGCTATATCTGTATACACACCAGGTAATTAGCCCCTCTTGATCTTTGTTTCTTTGGTTTCACTTCTTATGATCTTATCTATGATTAGTCACCTATGTGTGAGATAGGTGACAGCTAGAATAATCACTATTTGGGATTATCTTTTCATTTGATTTGACACATAGATTTGCTAGTATAGGGTAACTTTAACAAAGATCACCTTTTAATGTTTATGGTTGTGTATACAGATTTCTTTTATGTAATGAAATTTTTGTGGATATGTAATTATTTTAGTGTATTTCTTGATTAAAAACTCACTGTTATCATTGTAATTCTTATATGTACTATTGATTTTGTCCAATTTTTTAGTTTTCTTAATAAATTTAGATTTTTTTATTGCAAAAATCACCTTGCTTTTTTCTGATTGTTTAATGTTTATGGGTGAGCACATTTTCCATGATCTTGAGGGGTGATCAATTGGTGTATAAATCATCTTCTGTAAGCCTAATTCTGGAGGACCAGATTGAGCAGATCCTCCTGGACGATTTTCAGCTTATTTCCATACCGCGCAGGAGATATTAAAAATGTTCATTTTTGAGGTATGCAGGGGGCCTGCTGGGCATATAGAGTGGTCACAGGAGCCCCAAATACATCATGTATAAGGTGGTAGGCAGGGGTTAGAATGACCAAAGGGGGTGACAGGTTCCCTTTAAAGGGAACCTGTCAGCTCTTTTTGAAATTCCAGCCTCCTGTGGAACTCTGATGCGCCGGCCGGAACTTCATATCCGGCCCGGTGCATTATGGGGGCTGACCATGTGTTCGGCCCGGCTTCAATATACCCACTGCGCATGTGCAGGAGCCCGGCCGAACACGTGATCAACCCCCATAATGCACCAGGCTGGATATGACCTTCCGAACGACCATGTCTTGCCCCCCCCTAGTTTTGATCCTGGGTACGCCCATGTATCACAGGGTGTATAATGAGGAGATCACTGTACAGGGTACGGTCTGTATTAATCACAGGGTGTATAATGAGGAGATCACTGCACAGGGGAGGGTCTGTATTCATCACAGGGTGTATAATGAGGAGATCACTGTACAGGGGAGGGTCTGTATTCATCACAGGGTGTATAATGAGGAGATCACTGTACAGGGAGGGTCTGTATTCATTCACAGGGTGTATAATGAGGAGATCACGGTACAGGGGAGGGTCTGTATTCATCACAGGGTGTATAATGAGGAGATCACTTACAGGGGAGGTCTGTATTCATACAGGGTGTATAATGAGGAGATCACTGACAGGGAGGGTCTGTATTCTCATCACAGGTGTATAATGAGGAGATCACTGTACAGGGGAGGGTCTGTATTCATCACAGGGTGTATAATGAGGAGATCACTGTACAGGGAGGGTCTGTATTCATCACAGGGTGTATAATGAGGAGATCACTGTACAGGGGAGGTCTGTATTCATCACAGGGTGTATAATGAGGAGATCACTGTACGAGGGAGGGTCTGTATTCATCACAGGGTGTATAATGAGGTCCTGTACAGGTGAGGTCTGTATTCATCACAGGGTGTATAATGAGGAGATCACTGTACAGGGGAGGGTCTGTATTCATCACAGGGTGTATAATGAGGGATCACTGTACAGGGGGTCTGTATTCATCACAGGGTGTATAATGAGGAGATCACTGTACAGGGGAGGGTCTGTATTTCATCACAGGGTGTATAATGAGGAGATCACTGTCAGGGGAGGTCTGTATTCATCACAGGGTGTATAATGAGGAGATCACTGTACAGGGGGGTCTGTATTCATCACAGGTGTATAATGAGGAGATCACTGTACAGGGGGGTCTGTATTCATCACAGGGTGTATAATGAGGTCACTGTACAGGGGTCTGTATTCATCACAGGGTGTATAATGAGGAGATCACGGTACAGGGAGGGTCTGTATTCATCACAGGGTGTATAATGAGGAGATTCACTGTACAGGGGAGGTCTGTATTCATCACAGGTGTATAATGAGGAGATCACTGACAGGGAGGGTCTGTATTCATCACAGGGTGTATAATGAGGAGATCACTGTACAGGGAGGGTCTGTATTCATCACAGGGTGTATAATGAGGAGATTCACTTACAGGGGGGTCTGTATTCATCAAGGGTGTATAATGAGGAGATCACTGTACAGGGGAGGGTCTGTATTCATCACAGGGTGTATAATGAGGAGATCACTGTACAGGGAGGGTCTGTATTCATCACAGGGTGTATAATGAGGAGATCACTGTACAGGGAGGTCTGTATTCATCACAGGGTGTATAATGAGGAGATCACTGTACAGGGAGGTCTTGTATTCATCACAGGGTGTATAATGAGGAGATCACTGTACAGGGGAGGTTCTGTATTCATCACAGGGTGTATAATGAGGAGATCACGGTACAGGGAGGTCTGTATTCATCACAGGGTGTATAATGAGGAGATCACTGTACAGGGAGGTCTGTTTTCATCACAGGGTGTATAATGAGGAGATCACTGCACAGGGGAGGGTCTGTATTAATCACAGGGTGTATAATGAGAGATCACTGTACAGGGAGGTCTGTAATTCATCACAGGGTGCATAATGAGGAGATCACTATACAGGGGGTCGTATTCATCAGAGGGTGTATAATGAGGAGATCACTAGTACAGGGGAGGGTCTGTATTCATCACAGGGTGTATAATGAGGAGATCACTGTACAGGGAAGGGTCTGTATTCATCACAGGTGTATAATGAGGAGATCACTGTACAGGGGGGTCTGTATTCATCACAGGGTGTATAATGAGGAGATCACTGTACAGGGAGGTTTGTTTTAATCACAGGGTGTATAATGAGGAGATCACTGTACAGGGAGGGTCTGTATTCATCACAGGGTGTATAATGAGGAAAATCACTGTACAGGGAAGGGTCTGTATTCATCACAGGTGTGCATAATGAGGAGATCACTATACAGGGGGTCTGTATTCATCAAGGGTGTATAATGAGGAGATCAAGTAGAGAGATCACTGACAGGGAGGGTCTGTTTTCATCACAGGTGTAATGAGAGATCACTGTACAGGGGGTCTATTCATCAAGGTGTATAATGGGAGATCACTGTACAGGGGAGTCTGTATTCATCACAGGTGTATAATGAGGTCACTGTACAGGGGTTGTATTCATCACAGGTGTAAATGAGAGATCACGTACAGGGAGGGTCTGTATTCATCACAGGTGTATAAGAGAGATCACTGTACAGGGGAGGGTTGTTTCATCACAGGTTAAATGAGAGATCACTGACAGGGGAGGGTCTGTATTATCACAGGGTGTAAATGAGGAGATCACTGTACAGGGAGGTTGTATTCATCACAGGTGATAATGAGGAATCACTTACAGGGGTCTGTTTCATCAGAGGTGTATAATGAGGAGATCACTACAGGAGGGTCTGTATTCATCACAGGTGTATAATGAGGAGATCACTGTACGGGGAGGGTCTGTATTAATCACAGGGTGTATAATGAGATCACTGTACAGGGGAGGGTCTGTATTCATCACGGTGCATAATGAGGAGATCACTATACAGGGGGCTCTGTATTCATCAGAGGGTGTATAATGAGGAGATCACTGTACAGAGGGGGAAGTCTGTATTCATCACAGGGTGTATAATGAGGTTCTCACTGTACATTAGGTTCTGTATTCATCACAGGGTGTATAATGAGGAGATCACGGTACAGGGGAGGGTCTGTATTCATCACAGGGTGTATAATGAGGTTCTCACTGTACAGGGGGTCTGTATTCATTACAGGGTGTATAATGAGGAGATCACTGCACAGGGAGGGTCTGTATTTATCACAGGGTGTATAATGAGGAGATCACTGCACAGGGGAGGGTCTGTTTTCATCACAGGGTGTATAATGAGGAGATCACTGTACAGGGGGGTCTGTATTCATCAGAGGGTGTATAATGCGGAGATCACTGTACAGGGGGGGATGTCTGTATTCATCACAGGGTGTATAATGAGGTTCTCACTGTACAGGAGGTTCTGTATTCATCACAGGGTGTATAATGAGGAGATCACGGTACAGGGGAGGGTCTGTATTCATCACAGGGTGTATAATGAGGAGATCACTGTACAGGGGAGGGTCTGTTTTCATCACAGGGTGTATAATGAGGAGATCACTGTACAGGGGAGGGTCTGTATTCATCACAGGGTGCATAATGAGGAGATCACTATACAGGGGGGTCTGTATTCATCAGAGGGTGTATAATGAGGAGATCACTGTACAGGGGAGGGTCTGTATTCATCACAGGGTGTATAATGAGGAGATCACTGTACAGGGAAGGGTCTGTATTCATCACAGGGTGTATAATGAGGAGATCACTGTACAGGGGGGTCTGTATTCATCAGAGGGTGTATAATGAGGAGATCACTGTACAGGGGATGGTTTGTATTAATCACAGGGTGTATAATGAGGAGATCACTGTACAGGGGAGGGTCTGTATTCATCACAGGGTGTATAATGAGGAGATCACTGTACAGGGAAGGGTCTGTATTCATCACAGGGTGCATAATGAGGAGATCACTATACAGGGGGGTCTGTATTCATCAGAGGGTGTACAGTTAGGGCCAGAAATATTTGGACAGTGACAGAATTTTCGCGAGTTGGGCTCTGCATGCCACCACATTGGATTTGAAATGAAACCTCTACAACAGAATTCAAGTGCAGATTGTAACGTTTAATTTGAAGGGTTGAACAAAAATATCTGATAGAAAATGTAGGAATTGTACACATTTCTTTACAAACACTCCACATTTTAGGAGGTCAAAAGTAATTGGACAAATAAACATAACCCAAACAAAATATTTTTATTTTCAATATTTTGTTGCGAATCCTTTGGAGGCAATCACTGCCTTAAGTCTGGAACCCATGGACATCACCAAACGCTGGGTTTCCTCCTTCTTAATGCTTTGCCAGGCCTTTACAGCCGCAGCCTTCAGGTCTTGCTTGTTTGTGGGTCTTTCCGTCTTAAGTCTGGATTTGAGCAAGTGAAATGCATGCTCAATTGGGTTAAGATCTGGTGATTGACTTGGCCATTGCAGAATGTTCCACTTTTTTGCACTCATGAACTCCTGGGTAGCTTTGGCTGTATGCTTGGGGTCATTGTCCATCTGTACTATGAAGCGCCATCCAATCAACTTTGCAGCATTTGGCTGAATCTGGGCTGAAAGTATATCCCGGTACACTTCAGAATTCATCCGGCTACTCTTGTCTGCTGTTATGTCATCAATAAACACAAGTGACCCAGTGCCATTGAAAGCCATGCATGCCCATGCCATCACGTTGCCTCCACCATGTTTTACAGAGGATGTGGTGTGCCTTGGATCATGTGCCGTTCCCTTTCTTCTCCAAACTTTTTTCTTCCCATCATTCTGGTACAGGTTGATCTTTGTCTCATCTGTCCATAGAATACTTTTCCAGAACTGAGCTGGCTTCTTGAGGTGTTTTTCAGCAAATTTAACTCTGGCCTGTCTATTTTTGGAATTGATGAATGGTTTACATCTAGATGTGAACCCTTTGTATTTACTGTCATGGAGTCTTCTCTTTACTGTTGACTTAGAGACAGATACACCTACTTCACTGAGAGTGTTCTGGACTTCAGTTGATGTTGTGAACGGGTTCTTCTTCACCAAATAAAGTATGCGGCGATCATCCACCACTGTTGTCATCCGTGGACGCCCAGGCCTTTTACAGTTCCCAAGCTCACCAGTCAATTCCTTTTTTCTCAGAATGTACCCAACTGTTGATTTTGCTACTCCAAGCATGTCTGCTATATCTCTGATGGATTTTTTCTTTTTTTTCAGCCTCAGGATGTTCTGCTTCACCTCAATTGAGAGTTCCTTTGACCGCATGTTGTCTGGTCACAGCAACAGCTTCCAAATGCAAAACCACACACCTGGAATCCACCCCTGACCTTTTAACTACTTCATTGATTTCAGGTTAACGAGGGAGACGCCTTCAGAGTTAATTGCAGCCCTTAGAGTCCATTGTCCAATTACTTTTGGTCCCTTGAAAAAGAGGAGGCTATGCATTACAGAGCTATGATTCCTAAACCCTTTCTCCGATTTGGATGTGAAAACTCTCATATTGCAGCTGGGAGTGTGCACTTTCAGCCCATATTATATATATAATTGTATTTCTGAGCATGTTTTTGTAAACAGCTAAAATAACAAAACTTGTGTCACTGTCCAAATATTTCTGGCCCTAACTGTATAATGAGGAGATCACTGTACAGGGGAGAGTTTGTATTAATCACAGGGTGTATAATGAGGAGATCACTGTACGGGGAGGGTCTGTATTAATCACAGGGTGTATAATGAGATCACTGTACAGGGGAGGGTCTGTATTCATCACGGTGCATAATGAGGAGATCACTATACAGGGGGCTCTGTATTCATCAGAGGGTGTATAATGAGGAGATCACTGTACAGGGGAGGGTTTGTATTAATCACAGGGTGTATAATGAGGAGATCACTGTACAGGGGAGGGTCTGTATTCATCACAGGGTGTATAATGAGGAGATCACTGTACAGGGAAGGGTCTGTATTCATCACAGGGTGTATAATGAGGAGATCACTGTACAGGGGGGTCTGTATTCATCAGAGGGTGTATAATGAGGAGATCACTGTACAGGGGGGGAAGTCTGTATTCATCACAGGGTGTATAATGAGGAGATCACTGTACAGGGAAGGGTCTGTATTCATCAGAGGGTGTATAATGAGGAGATCACTGTACAGAGGGGGAAGTCTGTATTCATCACAGGGTGTATAATGAGGTTCTCACTGTTCAGGAGGTTGTGTATTCATCACAGGGTGTATAATGAGGATATCTCGGTACAGGGTAGGGTCTGTATTCATCACAGGGTGTATAATGAGGTTCTCACTGTACAGGGGGGTCTATATTCATCACAGGGTGCATAATGAGGAGATCACTGCACAGGGGAGGGTCTGTATTCATCACAGGGTGTATAATGAGGAGATCACTGCACAGGGGAGGGTCTGTATTTATCACAGGGTGTATAATGAGGAGATCACTGCACAGGGGAGGGTCTGTTTTTATCACAGGGTGTAGCATATTATTATTTTAAAAAAGCTGTTTTTTGAGCTGATTGAGCCGGACTGTCCATCACTAAGCTGAAGAGTATGATGAGGATCTGCAGCAGCTTTGGTGTATGATGAGGTTATGCAGCAGCTAAGGTGTATGATGAGATTCTGCAGCAGCTGAAGTGTATAATGAGGTTCTGCAGCAGCTGAAGTGCAGCTGTTGCAGAAAATGAAAGGTATAGTTGTGGCCAAAAGTATTAACACCCCTGCAATTCTGTCAGATAATACTCAGTTTCTTCCTGAAAATGATTGCAATCATAAAATTATTTGGTATTATTATCTTCATTTAATTTGTCTTCAATTAAAAAACACAAAAAGAATTGTCCTAAAGCCAAATTGGATATAATTCCGCACCAAACATCAAAAGGGGTGGACAAAAGTACTGGCACTGTTAGAAAAATCATGTGATGCTTCTCTAATTAGTGTAATTAACAGCACCTGTAACTTACCTGTGGCACCTAACAGGTGTTGGCAATAACTAAATCACACTTGCAGCCAGTTGACATGGATTAAAGTTGACTCCACCTGTGTCCTTGTGTGTACCACATTGAGCATGGAGAAAAGAAAGAAGACCAAAGAACTGTCTGAGTACTTCAGAAACCAAATTGTGAGGAAGCATGAGCAATCTCAAGGCTACAAGTCCATCTCCAAAGACCTGAATGTTCCTGTGTCTACCGTGCGCAGTGTCATCAAGAAGTTTAAAACCCATGGCACTGTGGCTAACCTCCTTAGATGTGGATGGAAAAGAAAAATTGACGAGAGATTTCAACGCAAGATTGTGCGGATGGTGGATAAAGAACCTCGACTAACATCCAAACAAGTTCAAGCTGCCCTGCAGTCCGAGGGTACAACAGTGTCAACCCGTACTATCCGTCGGCGTCTGAATGAAAAGGGACTGTATGGTAGGATACCCAGGAAACCCCCACTTCTTACCCCGAGACATAAAAAAGCCAGGCTGGAGTTTGCCAAAACTTACCTGAGAAAGCCTAAAATGTTTTGGAAGAATGTTCTCTGGTCAGATGAGACAAAAGTAGAGCTTTTTGGGCAAAGGCATCAACATAGAGTTTACAGGAGAAAAAAAAGAGGCATTCAAAGAAAAGAACACGGTCCCTACAGTCAAACATGGCGGAGGTTCCCTGATGTTTTGGGGTTGCTTTGCTGCCTCTGGCACTGGACTGCTTGACCATGTGAATGGCATTATGAAGTCTGGAGATCAATGTTTTGCTTTTTGCTTCATTCTCTTTTGTGTTTTTTCATTGAAGACAAATTAAATGAAGATAATAATACCAAAGAATTTGTGATTGCAATCATTTTCAGGAAGAAACTGAGTATTATCTGACAGAATTGCAGGGGTGTCAATACTTTTGGCCACAACTGTACAAGGCTGGCTTCACACTACGGCTGTGATCCGTTGCACACACACATAATTGTTCAGAGATTGTTTGCAGATCTCTGGTTGCAGTGACATCATGGACACATTTGTACACGGCCACAAAATGGAACAATGTGTCCATGATTTCACTGCAACCAGAGATCTGCGAACAATCTCTGCACAATTATCTGTGTGTGTAACTGGGCCTTATGAGGTTGTATGTTGTAATCTTCAATCTCAATAACGTCGTCCCCGGACACTCAAGGCCGCTCTACATATCGCAATATCGTTCCGATATTGCATTCGATTTCACAGGAGCGCGCACGTTTTTGGCACTTGTCCAAGATCGCATAGGAGATGTTACACAGGGAGATATCGCCTACTACGCAACTACGATGTCGTACGCCCCTCTTGCACACAGTGTCTGAGCAACTCAGGGAACGACCAATTAACATTGGAGTGAATAGGGGAAGTTGCACTCCAAATCGTAGTTGCGCTGTCACACAGCACGATCCTGGCAGATCGTCAAGCCAATATTGCACGGTTGAAGAGCATGCACAATTCAAAAACGATATCGTAGTTGCATCGTTTTTGAGTTGCGTTGCCCATTTACACGACACAACACACGAACGATATCAACTGCAACGCCCCTACCACGTGACTTTTTATCGTAGTTGCGTTGCGATATCGTGACGTGTAAAGCGACCTTTACAGTCAGGAACATCGGATCATCAAACAGCTCCGCAGGAGACTCGAAGAAGTGGAAAAAAAAAAGTCTAAAAGATAAAGAAAAGAGAAATCTTAATACATGAGACTGATGAGACCGGAACATGAGGGAGTGGAGTAAATGGGCGACCTCATCAAAAAATGCACTGTGCCACTTCCGTATCCGCGTTCTTTTGGTCTGTCCTGCGACTGTCACCTTCACAGCAGCCAAAATAAATTCTTGCCCCGGGTGCCAGAAAACCTAGTTACGCCTCTGTGATGAGGTTCTAAAGCATCTGAGGGGTATAATAAGGTTCTGGTGTGTATGATGAGGATCTGAAGTAGCTGATGTCTATAATGAGGTTCTGCAGCAGCTAAGGTGTAGGATGAGGTTCTGCAGCAGTTGAGGTGTATGATGAGGTTCTGCAGCAGCTGAAGTGTATGATGAGGTTCTGCAGCAGCTGAAGTGTACGATGAGGTTCTGCAACAGCTGATGTGTATGATTGATGTTCTGCAGCATCTTAGATGTAAGGCCACGTGCACACGCTGAGTATTTGATGAGTTTTTTACCTCAGGATCCCTTGCAGCCAACCTGCTTGGCTGGAAGGGATCCACACAGAGGGTGAGAAAAAAGAGAGAGTCAAAGACAGTTCACAGATACCTGAAACATGATAAACTCATAGAAGACAACAGGAAGGCAAGTTCTCTCACCTAGCAGGGTGGACTCCAGCTCTTCTCAGACTGGTTGAACTGTGTGTCTGGTTCTGTATATAGCCTGGACTTGCTGTATCAACTACAGACTACAGTAAAGGTAAAGAAGTGCAAAAGGCTGTCTGTTGTGCTTCGTTTCTCCTGCATTCTCACATTGCTCCTCTACTGCAACCACCATCATCCACTCTCTACACCTCAAGGATCTGCCCCATGCTGAAGGGGGTATTCTACCTCACTGCTACAACATCTGACATTTGAGGCTCTTCATGCAGTGCCAGCCACCTAGTGGCCACAACAACTTCAGCTGCTGTCACGAACATTCTTTTACTTTTAGATTACTCTATTTTGTTTTATGTGAGCCGGGGCTACAGCTCTAGACACAGCCACCGTAATCCAGACCGCTGACCTAGCTGCCGAGTACCCCTGACCTTCGTGTCCAACAGGTGTGATTGTAACCCCTGCACCTGTTGTAGTTACGCCCCTGCAGAAATCCATGTGCTTTTCGATGAAACATTCATGTACGTAAAAACTATAAAATACTGCCAACCACCCCTCCCAAAACACATGGATAGCTCTCTGCAAGATATGGAAGAAATCTTACAAAAAAGTGTTGCAATTGTGCCGCTGAAGTTGCGGCAACATGAAGTGTCTATGAGAAGGAAGTGAACTCACTCACACACATGGGGACCCGAGCCTACCTACTGAGACTATGGAAGGGCAGTGACCAGGGTATGTGGCAGCTGAGCATGGGCGAGAGGTGTAACACGCATCAGGACTACTAGACACCGCACAACTTCAGGTATGAAATGTAAAGTTTACTAAAAGATAAATTTCAAGGACAAAGTCACAAAGCACAAGGCAAAAGGGAGAAGAGCAGGACATCAACAGGAAGATGTCATCTCACCGTGGCATGGAAGAGAGGCCATCTCGGATTGGCGTCTTCTGGCATGGGCATATCAGGAGGACTTTAGATACAGGCCCCAGGCATAGCATTCTCACAGCAGGGGAACATCTAACACCGACCTCCAACAGACATCATCAGGACACAGACCCCAGACAGGGATCCTGAGGCACTGTTCATCGAGCGAAGCTCCGGACATAAGCCAGAAGTCATCAGATATGGCTCCAGATATTGGTCATCAGGCACGGCTCCTGGCATTGAGCGTCAGACACCGGGCACAGCTCAGGGCAGAGGGCATCAGACACCGGGAACAACTCAGGGTAGAGGGCGTCAGATACCGGGCACAGCTTCGGGCAGAGGGTGTCAGACACTGGGCATGGTTCCTGGCAAAGGTCATCAGATACTGGGTACAGTTCCTGGCAAAGGCCAGACACAGCTTGGGCAGAGGACACCAGACACAATTCTGGGCATAGGTCAGACACCGGACACTGGCTGGAATAGAAAGTAGCAGGATGGTGTAGGCATGGCAGGTGCAGACCGGAGCTGGGTGATGCAGGCATGGCCTGGAGCACAGTAGTGCAGACACAGCTGGTACACTGGACTCCAAGTTCAAGAGACGAACAAGGGTTTATTCACATGGAACAGCAGGGCTTCACGTACAAGCAGTGGCATATTGCCAATGGCAGCAGACCACGCAGCTGTGGCACCCCTTGGTCCTATTGCCACAGTGTCATTATTGCCCCCGGGTGATAATGTCACACTTGAGAGCAACAGAAGGGTATTCACACTAGGCAAGAACCGCACACAACACCTTCTGCCTCCAGGCCACAAGGGGGAGACCTAAACCCCGGTTCAGGGTGAGCTCCCTTATAAAGTCTGGTTTGTGGCGGAGCTAGTTAGTTCAGTTCCTAGGAGGACTGAGGAAGACATCCTGGTGGACTGGAGGCTGCCTTAAGCTCGTCCTAGAATCGCTAATGTAGAGCCCCGCTAGTCAGCGTGCTGCAAAAGGGTACTGCACCCCTAACAGAAGGTGCAGTATGCTTTGTCTTGGTAGGGGGTAAGAGAAGCCTGAAGCTCCATACCACAAACACACACCTAGTGATAGGGGACCAATCAGACTGCCCGTTACTAGGGTAACCGGTCCCGGTGGGTGGAGAAGCTACAGTCATGGCCAAAGGTTTTGAGAATGATACAAATATTAATTTTAACAAAGTCTACTGCTTCAGTTTTTCTAATGGCAATTTGCATATACTCCAGAATGTCATAAAGAGTGATCAGCTTAACAGCAATTACTTGCAAAGTCAATATTTGCCTAGAAAATTAACTTTAACTCCCAAAACACATTTCAACATCATTGCAGTCCTGCCTTAAAAGGAGCAGCTAACATCGTTTTAGTGATTGTTCCATTAACACAGGTGTGGGTGTTGATGAGGACAGGGCTGGCTATCAATCATGATAAGAATGACACCACTGGACACTTTCAAAGGAGGCTGGTGCTTGGTATGATTGTTTCTCTTCAGTTAACCATGGTTATCTCTAAAGAAACACATGCAGCCATCATTGCACTGCACAAAAATGGCCTAACAGGGAAGAGTGTCGCAGCTAGGAAGATTGCACCTCAGTCAACAATCTATCGCATCATCAAGAACTTCAAGGAGAGAGCTTCCATTGTTGTCAAAAAGGCTCCAGGGCGCCCAAGAAAGACCAGCAAGCGCCAGGACCGTGTCTTAAAACTGTATCAGCTGCGGGATCGGACTACCAGCAGTGCCGAGCTTGCTCAGGAATGGCAGCAGGCTGGTGTGAGTGCTTCTGCACGCACTGTGAGGCGGAGACTCTTTGAGCAAGGCCTGGTTTCAAGGAGGGCAGCAAAGAAGCCACTTCTCTCCAGAAAAAACATCAGGGACCGACTGATATTCTGCAAAAGGTACAGGGAGTGGACTGCTGAGGACTGGGGTAAAGTGATTTTCTCTGATGAATCCTCTTTTCGATTGTTTGGGACATTTGGAAAACAGCTTATTCGGAGAAGAAGAGGTGAGCGCTACCACCAGTCTTGTCTCATGCCAACTGTAAAGCATCCTGAAACCATTCATGTGTGGGGTTGCTTCTCAGCCAAGGGAATCGGCTCACTCACAGTCTTGCCTAAAAACACAGCCATGAATAAAGAATGGTACCAGAATGTCCTCCAAGAGCAACTTCTCCCAACCGTCCAAGAGCAGTTTGGCGCCCAACAATGCCTTTTCCAGCATGATGGAGCACCTTGCCATAAAGCAAAGGTGATAACTAAATGGCTCAGGGAACAAAACAGAGATTTTGGGTCCATGGCCTGGAAACGCCCCAGATCTTAATCCCATTGAGAACTTGTGGTCAATCATCAAGAGACGGGTGTACAAACAAAAACCAACAAATTCTGGCAAAATGCAAGCATTGATTATGCAAGAATGGACTGCTATCAGTCAGGATTTGGTCCAGAACTTGATTGAGAGCATGCCAGGGAGAATTGCAGAGGTCCTGAAGAAGAAGGGTCAACACTGGAAATATTGACTTGCTGCATTAACTCATTCTAACTGTCAATATAACCTTTCGGTACTCATAATATGATTGCAATTATATTTCTGTATGTGATAAATATCAGACAAACACAAATAAAAACCAGAGGGCAGCAGATCATGTGAAAATATCATTTTGGTGTCATTCTCAAAACTTTTGGCCATGACTGTAGGTTATAAAGTGAGTGGGGAAAGCAGGAAAGAGTGAGTTGAAGAACAGCAGAGGAGAGTGTGAGGAGAATCCAGCAGAACAGCGGAGGAGAAGTATCGGGGAGGGCACCTCAACCTGGTGACCCAGAAAAGAAAGGGGCAGATAGAGGGTAACCAAATACCCTGCCCCGACGTGGATCAGAGGTCCATCCCTGAACCGCAAATTAACAGCGTGGTCGATGTCTTCTTAGGAGCAGGATCCAACCGCCCTAAACCAAGCACGGTGTCTACCAGAAGGAGCCTGGTAGTAAACGGGATTTGTGCAGGGCAGCACAGAGAAAGGACAGAGAAAGTGATAGAGAAGGAACATCACCGGAGCTTCAGAGGGACATTGCCTACTGCCAGGACCACCCGGACCACTACCCTGACTGAAACAACTGTTTACCCTGTAAGCTGCAGATTACCGGAGTAAAGTACCTGTCCAGAGTGAACAAGTGTCTGTGTTTTCTTCTTGGTGAACGGAGGTAAATCTGCACTGTGAAACAAAGACTGCGCTTCTCTATTCCAGTCCAACACCGCAACGACTGCGCTGCCCTTTACCATCATTCCTACCCTACAGTCCCGGGGACCCCGCTCTTCCTGTAGAGAGCTACAACATCTTGCTGCCGCCCATCCCCGGAGGTTCCAGCAGTGCCAGTGCCATCACCAGACCTACAGGTGGTGTCACAATTGACTTTATTTGAAAAAGAGATTGTTTGGAGTGGCACTAAGACACGGGATCCACCAGTCACACGTTTAATAGAACAGATGCATTAAGGGAGAGGAAAGAAACGTGTATGTAAGACCGGGATCAGGGAAGAAATGTATACAACACTCAATCAGAGTGAAAAAATAAATTTTATTACAAATCCATGTGAGTAAGGTAAAAAAGCACAAACATTAAAACCATCTAAAAAATGTGCAACACCGCACGAGATATATCACAGATACATGCCTCCTATGATTTATAGCAAATGCTAAACCTGCAGAATTCACCTGGTAACAGGACGCAAAAATAGATAAATGATAACACAAATTCCCATAATAAGGAAACCAGATACGCAGTAAGGTCACCTAACTGTTAGGGCAGAGAATAGACAAGGTAGTAACTACATCAGAGGCTCAATGCAAATAATACAAGGCAAAAAATGCAATTGAGAAGCAAATAAGAACCTCTGATATTGCCCTATTCAAAGTGGGACAAGAATAGACCATGCAAGAGAAAAAGTGCAATGGGAAAACTGCATATCTGGAATTAGAAATGAAAATTGCAAGTTAGTCACCAGTCATCATACACCTGCAGGCAGGGAGGCATAAAAGCGTGGCTCTGGACCTACGCGTGTCGCTGCCTAAATGACAGCTTCCTCAGGGTAGAGCACCACTGGAAAGTGTGCTTCATTACCTTAAATAACAACAATAATGCATAACACCTGTAAGGAAAGAAAATGCCATTGGCTGTTATTGAGACCTGCAAGGAGGAATGTGGGGCTCTGCGTCCTGCTTCGTTAGTGTTCCGGGGCACAGCGGCGGATTGACTTCCGGGTATGATAACCCAGAGGTCATCTGTCTATGCTGGGAGGCGGCACACAGCTGCGCATGTCTAAAACGCGGCCCGTAGTGATCGGAGCCGTCAATACTCGCTGTGTGTACAACGTCGCTATGCGACGTGCGCGCATGCGCAGACCGGCCGGTCTAATCATAAAGCAGCGCTGGCTGCCGTAAATGCTGGATAAGTAAGCCTACAAGCTGCAACCCCGCAAAGCAGGATTAGATTACAAGATAGAGACCCAGGGGGAGCAAGAGAAAGGGGTACATATATAAAACAATTATGAAACACAGGGAGTGATTCTGAAAAAGAGATATTAGTTTGTAAACTATGGTTAATAGCTGCTGCACCATCAATGCCGCCACCTAGAGGGAGACAATGAACTCCAACATAAAGAGATCGTTATATATACACACAGAGCCCAAAAAGAAATTTAAGAATTTAGAACATGCAGAATAGAAAAACAGTTGTATATATGGATCTACACCAAAACTAGCAGGCCAACTTGCGCCTGTAGGATTGGTGTAACGGATAAACAATGTTCAATTTCAACTTCTTATACATTCTTGACTCATTGTTGTTGCTTGTTGTTCTCCACGCCGAGATCATTGATGTTATGATATTTGCATATTATTCTCTAATGAGAGATATTGATGTAATTCATACAGCAGTTCCATAATAAAATGGAAATACTGTAGATGCTTTTTGAAAAGTCCGTGACGAAGACAACACTCATAGAGTTCAAATTCCGGACACATCCGACTAGGGGTGAACGCAGCAGCAGTAGTGGTGTTTGAGAAGCTTTTCTCCTTAAATACTTCAATGGCACAGCGGATACTGTATGCGTCCGTAGCCAGAGGGAGTCTGTTTAGGCACTAGGAAAAAATAATGAATTTAAGAGTTTATTGTGTCTCTATGAGTGAACAAAAAGTACTCTCTAAGTTTTATAGTACCCATTGAAAAGAAACTCTTCATTCAGACCCTCTGGAGCCATACTTTTAAGTTGGAAAATCCAACGACTTTCCTTGCGTAGCAGTTCTTCAGTAACACGTGCTTTCCTAATGGTGGGCACCACTTTGTCCACCACCAAGATTTTTAAGCCACTGTGAGAGCTACGATGTACCTCTCTGAAATGCCTAGCCACTGAGGTCAAGGTCTTACCGGCTTTGAGATGTTCTTCTGCGCAGGAAATGCTGGAAATGTGGTTCTGGATGCGTTTTCGGACCTCCTGAGTGGTCTGCCCGACATAGACCTTAGGACAGCTACAAAAGAGAACGTATACCACATTACGGGTACGGCAATTTGCATACAATTTTGATTTAAATCCTTTGAGACATTCTACATGATCTGTACTGCCAGAGGCCACCATTAAGGGGCAGACCGAACAACCTCCACATGGGTAAGTGCCAAGGATTTTAAACCCTCTACCAAGAGGAACGGAGGGTCTCCTGAAATGACTTGTAGTGAGAATGTCTTTCAAGTTTTTGGCTCTTTTAGCTACCAATTTTGGTTTGGGTCCAACAAATTGTGCGATTTTGGGGTCGTTTGATAACAGTGACCAATTACGGTCCAGAGTTCGATATACATCCCTCCAATGATTATTAAAGGTTGTGATGACATTCAACTTGTCTGGACTCGTTCTGATCTTCCCTGTTAACAATTCGGTTCTGTCCGTTGTGATTGTGGACCTATAGGCATTTGAGATGACCTTATGCGGGTACCCCCGCTTCTTAAACCTTTCTGTCAGGTCTTTTGCCTCTGACAGAAAGGTGGTGTTATCGGTACAGTTTCTCTTAAGCCGATAAAATTGGCCTTTGGGAATAGCATTCCGTACATGCTGTGGATGGAAGCTCTGGTAATGGAGAACACTGTTTGTGGCAGTGTCCTTTCTATGCAGAGCCGTGATGATCTTACCTTTTTCCTGTATAATTTTCAGATCCAAAAAGACAACTTCTGTCCAAGAATACTGGGACGTCAGGGTGATATTCCACGGGTTGTTGTTAAGAGTCTCCACGAACTTCTGACAGTCCTCAAGGGTACCTGACCAAAAGAACAGAATGTCGTCGATATAACGATACCATTTTCGTATAGATACATTATACGCCTGATGGGTGCGCACATGAATCTGCTCCCACCAACCCAAAAATAAATTTGCGTATGATGGCGCACATTTCGCACCCATGGCGGTCCCTGATACCTGTCTATAGAAGACTCTGTCGAAGGTGAAGTAGTTATATTCGAGGACCATCCGCAGCAGATCGAGCAAGAATGAATCGTGTAACCGACTACCCGTACTTTCAAGATCTAGAAAATGAGTGACAGCTGAAATGCCAAGATCATGGTTAATGCAGGTGTACAGACTCTCTACATCCATTGTGACCAACAAAATCTGCTCTTCCAGAACCAAATCGCCCAGTTGGACTATCAGGTGAGAGGAGTCTCTAACGTACGAAGGGAGGGAAAGTACGTACGGTTGCAGGTAAAAATCAAGATACGTACAGGATTTTTCAAACAGGCCTCCAATCCCTGAAACAATAGGTCTACCGGGAGGTTGTTCTAGGGATTTGTGCACCTTAGGTAGCATGTAAAAAGTCGGTACAATAGGGAATTTAATCAATAAAAACTCCTTTTCTTTTTTGGAAATTATGCCAAGATCAAAAGCATGATAGATTAAAGTCCCCAACTTGCGTTTAAAAGTATCGGTGGGGTCTGATGGTAATTTCCAATAACACAGTCTATTGTCAAGCTGTCTTCTAGCTTCCCTTAGGTACATCTCAATAGGCCATAACACTACATTGCCACCCTTGTCCGCTTCCCTTATGATGAAATCCTTACTGTTTTGAAGTATATTTAAAGCTATATGTTCCTGACGACTTAGGTTATTTCCTTGAAATTTATTAATCTTTAATTTCTTGATATCGTTAACCGTTGCGTCAAAGAAAGTTTGTACTACTGGAAATAGAGAAAACGGGGGTGTGGCCTGTGATGGAGATCTTTTAGTGAAAGGTGTCTTGTGTATGGTTGTACCTGTAGGTTGTTCGTCCTCAGCTAAATCCAAAAGGTCCTGCAGAGTGGCTCTGTCACAAGATGGCAGGGAATCTAATACAGATGGACGATGGTACAATAACTTGAAAACAAGTTGCCTGCAAAAAAGATAGACGTCCTTTATTAGTTCGAATTTATCCAAGATATTCACTGGAGAGAAGGAAAGTCCTTTTTTAAGTAGGCTCTGTTCATCAACAGACAGATTATAGTTGGTAAGATTGATTATTTGTAAACTGTCACTTACACCACTACTGCATCCTGCGGAGCTCACCATCTTCTTCCCAGTTGTGCTCCCGATGGTAAGATCGGTGACCACTTGCCTGTTCGTGGGTTGCGATTCCGTAGATTTGGCGGGCTTGCGCCTGCCCCTTCTGGTTGGTCTCCTTGGTCCGTTTCCGACTCGGATAAAAAATCCTCAGCGCCAGATGATGTGGAGGGGGCAGATGTAGAGTCTTGATTGTCCTCTGTATTTCTCGGTGGTCTATTTTGTCTATCGGGTTTTGGACGCCCAAAAGGTTTTCTTGGTCTATTGGGTCTATTGGGTCTATTCGGTCTGGGATTATCGTGGTGTACCCACTTATATACCCTATTTTCCTCCAGATCTCTCTTGTCCCGGAGAATTTTCTGTTGTTTCCCTCTAATGATGTCGTCTTCAAAACGATCAATAATCTCTTTTAATTTTATCCTGAATGGGGCAACCTGTTTTGCAAGATCAAAATCTTGTAATTTGGTCTCCAAGGTTTTGATCTCAGCTTTAAGTTTTGTCAAAAGGGCCTTGTCATGCTCAATGAGCATCAGGATTATGATCTCTGAGCACTTTGAGAGGCCTGATTCCCAAATCTTTTTGAAACCAGCATCTACCTCCCAAGCAGGGAAAATCTGAACCCTCAAACCTCTGGGTGCCAACCCAAGCTTATTATACTCTTCCAATGACTGAATATTCCACCAAGTTTTACATATGTGTTTATGAAGTTTGATCAACCTGGAAGAGATCCCTTTAAAGGAATTGTCCTCAGTTACTGGTTCCCTGGCTCCGAAAATTCCTCCTTTATAGTTTTTCCATGTAGCTTCTCTGGATTCAAGATCCATACTCCTGAGGGGAGGAAGCTAGTATTTCTACCCACAAACCGGTCTGTGCACACTCCAGAAAGTGTCAACAAGACACAAAAAAATACGTGAAAAAGAGATTGTTTGGAGTGGCACTAAGACACGGGATCCACCAGTCACACGTTTAATAGAACAGATGCATTAAGGGGAGAGGAAAGAAACGTGTATGTAAGACCGGGATCAGGGAAGAAATGTATACAACACTCAATCAGAGTGAAAAAATAAATTTTATTACAAATCCATGTGAGTAAGGTAAAAAAGCACAAACATTAAAACCATCTAAAAAATGTGCAACACCGCACGAGATATATCACAGATACATGCCTCCTATGATTTATAGCAAATGCTAAACCTGCAGAATTCACCTGGTAACAGGACGCAAAAATAGATAAATGATAACACAAATTCCCATAATAAGGAAACCAGATACGCAGTAAGGTCACCTAACTGTTAGGGCAGAGAATAGACAAGGTAGTAACTACATCAGAGGCTCAATGCAAATAATACAAGGCAAAAAATGCAATTGAGAAGCAAATAAGAACCTCTGATATTGCCCTATTCAAAGTGGGACAAGAATAGACCATGCAAGAGAAAAAGTGCAATGGGAAAACTGCATATCTGGAATTAGAAATGAAAATTGCAAGTTAGTCACCAGTCATCATACACCTGCAGGCAGGGAGGCATAAAAGCGTGGCTCTGGACCTACGCGTGTCGCTGCCTAAATGACAGCTTCCTCAGGGTAGAGCACCACTGGAAAGTGTGCTTCATTACCTTAAATAACAACAATAATGCATAACACCTGTAAGGAAAGAAAATGCCATTGGCTTTATTTTTTTTTTTTTTCCCCTCCTTTTTATTGTCTGCTCAAGGGCACGGACTCGGGCTCCGACCACCCGTGACTTCCCCGCACCAGTACGCCCGAGATCCGAGTACCCCAGACACTTGGCATCAGACACTAACTCAGCGAGAGACCTAAGGCAAGGGTCTGAGGAAGTGGAGGGAAGCCTGGGCAGCGGGGCAAGCCCGTGCTCACCTCAGAGTAACAGCGCCACAGAACGGACACCGGAGTCCGAGGCTGTGCAGGGCCTAACGACCCGGCAGCCAATACCAGAAGGTGGGGGATTCCAAGTTCCCCAGCCACACTGTGCCCAGAGGCAAAGCAACGCATAGAGCCCAGGAGCAGCCACCTGAGACTTGGGGCTGATAAAGGACTCGGGGTGCTTGTCATACGGCAACCAACAGGAGTGAGAGAGGGCCAGCAGGATAGCTTAAGCAGCAGCAGAAGCCTATATACAGAGCGCTCAGCGCAGCAAGGAGGCCTCAGAACTTGCTGGGTGAAGAGGACCTGGAGTTGCTCTCAAGTGCGAGGACTCAGTGTGACATCCACCGGAATTACAGCTGCACCAGTAAAAGGACTGAGGAACCAACAAACCGTGAGTCTGTCTGTTGCTTTGCGCCCGCCATCCTGCACCCTACACCCTTACTACATCCACTGCCCGGGATCCGCTCCAACCGTGGGGAGCCGCTCCATCCCAGCTGCCCGTCCATCATCCCCGGAGGTTCTGCAGCAGCAGTGGCCACTAATAGCCACATACCACGGGTGGCGTCATGAATAACTCCCTTAATCACCACCCCTCTCCCTACCACGCCAGAAGAGTTTCCTCTTTTTAAAGCTGAACCCAGGGTCACAGAGCCAGGTCTCGACCCCTGTGACTCCCCAGAACTGTACGTTAGCCTGGTCCCGAGTACCCCACGGCCCTGGGGCCCGTCACAGCCACTATGGAGCCCATGAGTCAAAAGTGCCCGGTATCAGCACCAGCCACCTCCCCCCCTCACCCCTCCCGCTGCCTATCATTGCACTTTCAGTTGAGTACAGTAACCGTACAGTTGAATGCTAAGCGGTGCAATGATTTTTATGTACACCCGTGGGTACAAGTCACTGCAGGGCTTCACATACAAGACAGGGAAGCTGGTGACATGCACCCTCCAGGGCCGGGGAAGATTCGGGAACTGGGTGGTTACTTGTTCTTCTTCGCCTCTTTTCGGTTCTTTTCACGGGGACAGATGGGGGCCGAGACGCAGTCTCGTGACCCTGGTGGTGTCATTTTAATAAATGGGATAGAAGTCAGGGAAAGTCTGAGGGAATAAAGGGGTATTCGTGACGCCACCTGCGGTATACTACCAGGGCGGCCGCCGCCGCTGCTTCAGAACCTCTGGGGACGGTAACGGGCAGCTTGGATGGCTTCGCTCCCCGCAGGTGGAGCGCGGTTCCCAGGGCAGCGGGATGAAGGAGTCAGTTCGTACCTTGGCCGATGTTCACTGGGACGTCAATACCCTGATTTCTCATGCGGCCTCTGCGGCCAGTGGTCGCCGCTAATAATAGTCTCACACACCACAGCTGGAGTTCTGTTACTTTTACTCAGTTCTTTCAACACTGCCGCCAGGTACATCCCTTGCCAAACTCCGGTTCAGCGCTATCTCCAGAACCAGGTCAGTGCAGTCAAGCAACGGTCCGTGCCCTTTCTTGTCCTCTCCTCTCTAAGGGTTCCTGTCTCTGGTTGCCTCTCTCTCTCAGCGCTATAAGAGGTAGTTCTCTTCTGAGGCGTGCGTGGCATCGCTCTGCCCCCCAGGCTCTCAGCGGCCTCCACAGCACAGAGCTCAAGTACCAGGAGCCACGAGTGCTTGCTTGCGACCCCACTCCCGGGGCACTGCTCTACAGTTCGGCCGCCTTCCCCAAGTTGTGTCGGGTGTTTGGCCACAGCTCCCATTAGAAGCTTAGGTCCTCCGGTTCAACGGCTCAGGCATACAGCTAACGCATCGTGTTCAGGGCCGGGTCCCTGCCTACCAGCCCCTCTGTTTCGTCAGATTCGGACATACGGGGATCGACGTCTCTTCCACACCCCAATGGCTCTTGTCTTCTCCCACGTGTCGGCTTTTCCCTCCCTGGACAAGCGTGGTCGTGCTCCAGCCCACAGGAGCCGACACCACACCGCTGCTACACTCCCGACTTCCACTTCACTCCTCTCTTCTCACTCCTCACGCCTCCTACTCACTAACTTGTCCCCCTTTTTGTCCTGGGTCCTCCCTTAGGGTCCACCCATCGTCCCAGGGGTCTACAGTTGGGTGTGTTGTGGGCTCGACTGCACCATCCCAGCAACTGGAGAGCAGAGGCACTACTCCCCTTAACCGTGGGAGTGCAATACCTCTGGTGGCGGCCTACCCGGTGGGGTACCACACTGGTACAAGGAGAGACACATGGAAAGGTCAGGTCCAAAAACAACCACAGTACTGATTACAGGCTGGACCTCCACACGTCTAAGTTAGGGTACCTAATGGGAAACTCTGGCCGTGCTCAATAGGGAAGGGGAACTTTATATAGGAGGTGCCCCACAGTAATAGGCTGGGGACAGCAATTCAAGGTGCACACACCACCCCTATAAAAGTGGGAAAGGTATGGCCGCACGTACCCTAGGCTCAAACAGGAACCAGTATACACAACACAGGGCCTGAGGCCTAGGAAAACCAGCAGCGTTTGGAAGGGGATAGTCGTGCTACACAGCAGAGCAGCCAGGGATCGCACACGTGGATGACTCCACAGCAGCCAGGGACCGCACATATGGACGACTCCAGAGCAGACAGGGACCGCATAACATCCTTACAGGTAACAGTAAGTATCCCAGCTAGATAGGGGGAAGGAGCGACAGTGGCACCAGCATGTACGGTAATACCGGATAAACAAGGGACAATCACAAATACTAGGCCTCAGTCGTGTCTAACAGTCAGACTTCTTTGTTGCCCCTAGTGACCAATCACAGTGCAGCTTTAATTTTTTAAACTGCTCTGGAGAAATGAAAGCTGAGCTCTGATTGGTTGCTATGGGCAACAAAGACACTGAGGGCCTAGTATCTAATTTAGCTGCAGAGTGATGATGGCAGCTACGTCCCATCACAGAGTCAGGTCTCGACCCCTGTGACTCCCCAGAACTGTACGTTAGCCTGTCTGCTGACATCTTATCAAACCAGGTGAGAGGTGGGGGCTCTTTGGCTGCGGTGGCATGGGTATACCTTATATTGATATGAATGCAGAAACCATGCTATGAATGTGCCCTATACACCCTGCCCCTAGTTCCCTCCTCTCAGATTAACAATTGATTTACTATCTGATACACTGTATAAATTGTATGTTAAAAACTCAAAACGGCTTAACCCTTTGTGTGCTGGCCATCTATGTAAACCCTGGCCAAACTTGTATACAATGTATGTTAACACATACGTATCAATTGTATATCTTATAATTGTAAACAAACCGTTGTTTGATTAGATTGTCTTCCATCCGCAGACTATGCCGTCACTTTATATCCTGTACTTATTGTGTCACACTGTCTGGTTTATATAATTTATGTAATAAATTTATAAGCATCTAGCTCCACTTTTGTGCTTTCTATATTAAATATTTATGTGTTGAGCTGCAACATGCCTGAGATTGGTTAGCTGACCATAGGCATACAATTTACCATTGGTTAATATGTATCTATTCAATGTAATATGGCATCATTTCTACTGTTATTACTGTTAGCTTTGGTTAGTAGCAAAAACATCCAGGAGCTGAGCGGTGCGGCAGTGGTGGTGGTTTGGGGCCACAAATCAGCCCCCTGGGAGCTTTACCCCAGACTAGCATAACCCACCTTACCCCGGCCGGACAATAACCACAGACACCATGTTAACCTTTTAACTTTTATTGAGGGTATCCAACAACCAGCTCAAATTTAACTCTTAAGTGGGAAATTTAATATATAAATTGGCCGCAGCTTAATGAAGGCACAAACCCGCCTTAAGACCTGTGACTGTAAGTGTTCTGTTGCTGGCCATCCAGCCCAGGTTACTTACACCTCCGTCACTCACACCGCTGCTGCGACAAACCATTTCCGAAAGACCAAATCCAGGGAGGGAGGGTGGGCATTCGCTCCGGGATTCAGATGCAGGAGAGCAAGATGGCCGCCTCTCTCTGCTTTTAAACATAGGAGGCGGAGCCGGGATCTAGGAAACAGGGGAGCAATGTGATACAATACACCAATCCTGTTGGTCTGTATGTCCGGCATCTTTTAACCTTTTATGGGCCTGCTAGTCAGGATGCAGCGGAGGGCCGCAGTGCTCCACATTGGTTAATGGAAACATAAATCCGGATATATGTCTCACAGCTGAGGATTTGTTACAATAGTCTCCTGTGCAGACTCCTTATTTTGGGGTCAGGGCCTGGAGCCTGCGGCAGGATCTCCTGATGACATTATTTGCTGTTTCCCGCAGGATCTTGTCTCTGACTTCGGCCATTTTTCCCTCCTCAGGTATCTTCTGGAGCAGGACTTCCCCGGGATGAGGATCGGGCTGCAGCCCGCCAACCGACTCCTTCATTGCGGTGATGCAGGGGGACGTTGAAGGTGTTATTCCCGGCAATGCTCTAGTGGTCGACTAAAGAAAACCTTTCTGAAAACTGAATGCCTTTGGAAATGCCTTTCTGAACAGGTCAGTACTTGATGAGGTTGAGGGGTTAATAATCTACAGATGTAGCGGAGCTGATTGTGTCAGTGAACATTTTCCTTTTCTTGTATTGTGCTTTCTCTGGGGGGGGTTTTGCAGTTCTATGGAAAGTCAGAGGTGACACGTTGGGCTGTCTTGGCACTACTACATCTGGAGCCCCTTCCCCCCCAAGCCTCCATGCCTGCTGCCTTTCCTCAGAGTCATCATAGACAATCTGGGCCTGACAGCCCATAGAAGACCTAGTTGTTAATCCAAGCATCCAGTCTGACCATTCTCCAAAACTAGGTTTTAGTTTTAGGACATCTCTGCTGCTCGGCCTCCCACACAGGCGGAGACGACTGCAGCAGCATCTCCCTCCTCACCCTTTCACAGCATGCAGCCTCCCACACAGGCGGAGACGACTGCAGCAGCATCTCCCTCCTCACCCTTTCACAGCATGCAGCCTCCCACACAGGCAGAGACAGACTGCAGCAGCATCTCCCCCCTCCCCTCTCACAGCCTCCCATACAGGTGGAGACAGACTGCAGCAGCATCTCCCTTCTCTCCCTCTTCTGTTCAGTTATTTTCTAACCCCCCATTGATGTAATCTAGTTATGGATCCCGCAGTTTCCAGGCTGGCCGTCTCTCCATCCACTGTTATCTATCCCACGTCTGTTCTCTCTGCATCCAGAAGTCTTAACACTCCATAGTAATGCTCTGCCAGGATCTCAGCGCCCCGCATCTCATGACTCGCTAAAAGCTTAAAAGCCAAATCTGTGCTCCCCCGAGACCACTCGTATTGTAACTGAATCCTGCAAGACATGTAGTGCGGCCTGATGGAGATTACAGCGTAACGGAGGCGATGCCTCAGAGATGGCGGAAGGAAGGCAGATCCAGCATTATCCTGCCGAAGTCTTAGGAAAAGTCTCATATAGTAACTGGCTATATTGCGGAGCTGGCGTGGCGCCACCTGTGTATGCCGCATAGCCAATGTGGCACAAGCCTTGCATGTTGCAGAGCTGGGGTTGCTGTGAGCTTTGCACATTGCGGAGCTGGGGTTACCCAGGACTTTGCAGAGCCGTAGTGGTGTGAGTCTTCCATATTGTGGGGCCGTAGTGACGCAAGGTTTTGCATATTGAAGAGGGAGAAAATCATTCATTTTCCAGACTTTTGTTCATTGCTGATATGGAACCGCCCCTCTGATATTTTCACCTGTGACACTTTATTAATCACATCTTCCCTTGCTGGAAAATCTCTGTGCCGCCCTTTGGGATCCGTCAGTCACTGTGCCGTCGGGCGGGAACATTCGGCCCCTGTGCCGTCGGACAGGATAATTTGGCCTCTGTGCCATCGGGCAGGATCATTCAGCCTCTGAGCTTTGGTTGGACTATCAGGAATTTTGGGCGGAGGCTGAGGTTTGAATAGTTGCGCTCCGCTGATGATGATGATGGGGTCGGGGGTCACATGCGGCTCCCACAGGAGATCCCTCAATGACAGGATAGGAATATTTGTCTTCTAAGCACTAGTTACATGCAGTGAGCAGTGATGGGGCAAGTCTGATAGGAGGAGTTGTTACTGAAGAGGGGTCAGTTGTGTCTCTGTGTGTACTTATTTTATATCTAATGTCTTTTATTGCCGTCTTTTCTCTTCCCTTTTTTTGTATTAAATAAACTCCAAAAATTTTTCAGCCCGGAGACTGTCAGCAGGCAGGTTCCCTGTTCGCTGTTCCCTGTTCGCTGTTCACCATTCCCTGTTCCCTGTTCACTGTTTCCTGTTCGCTGTTCCCTGTTCGCTGTTCCCTGTTCGCTGTTCCCTGTTCGCTGTTCCAAGTTCGCTGTTCCCTGTTCGCTGTTCACTAATACCTGTTCGCTGTTCCCTGTTCGCTGTTCCCTGTTCGCTGTTCCCTGTTCGCTGTTCCCTGTTCGCTGTTCCCTGTTTGCTGTTCCCTGTTTGCTGTTCCCTGTTCACTATTCCTTGTTCACTGTTCCCTGTTCCCTGTTCGCTGTTCCCTGTTTGCTGTTCCCTGTTCACTGTTCCCTGTTCGCTGTTCCCTGTTCGCTGTTCCCTGTTCGCTGTTCACTAATCCCTGTTCGCTGTTCCCTGTTTGCTGTTCGCTGTTCCCTGTTTGCTGTTCCCTGTTCGCTGTTCCCTGTTCACTGTTCCCTGTTCGCTGTTCCCTGTTCACTATTCGCTGTTCCCTGTTCGCTGTTCCCTGTTCACTGTTCCCTGTTCGCTGTTTCCTGTTCACTGTTCCCTGTTCACTGTTCCCTGTTCGCTGTTTCCTGTTCGCTGTTCATTGTTCGCTGTTCCCTGTTTTCTGTTCGCTGTTCCCTGTTCGTTGTTGATGAATCTTCTCATTATTATTTTTACCTGATTCTCAATTTTAGGAAAACTAAATTGCTGCCTTGATTTATCGTAGATGACTGAGCTGAAAAAGTATGCACAAAGTTCCGAGCATTGCTCCTGTGCGGAGCTCGGTGCCGCCTCCTGTGTCTTCTCTTCCCCTCACCCTGCGGCTGACCAGGACATCGGCAGTGAGGGACAAAGGAGGAGGTGATCAGAGCCAGGAATCTTCCTAGCGTGTGACAATTACTGTGGCCAGTAGGCAGCAGTGTCACAAATTGGCCCAGATCGAGGCTGCTCCTTCCTTCCACTGCAGGAGTGACCCCCAGCACCCACCATTCTTGACACTGCTTGCCCATGCTCCTGTACACCTCCCCTCCATGACTCCTTCTTCCACAGCTGTCATCCTTATAGATCACAGGAGGCAGTGGGACCTGGAGGAGGAGGGGGAGATCCTGTCTGTAGAGAGGAGGCAGCAGCTCCCAGCCTCCTCCTGTGCTGTCTTCCTTGTATATGGAGCACCAGCCTCCTCCTGTGCTGTCCTCCTTGTATATGGAGCACCAGCCTCCTCCTGTGCTGTCCTCCTTGTATATGGAGCACCTGCCTCCTCCTGTGCTGTCCTCCTTGTATATGGAGCACCAGCCTCCTCCTATGCTGTCCTCCTTGTATATGGAGCACCAGCCTCCTCCTGTGCTGTCCTCCTTGTATATGGAGCACCAGCCTCCTCCTGTGCTGTCCTCCTTGTATATGGAGCACCAGCCTCCTCCTGTGCTGTCCTCCTTGTATATGGAGCACCAGCCTCCTCCTGTGCTGTCCTCCTTGTATGTGGAGCACCAGCCTCCTCCTGTGCTGTCCTCCTTGTATATAGAGCACCAGCCTCCTCCTGTGCTGTCCTCCTTGTATGTGGAGCACCAGCCTCCTCCTGTGCTGTCCTCCTTGTATATGGAGCACCAGCCTCCTCCTGTGCTGTCCTCCTTGTATATGGAGCACCAGCCTCCTCCTATGCTGTCCTCCTTGTATATGGAGCACCAGCCTCCTCCTGTGCTGTCCTCCTTGTATATGGAGCACCAGCCTCCTCCTGTGCTGTCTTCCTTGTATGTGGAGCACCAGCCTCCTCCTGTGCTGTCCTCCTTGTATATGGAGCACCAGCCTTCTGTCCTGCAGCACATGTGAGTATATGTAATGTCATGTATACTGTATGTAATAGTGTGTGTAGTGTGTGTTTTCCTTTGTGTAGATAGATGGCTGTATAGGTTGATTGTGTATGTAATAGTGTATCTGTAGTATGTAGTGTACTATATGTGTTTCACTGTTTATAACTGAGTGTCTATGGATATACTGCCTGTGATTCTTGAGTGGGATCAGGCCTGAACTCACAATTGTCTCAGCATGGCAGGTTCCCACATAGAACTCCTCCATCCCCCGGTATTAATCCCCTGCATATATCCAGCATGATGTAGCCTGTAAGACCCCCTGAGTATTCAGCAATATGCTGGGGTGCAGGCACAGTGCTGGTGTATGGAAGGCTGCTTTCACATCGGCGTTTTTGCAAATCTGGCAGAAAAACACCATTTTTGCAAAAATGCAATGCGTCTCACTTGTGGCAAGGTTGCGCTTTTGCTAAGATATTATAAAGGGACCTCCGGACAAGTGCGAAGGCTTGACAGTTAATCCTGCACTTCCGGCAACGTATAAAAACTGCAGCTAGCGCCGAAAGTGCGGGATCACAGGGAAAATGTGAGGTCTATTTACAATGCATTAGCAAAAGTGCAACCTTGCCGCAAGGTTTCTGCCAGATTTGCAAAATATTAGATCAGGCAAACCTGAAGTTAAAAACGTCAAGTTTGCCTGATCTGGCAGAATTGAAAATATCACAGATGTAAAAGTAGCATAATGCTATTAATGCAGACCGGCCGTATCTGCAGATGAGCACTGTGCACTTTAATATCCCGCACCCAACGCCTGTACGTTATGCAAGTATGGCCTCAAATTATCGCTCCTCATCTGTAATGTCCGTTCTATGTAACCTCTCCTGAAGGCTTGTGCATGATTTCAGAGCTCTGCATTCACATATTTATTGTTCTGGTCATTCTAGCAATGGACCTCATAGATCGGGCAGTGGTGACTGCAGTTAGGCCTGGGTCACACTAGAGCTAGCATTGCGTTCAGGAGGGTTCCGTTAAAAAGATAGAATCTGGCAGCATTAACGCAACATAATCATAAGGGAATGATGCGTTAACACTGCCGATACAGTGCTATGGGTGACAGACCCCAGAGTGCAGTCAATCGCTGGAATGCAAGTGCTGGAGATTGAAACCTCACAGTATTTCCAAGTGCATCACATGATGTGGAAGCGCGCTTACATGCTGGCGTTTAACTGCACTCAGGGGTCTGTCACCCATAGCACTGCATCAGCAGCTTAACGCATCATTCCCTTATGGTTACGCTGCCTTAATGCTGCCAGATTCTATCCGTTTAATGGAACTCCCCCAAACGCATTTCTAGCACTAGTGTGCAAGGTCCTAGCTGCTCGATACCTGCGGCTGCTCCGGCTCCCGAACATTCGGTGGACGAGTAAGTATTCCATCTTTTTTATCTTTAACACATTTCCTTAACTTTAATTTTGGTTTTGCAATCTACATTAATACATTGTGAAATCCAAAGGGGGCTGACATAGATGTCACAGAGGGAAGGAGGAACAGGATTCTTCCTGCCCTCTGTGACATCAGCGCCGGCCCCTATGGAAAAAATTGCGGGCGGCGGTGCGTAAAGAATTGACATGTTCATTCTTTTTACGCCCGCACCTTTTCCCATAAAAGCGCTGAGCTAAATTAAGCGGCGTTTGAACAGCAAAGTGATTTCACATTCACTTTACTGGCAGACTAGACGCACTTGCTCATTTTTGAAAAGTGCTGGCAAAAAAGCGCTCAAAAATGCGCAGTCTGTGAACGTAGCCTTAGTGATGAGTCTTGGATTAGTCAGTCTCTTAGGCTGTGGTCACAGTTGCCATGCGTTTTTTTTAGTGATTTTACAAAACTCATGCGTTTTGTCATGTCAGTATGAGTTTTTTAAGGTGTGTGATGGCTCCCTGCGTTTTTGGGTGCGTTTTTGAATCTGCACCTAAAAATAGTGCTTGTAGTATTTTTTTGAGCATTTTGAAAAACGCATGCGTTTTTGTAGAAAACGCATGCGTTTTTATAACATGGGTTCCTATGGGAAACGCATGCAAAAACGCATGTCCAATTAGTACCTTTTAGTGCCATTCAAAAACGCATGCGTTTCCCATAGGAGCCCATGTTAAAAAAAACGCATGCGTTTCCGGAAACGCATGCGTTTTTTTAACATGGGCTCCTATGGGAAACGCATGCGTTTTTGAATGGCACTAATTGTACATGCGTTTTTGCATGCGTTTCCCATAAGGCCCCTTATTAAAAAACGCATGCGTTTTTGGATATGCTCCAAAAACGCATGGGACAGTCACACATGCTTTTTGGCTATTAGGGCATGCGTTTTTTAACATGGGGGCCTATGGGTGCGTTTTTTACATGCGTTTTTGAAAACGCAGGTCTCCAAAAACGCACGTGAAAAATGCAACTGTGACCACAGCCTTATTTTGTTTGACTATAAACTATTACAGGTAGGACATGCAAGGTGATATCTGAGATTTGTTGAGAATGATGTGTACTGCTGATTATAAAGAGAATTTTGTTTACGTACCGTAAATTCTTTTTTCTTTAATCATCAATGGGAGACCCAGACAATGGGGTTTAGGGCACTGCCCTCCGGAGGTCACACTAGGTACTACAAGTTTGTAGACACCGCCTCCTCCGCTTATAAACCCCTACCGCAGGGAACATCCTCAGTTTGGTCCATAAGCTGCGAGGAGGAAATAAACCACACCCGAAACATCGGGAAGAATGCCGTGCACAGACGGTTCAACAACCCGGCAAACACTGTCCCAACAGGGAACAGATCAACTGCAAAACATGCAACGGAACAACTGGGTGGGTGCTGGGTCTCCCATTGATGATTAAAGAAAAAGAATTTACGGTACGTAAACAAAATTCTCTTTTTTCTGGTCATCATAATGGGAGACCCAGACAATGGGGATGTCCTAAAGCAATACCCCAGGGCGGGAAGAGTTCCTCAACAAGACGGATAACACATGGTTCCCTTTAAAGGTGGGCAACCGCCGCCTGGAGAACCCGCCTGCCCAAACTTGCATCCGCAGAGGCATGGGCATGCACCATATAGTGCTTAGAGAAAGTGTGTAGGCTGGACCAAGTGGCCGCCTGACACACCTGTAGAGCAGACGCTCAATGTCGCAAGGCCCAGGAGGCACCTACGGCTCTGGTAGAGTGAGCCTTCAATCCCACCGGGAGAGGCAAACCAGAAGACCGGTAAGCCTCTTGAATGGAAACCTTAATCCATCTGGCCAAGGTTGACTTCGAAGCCGCGGACCCCTTACAGCGACCTGTCGTAAGAACAAATAAGGAATCCGAACTCCTAAAGGAGGCGGTCCTGGACACATAAATGCGTATAGCTCTCACGAGATCCAGAGTATGGAGATCGCGCTCAACCTGATGAACGGGAGCAGGGCAAAATGAAGGGAGAACAATCTCCTGGTTCAGGTGAAAAGTTGAAACCACCTTCGGCAAGAATTCTGGCCGTGGGCGCAACACCACCTTGTCTTGGTGAACCACCAGAAAGGGTGACTTGCACGATAGTGCAGCCAATTCTGAGACCCTCCTCAGAGATGTAATCGCCACCAGAAAGGCCACTTTCTGGGACAGACGGGATAGAGAAACATCCCTTAGAGGCTCAAATGGCGGTTTCTGTAATGCCGCCAGGACCATGTTAAGGTCCCACGGGTCCAGAGGTCTCCTGTAGGGCGGAACCATCCGCGACACCCCCTGCAGAAATTGACGGACCTTCGGGAGGAGCGCCAATCGCCTGTCAAACAGCACAGAAAGTGCTGATACTTGACCTTTCAAAGAGCCAAGGGATAATCCCAATTCCAAACCCGACTGTAGGAAGGCCAACAACGTCGGGATGGACAAGGGCCACGGGGACCGTCCACCAGAGGCACACCAGGTAAAAAAGATTTTCCACGTCCTGTGGTACATTTTCCTGGAAACGGGCTTCCTAGCCCGATTCATAGTGGCCACCACTGTAGGGGAGAAACCCCTGGAAGTCAGCAGCCAGGCCTCAAGAGCCATGCAGTCAATCTGAGGGCCTTGGAATTGAGGTGGAAGAATGGGCCTTGCGCGAGTAAGTCTGCGCGATCTGGAAGAGCCCACCTGTGTCTGCCTGACAGTTGCCACAGGTCCGGATACCAGGACCTCCTGGGCCAATCCGGAGCCACTAGAATGGCTACTCTGCACTCCGACCTGATTTTCCACAGAACCCTGGGAATCAGAGCCAGAGGTGGGAACACATATGGCAGCTGGAAACTGGACCAACTCAGGATCAGGGCATCCGCCCCCAGAGACTGAGGATCCCAGGATCTCGCCATGTATTGCGGCACCTGATGATTGAGCCGCGAGGCCATCAGATCCACGTCCGGAGTGCCCCATCTGCCGCAGATGTCCCGGAAGACGTCTGGATGTAGAGACCACTCTCCGGCGTCCATCCCCTGTCGGCTCAGGTAGTCGGCCTCCCAGTTCTCGACCCCTGGGATGTGAACTGCGGAGATCAGGCAGTCGTTTTCCTCTACCCACGACAGAATGCGGTGGACTTCGGCGAGGGCCTGAGCGCTTCTGGTCCCTCCCTGATGATTTATGTAGGCGACGGCCGTCGCATTGTCGGACTGTACCCGAATGGGCTGTCCTGTCAGGAATTTCTGAAACGCCAGGAGTGCCAGATAGACCGCTTTGATCTCCAGTACGTTGATCTGCAACGTCGACTCCGACTGAGTCCAGAGGCCTTGAGCCCTGTGGTGTAAGAACACCGCCCCCCAGCCCTTCAGACTGGCGTCGGTGGTCACCACTAACCATGATGGTTTGAGAAATGACCGGCCCCGTGACAAGTGACGTGGCTGGAGCCACCACTGCAGGGAGTCCCTGATCGGTTGTGACAGTGCCACCAACCGATTCAGAGATATCGCTCTCTTGTCCCATCGGCGAAGAATCTCCAGCTGGAGAGAACGGAGACGAAACTGTGCAAAGGGCACCGCCTCTATCGCCGCTACCATGCGTCCCACCAGTCTCATCAACGCCCGAAGGGATGAGTGAGGTGACAGGAGAACATTCTGTACTCCTGAGTGGATCGCCAGCTGCTTGGCTTGAGGTAGAGACACCAGGGCCGAGTCCGTGTGGAAGTCCCTGCCCAGATATGTCAATGACTGGGTCGGAACCAGGGTCGACTTCTGAGTATTGATAAGCCACCCGAATTGTTCCAGAGACCTCATGGTCACCTCCAGGCTCACCCGACAAAGGTCTTCCGATGGCGCCCTGACCAATAGGTCGTCCAGATAGGGTATGACGGCGTGACCCTGCACATGCAGGAGAGCCATCATAGAGGCCATCACCTTCGTGAACACCCGTGGTGCTGAGGCCAACCCGAAGGGTAGGGCCACAAATTGGAAGTGTTCGTCCCCCACTGCGAATCGTAACCAGCGCTGATGAGCCGGTGCAATGGGCACGTGAAGGTAAGCGTCCCTGATATCGATGGACGCTAGGAAGTCTCCCTGCGACACAGCCGCGATCACGGAGCGCAGGGATTCCATGCGGAACTTCCGAACCAACACGTGACGGTTGAACAATTTGAGGTCCAGGACCGGTCGAAAGGAGCCGTCCTTTTTCGGGACAATAAAGAGGTTGGAGTAAAAACCCCTGAACCTCTCTACCGTGGGCACTGGGACCACTACTCCGTCTCTGCGGAGTGCTTCCAACACCAGGTGAAAAGCCTGAGCCTTTTCTGGGGATGGAACAGACCGATGGAATCGGGATAAAGGTTTTGATGTCAGCTCTATCCTGTAGCCTCGCGAGACTACGTCTCGAACCCACTGATCTTGAACGTGAAGTAGCCACCTGTCCTGGAATTGAGACAGGCGGCCCCCCACCTGTGGGGAGGCAGGATGAGAGAGCGAGTCATGTCGAGGCGGGCTTGGTGGCAGCTGCTGCCCCCGCCGGCTTCTTCTGACGACTCTTGGAGCGCCACTGAGTAGCTGGCTTGCCCCCTCGGTCCGCGCGAGCGGACGTCGCGGATGACTGCGAGCTGGAGCGAAAGGACCACTGTTTAGGGTTCCTTTTAACGGTATACCGTGGCTTAGGCTTATTCTGCGGTATCTTAGACTCAGCAGAATCCTTTATCAGCTTGTCCAGCTCGGTGCCAAAAAGCCTGTCACCAGCGAACGGAAGATTCTGCAAAATCTTCTTAGACGTGGCATCTGAGTCCCAAAGACGCAGCCACAACAACCTGCGGATCGCTATCGCATTGGCCGAAGCCACAGCTGAGCGAGTGGCAGTTTCCAAAGATGCCGTCCTGGCATAATCCGCATAGGCCCTTGCCCTCTCGGTAAGCGCCAGGACCTCAGGACTGGATCTTGCCAGGTCCGTGATACCATCCAAGCAGGTAGTAATCGCTTGTAAGGTCCAGACCGTGGCAAAATTAGGGGCAAATGAAGACCCCACAGCCTCATAGGAAGACTTGGCGAGTTGCTCGACCTGTCTATCCGTCGCGTCCTTCAATGAGGAGCTATCAGAGGCAGAAAACAGGGAGCGTGCAGCAATTCTAGTCATGGAAGCGTCCACCTTTGGAGACTGCGACCATTCCTGAAGCACCTCCTGGGAGAAGGGAAGCGATTGTCCTTAGGTTTGCGGACATAGCGCCGCCCAGGATGTAACCTGGGTGCTCTAACCACCCTTCCAAAATTAGTGTGGTCCATGAAAGAGCCACTCGGTCTAGCCTCTGGCCGCAGCCATTGATAGACCTCCTTCGGGTGCACGACAACCTCTTCAGGGGGAGTCACGAGACGTAAGGTCTCATTGATGGAGGACACCAGATCCTCCACCCCATCTGGAGGTTCAGACACAGACCCGAGAGTAGAACCCCCATCATCTTCCTCACCATCAGAGGAACGCTCCTCCTCAGAGAGAGCCTGGAGCTCGGGTGACTCCTCACAACGAGCTCGCTTAAGGGGTCTCACAGCAGAAGAGGGAGACACCCGGGGGTAGCTGGAAGGAGTAGCTGGGTTTTCCAGTCTCCTATGAAGTGCCTCCAGTGACTGCGACATGGAGGACATCTGGGACAGCAGGGATTCATTGATCCTATTCTGCGTTTCCCATGGTCCTGGGATTACCTGAACCTCAGGGTACAGCGCCGGAGCTGCTGCCTCAGCAGAGCCAGTCCGGGCTTCTGGGCGTCCGCAGTTATTGCAGGACCCCTCCACCAGTGTACCATTGCATGTAGTACAGGTAATGGTGGCATCCGCCGCCTTAGCAGCAAGCTTCCTAACTGAGGACATAGCCACAGTAGGGGATGTATAAGCCAAGTCGTACAGACAAACAAACCGGGAATCCCGGTGGCTTACCGACCGCAGTAAAGCGGTGGGAGGAAGCGGTGTGTGTGTGTGACCTCCGCGAGTTCCGGTCTCCCTCTGAAGTGCAGACACGCGCTGCCGTAGAACCCAGCCGGGAAGTGAGGGAGAAGATGGCCGCCGCCAGTAAAGTCGTGGGCGGCGCCGAGAACACGCGGGAAGCACACACACACGCCCCCCCCCGGTGACGTCACCGCAAGGGCTGCCACCTCTCTTCCAGGCAGCCTCAAAATGGAGGTGCTGGAGCCCGCAGCGCGGGAAATAGTGTAAAACACAGTACACACACACGGACTGCAATTACATCCGAAGATCAGCAGTCTACGGCCTCAGCCCCTGTAACACACAGGGCGGTCAGCCAGGGTGCCCTCAGCACAGGGTACACCTCCAGATCCGCGGACCCGAGGGTAACGCGCGGTCTGAGTGTCAGGACACATAAAGTGACCGACACTACCCCCAGGCACACAGGAGACACAGAGTGCCTCAGTGCCGGTCCGGTCTGTAAGCACCATTTAGGGAGGCCTCGGACGGGGGTTCAGCCCAGTCCGGAGTGTAAGCACCATTTAGGGAGGCCTCGGACTGGGCTGGCTCCAGTCCGGTCTGTAAGCACCATTTAGGGAGGCCTCGGACGGAGCGGAGCTGTGCAAGGCTCCCATCTCCCACTCTCCAGAGCCCCCCAGAGAGGGATGGAAAGGAGCGCGACAGCGTACCGGGAGAACACAAAGTGTCCAGGCCCTAGGCCCTCCGGTACCTCCACCTGCGTGTGCCACAAGGGTGAGCGGGGAGGCTGTCGCAGGTCCCGACCAGGACCATATTACCTTGTCTTCAGACGCCATCACGTAAGTAGTGAGAATGCAGTGAAGTGCAAGCAAAGCGTGATCCTCCGAGCACACTAAGTTTAAAACTGAGGATGTTCCCTGCGGTAGGGGTTTATAAGCGGAGGAGGCGGTGTCTACAAACTTGTAGTACCTAGTGTGACCTCCGGAGGGCAGTGCCCTAAACCCCATTGTCTGGGTCTCCCATTATGATGACCAGAAAATATACAGTGCCTACAAGTAGTATTCAACCCCCTGCTGATTTAGGTGGTTTGATAAGATGCAAATAAGTTAGAGCCTTCAAACTGCAAACGAGAGTAGGATTTATTAACAGAAGCATTAATCTTACAAACCAAAAAGTTATGTTGCTCAGTTGAATTTTTATAAATTTTAAACATAAAAGTGTGGGTCAATTATTATTCAACCCCTATGTTTAATATTTTGTGGAATAACCCTTGTTTGCAATTACAGCTAATAATCGTCTTTTATAAGACCTGATCAGGCCGGCACAGGTCTCTGGAGTTATCTTGGCCCACTCCTCCATGCAGATCTTCTCCAAGTTATCTAGGTTCTTTGGGTGTCTCATGTGGACTTTAATCTAGAGCTCCTTCCACAAGTTTTCAATTGGGTTAAGGTCAGGAGACTGACTAGGCCACTCCAACACCTTGATTTTTTCCCTCTTGAACCAGGCCTTGGTTTTCTTGGCTGTGTGCTTTGGGTCGTTGTCTTGTTGGAAAAAGACCAAGATCCTGGAGGTGTATGATATTGTCGGTACTGGTTACCGGAGTCAAGGATGGATTCACCGAAAAATGGGTTTTGAGTCTCAGGGACCTGAAAAATCTATTCAACTCTTGGTCAAGTTGAAAGGAATTGAAGGATGGTGTGGGACTAAAGGAAAGTCCCTTTTGTAAGACGCGAAGTTCTGTGGGGGAGAGGCTGTATGAGGATATGTTGTACACCAATGAGGACCCATCTGTGACCTCAGCACCATTCGTGAAGGGCCTGGAGCGCCTCTTCCCCCTCCGTGCCTTTTTCTTGCCGGGCGCCGACCTAAAAAAGGAGGAGGAGGGTACTGAGGAGGGTAGTGAGAGTAAGGTGGGTAAGAGGGTGGGTGTCCATATTCTCCTTCCGAGCCTGAGGAGGAGTAATAGCCTGCTCTGGGAGGTACTGGCTCTACAGATCGCCATCTGTAAACCTGTTGCTTCTCGTAGTCCTCCTTATCACGGTTGAACTTCACCTTCTTTCTGGCTTGTAAGGTCTTTTTGAAATCGTTATTAGCAGACACGGCTTTTTTCTTGGCTTTCTCAAAGTCGGTGTTTGATAGAGAGTCTTTCAGTTGTTCTTCAAGGGTTGCAACGCTCTCACTGAGCTTCTCCAACTCGTCGTGTAAAAATTCGATGGTCAATAGGATCAAGTCCATAGAGCACTTGTTGAGGATGCTTTCGAACTTTAAGCAATAGGCTTCATTGTCTGAAAAAAGTGTCGGGCGAAGAGAAACACGTAGGCCTCGTGGTATTCTCTGGGCCCTGTGATACTCAGCTAGGGTTATATAATGTAAATCCAGAGCTGTTTGCTTCTTAAGTTCTCTTTCGAAGCTTGTGGCACGAGTCTCCTCAGGAGGAGTATCAAGAAACTCATGAGGTTTTCTTACTCGTGAGAGTATCGTGTTAGTGTGGTCGTCATCGTATGAAAAGGTCTGAAAGGACATTTAGATATACGGAGCACCTCCTAAAAAGAAGGGTAAACTGAGCAACAAGAATATGGAAGGCTCACGTATTATGTCGGGTGCTCCAGAAAAATATATCGAGTCCAGAAGTGTAATCTGGGCACACCAGTAAAGAAAAAAGTATTGTCCACGTATGTTTCTAGTGTGAAAAACGTGTTATTTTATTAATGTCACGCAGTACATACACCAACGTTTCGGCCATCGGCCTTCTTCAGGGTACTAGTACAAAAATAGTACATGAAATTAATACAGAAATAAATAACGTAAATTCATTTGTTTATTGGTGTTGGTGAAATCACCTCGTGATTCGCTGAGTGGTGACAAAAAAGGGGAAAATAACACTTGGTGTCCGTGTATACTATACCTAGGTGATTCAATACAAGTGCAGTGAGAAACCTTGAGTCATCATGTGTGTTGTGATGTGACTTAAGGTGAAAAAAATCAGTACTTAAGGGACATGAAGAGTGTATGAGTTGAGGTCAAAGGAGGGAGAAAAAGGGAGGGAAAAATTAAAGAAGAACAGAGTATTTGAAAAAAACGGAATGATTACCAGAAAAGTACTGGTAGACGGAGTCCTTGGGGAATTGAAGAGTCAAAAACGGAATAATCCAAAGTTAAGCCTATGGATGAAGAGGTAAACACATATCTTACAAGGAGAAAGTCAAAGAGGCGGTAACTAGAAGGAATGCCAGGAGACATTGGGAAGAGCCGTGTGTGATGGTATAGAGTCATACCATAGTCTTAGTCTTGGAACCGTGCTGAAGTAAAGGTGGAAATGTAGAGGGAAAAAGGAACAGCGAAAAGAGGGGGGATGGTGTTGATCAAGAGGTTTCCCTCACTACCAAAGTGATAGATTAACAAGCCTAGAGGGGAGAGGAGAGAATTTCAAGGAACCAATTTAATAAGTGTAAGAACAGGAAGAGTGCTCCAGGTAAGGAGGTCATGGGGTCTAGTAAAGGATAGTGAGGGATAGCCAAAACAAAAAGAGAATATGCCTATACCTCAGGTGGGGTGAGAGGGTCATGCATCAAACCGCTGTTTTCATCACAGCTGGCTGTGGTATATTGGATGATGTTTGTGCACATTTGGTCCAGCTACAGGTAGCGTCATGTAGAAGTGTATTTAGCGACAAGTACGCATCGTAAAGACATTCTGCGTCATGTAGCACACAATGTTCTGTGAGCATCTTGCCAGCACAATATGTGTACTCCAGCACTGTTTAGGCCAAAATATGTGTGTATCTGATGTGTGTGTGTGTGTGTGTGTGTTGAAATGTCCTTAGTTACAGAATGTGTTGCATTTGTAATGCTACACCTTTACATATTGAAGTGCAGTGGGCCAAAATACATAAAACACGTCACCTGGCCAACATGGCCCATGTATGGACCCTGGTTAACACCAACAATGATTTGCAGCAGCCAACCTGAATACCAGAACACATGTTATTAGTCTTGCACAACATGGGCAGGACGCACAGAGTAGGGTGTGACCTCTGTGGGCCATGTGTTTGTTTGCATGAGGTTTTTTAAAGTTTTTCCTTTCTTTTTCTTAGATGGCAGAGTATCACAATTTTGTGACCTAACTCAGCACCATGTACCAGGAACACAAATGCCTGTGGCGGGTGTCGCTGCCTGCATATCATGACCAGGCAGCGCAGGCTGCAGCCTACGTGCCGCTGGTGGAGCTGTCCAACCGGCTCCAACCACATAAGATCTGCACAGCGGCGTTGGTTGCGGATAAGATCAAAAGCCTGCGCACCGTGTTCACCAAAACACACAAAAAATGGATGGCTGCCCGGTCCGGGGCTGGAGCTGAGGAGGTTCCTAGGCCATTTCTCTGGTACTACGACCTCCTCAGCTTTACCCTGGGCCAAGAGGGGCCTCGGGGAACACGGTGCATCAGGCGCCGGCCGCAACCAGCTGTAGCTGCAGCCCAAGACCCTGCCCCGTCGCAGGAGGAGGGTAATTGTGTTTGTGTGTTTGATCTACCCTGCATGGTTTGAGCAGTGATGTGGGTTTGGCGGCACATGTTGTAGTCACCATTGTGCTTTTCAACCACCAATCCTGTCCACTGTTCTTTTCTATCTGTTCATTGGTTTGTGTTTCTTTTGTGTTTTTTGTGGCCACTTTACATATCAATGTGGACCCTCAGGTCAGTATACTGCACATGTGGCCTTGTGTGGCTTTGTCTTCTCTAAACTCTGCTCCTGTGGCTTTTGGTGTTAGCCTTGGTGAACTTGGCTCTATGTAGTCTGGGGTGTTTGGTTGTGGTATTATCCTCAATTACATTGCAACATGTGGCTGATGTTTCTTTTTTTATGTTTGTTTTTCAGGCCCCTCGGGAGCCTGGCTCCAGTGAAGAGGAGCCAGCAGCTGGCGAGCCTATCCCATCAACATCAGCGGGAGAGCCAGTGCCCGGAAACAGTGGTGGGGGGCCGGGCCCAGGTCCCAGCTCTGACATAAGACATCGAAGACCACCTGCCCCACCCACGGAGCTGGGTACCTGGGCGAAATGGGTCCTCCTTGATCGTGAGAGGACCCCCGGCTCGGAGTTCGGGTACATTGCCAGCAAGATGCTGGCACGCATGGAGCCAGAGCAGCAGAACATCACAGAGCGGGCCATGTTTCATGTCCTAGAGGCGGGCGTGGATGGGTCCCTGCGATAGGGGGCGTCCTGGACATTTCCCCGGAAGACCACCCCAGGGCCCACTGCGACCGCAAGACGGATCGTGAGGAGGCCACAAACTCGGGATACTCCATCTCCCTCAAGGAGACAGCCCAGCAGAGCAGCAACATCACAAGGCCGCTGGGTGTATGAGGAGGGGGAGGCCCCATTGTCTGATCCAGCAGAGGAGGAGGAAGAACAAGAAAATTACTAGCCAATGCACAACCTTGGCCTGAACTTTATAATTTACTTATATTGGCCAGGTGTGGCGCTTTTTTTTTTCTTAAAAAAGATAAATTTGCACAAAACTATTTTACAAAATAAATTTAATTTAGCCCACTATGTCCATATCTATGTCACGTACACCAGTATGTGTGTGTGTGTGTGTGTATGTGTGCGGTTATGTGGGTGTCATATAGGAGACATTGATATCAGATTGGGGGGTATGGCGCCTGTAATGGTCCAGTATGGTGACATGTTTACTATGTCACACCATATAGCTCTAGGTAAACCGTGGCCCAGTGTGATTGGTGACAAATAACCTCCCAAAATGAAACCTGTGTGTGTTGCAACAAGGGATGACACAGGATGTAGGTGGCAAGATTTTTATTACATAAAAAAAATGTTGATAAAACATTGCCATCACAAGCCAAAAGCCTTGGTGAGTTTAGGAGTAGACAAGACAGACTACCCACTTTCCCAATGTGGGACACTATAAGAAAAGAGGCCAAAGTGGCCAAAACAAAAACAGGTGCCAACATGCCAACAAAACTAGGGTCCAACATGGACAACAGTCTTTATGGGAGTATGTTCCCCTTATTGGGGGGGGGGTGAGGGATTAGGGGCTCTGCCAGACTGGGCTGTCTGTAGGGCGTGAATCAGGGCACCCAAGTGGGCAAGGTGTTGCTGCCCTTCTTGGTATGCCCTCTCCAAATGCTGCTGTGCCTGCTGGTGAGCAATCAGCAGCTCCTCAATGGTTGGGACACCTGTATGGGAAAGCAGGACATTAGTGAGTTACCTGTGTATGGGTGGGTGGGTGTTTGAGGTACTTGTTAGTGATAATACGTACGCAGCACTGCACCATCCCGGGTCACATCTGTTGGAGATGGTGATGGGCTGACAACCCAGGTGGCTGAATGGGATCCTTTCTCTTTCATCCAAAAAACAAAAATAAAACAGGACTCACATACATGTGTGTGGAGAACACAACAATAACTACATTTGCAAGCTGGTAGGCCTTAGCAGACACTTACCACCATACACTGCAGCAGCAGGCTGAAGGGGAGGTTGTGTGGCTACCAACATACGTGATCCCTCTGGGGCTGGTGGAATCACTGCTGGGGAGGGACTGGCTGGGTCCTCTGGGGCAGGTGGAGTCCCAGGTGGGGAGGGACTGGCTGTACCCTCCGGGGCAGGTGGAGTCCCAGGTGGGGAGGGACTGGCTGGACCCTCCGGGGCAGGTGGAGTCCCAGGTGGGGAGGGACTGGCTGGACCATCCGGGGCAGGTGCTGTCCCTGGTGCCGGTGGGGACTGTGGAGCCTCCACAGACACAGAGTCCTCGTCATCTGTAATGACAAATATGATAACAGACAAATGTAAGAAAAGGCACACAACAGAGGGAAAAAAGAGAATTTTGTTTACTTACCATAAATTCTTTTTCTTCTAGCTCCTAATTGGGAGATCCAGACATTGGGTGTATAGCTTCCGCCTCCGGAGGACAGACAAAGTACTACACTTAAAACAAAAAGTGTAGCCCCTCCCCTACTGCCTATACACCCCCTCTAGGAGAAATCCCATCAGTTCGGTGCACAAGCAGGAAGGAGGATAAAACCCACACCAAGACCGAAAGGTCCGGCTATGAATTATCGGCCAACAGGTCCATAAAAGCGACATGTATAACACCAGTCACTTAAACAGAAAAACAAAGCCCAAAAGGCAACAGGGTGGGTGCTGGGTCTCCCAATTAGAAGCTAGAAGAAAAAGAATTTACGGTAAGTAAACAAAATTCTCTTTTTCTTTTTCGCTCCATTGGGAGACCCAGACATTGGGATGTCCAAAAGCGATCCCTGGGTGGGAAAAGACCCAAAGCGTGGCAGTAACAATCATAGGTGAGCGACCGCCGCCTGAAGGATCCGTCTGCCCACATTAGCGTCTGCAGAAGCATACGCATGAATCTGATAAGGCTTCGAGAAGGTGTGCAGGCTGGACCAAGTGGCCGCCTGACACACCTGTTGTACTGTAGCCTGGTGACGTAAGGCCCACGAGGCCCCCACAGCTCTTGTCGAATGCGCCTTAATCCCCGCAGGTAAGAGCGTACCAGAGGAAAGGTAGGCCTCCTGGATATGAACCTTGATCCACCGGGCCAAGGAGGACTTGGAGGCCGGCGCTCCTTTTTTCTGGCCTGTCGTGAGAACAAACAAGGCATCCGTGCGGCCAAAAGAAGCCGTGCGGGAGACATAAATCCTGACAGCCCTGACTAGGTCCAAAGTATGCAGAGACTTCTCATACTGGTGGACACGATTAGGGCAAAAAGACAGAAGGACAATGTCTTGATTCAGGTGAAACGGAGAAATCACCTTGGGTAAGAACTCTGCCACAGGCCGGAGCACCACTTTAGCCTGGTGAATCACCAGGAAAGGAGACTTGCAAGACAGGGCTGCCAGCTCTGAAACTCTCCGAAGAGAGGTAATGGCCACCAGAAAGGCAACTTTCTGTGAAAGTCTGGAGAGGGACACCTCTCTTAGAGGTTCGAAAGGCGGCTTCTGCAGCGCAGCAAGGACCAGATTAAGGTCCCAGGGGTCCAAAGGACGTCTGTAGGGGAGAACGGTGTGACTTGCCCCTTGCACAAACGTCTTCACCTGAGGAAGGTTAGCCAGACGTTTGATGAACAGCACAGAAAGTGCGGAGATCTGCCCCTTGAGGGAGCTGAGGGCCAAACCCTCATCAAATCCTGATTGAAGGAAGGCAAGAAGTATTGGAAGAGAGAAAGGCCAAGGTGAACTGCCGTTGAGACGGCACCAGGAAAAAAAGATCTTCCAAACCCTGCGGTAAATCTTTGCCGACGCAGGTTTTCTGGCTTGTCTCATGGTCGCGGCAACTTCAGAAGAAAAGCCGCAAGATGTTAGCAACCAGTCTTCAAGGGCCACAAAGTCAGGCTGAGGGCCGCTGAATTGTGGTGGAAGAAAGGACCTTGCGACAAGAGGTCTGGCCGGAGCGGGAGTCTCCACGGATCCCCCGCTCAGAGCTGTAATAGATCCGGATACCAGGACCTCCTGGGCCAGTCTGGGGCGATGGGCAGGGCTTGTCAACATTCTGCCCTGAGTTTCCGTAGAACTCTGGGCAACAGAGGCAATGGAGGGAAGATATAGGGAAGGCGAAACTGGGTCCAGTCCTGGACCAGAGTGTCCGCCCCCACAGCCAGGCGGTCTCGGGAGCGTGACATGAAGACTGGAACCTTGTGGTTCAACCGAGAGGCCATCAAGTCCACGTCCGGAGTTCCCCATCTGTCGCAGATGTCCTGAAACGTGTCTGGGTGGAGTGCCCATTCGCCCGCGTCCATACCTTGCTGACTTAGGTAGTCGGCCTCCCAATTGTCCACCCCGGGGATGTGGACTGCCGAGATGGACGAATCGTTGTCCTCGACCCACTGCAGGATACGCTGGACTTCCGAGAAGGCTTGAGGGCTGCGTGTGCCTCCCTGGTGATTGATGTAAGCGACCGCGGTCGCGTTGTCGGATTGTATCCGAATCTGATTCCCCGCCAGGAGTCTGTGAAAAGCCAGTAGAGCCAAGTAAATGGCCCGAATCTCCAGGACGTTGATCTGTAGGGTGGATTCCTGTTCCTCCCAGGTGCCCTGAGCCCTGGCAACCCAACCCGAGAGACTGGCGTCTGTGGTCACAACTAACCAAGAGGGGGCAGAAAAAATCTGCCTCGTGACAGGGACACGGGAAGCAGCCACCAATTGAGAGATTCCTTTGTTGACAGCGACAGAGGGATGTGCTGGTCGAGAGAAGAAGGATTCTTGTCCCATCCGCGCAGGATCTGCAATTGCAGCGGACGCAGGTGGAATTGCGCAAATGGAACTGCCTCTATGGCCGCCACCATCTTTCCCAGAATGTGCATCAGACGTCTGATGGTTACCGAGTCTGACTGCATAAGGAACTGGACTTCTTCCTGAATCGACACCTGTTTGCTTAAAGGCAGAATGACTAGAGCCGGAGCGCTGTGAAACTCCATGCCCAGATACGTTATCGTCTGAGCGGGAAGGAGAACAGACTTTGGTACGTTGATCAACCACCCGAAGTGCTGCAGAGTGTCTAGAGTTACTGAGAGACTCAGTTGACACTGTTCCGCAGAGGGGGCTCTGACCAACAGATCGTCCAAGTATGGAGTCACTGCGTGGCCCTGGGAATGTAGGACAGCCACCATTGCCGCCATCACCTTGGTGAAGACCCTCGGTGCCGAGGCAAGGCCGAAGGGCAGAGCCACAAACTGAAAGTGCTCCTCTCCTACTGCGAACCTCAGCCAGCGTTGATGTGCAGGAGCGATGGGGACGTGTAGATAGGCATCCTTGACATCCACCGAGGCTAGGAAGTCCCCCAGAGATAGAGACGCGATCACAGACCGCAGAGACTCCATTCGGAAAGTCCTGACCTTCACGTGCCGGTTGAGAAGCTTGAGATCCAAAACCGGCCTTACCCAACCGTCCTTCTTGGGGAACGTGAAGAGGTTCGAATAGAAGCCCTGGAAGCATTCCCCGGAGGGAACTTGGATCACGACCCCGTCCTGCCTCAAGGCGTCCAGCGCCTGACGAAAGGCCGGGGCCCTTGGCGGCGGGGGCGAAGAGAGGCAGAAGCGAGTCATAGGCCGCGAGATTAGCTCTATTCTGTACCCGTAGGAGATGACATCTACTACCCACCGGTCCTGGATAAGACTGCGCTAGACGTCTCCAACTTGGGAGAGCCTACCACCGACCGAGGATGCTGTCAGGAGAGGCGGCGAGTCAAGAAGAGGCAGGCATGGCGGCCGAAGTGCCGGCGGGCTTCTTCTGTTGAGGCTTATTCCTCCAAGCCCTGTTTGATTTCTGATCCTTGTCCGAACAGGAGGAGGAGGAGGCGGGCTTTGAAGAGGGACGAAAGGACCGAAATTTGGCGTGCATCTGACGCTGGCCAGACTTCTGCGCCTTTTATTGGGGTAAAGAGGTGGACTTTCCACCTGTGGATTCCTTTATGATGTTGTCCAATTGCTCTCCAAAAAGCCTGTTCCCCGCAAACGGGAGTCCCTGGAGGAATTTCTTGGATGTGGCATCAGCTTTCCAATCTCGCAGCCACAACCTTCTGCGGGCTGCGAGCGAGTTAGCTGAAGCCACTGCGGTACGGCTGGCAGATTCCATGATCGCCGACCTAGCGTAGTCAGTGAACGCGGAGGCCTGAGATGTGAGAGTAGTCACCTCAGGAATATCCTGAGCTACGACATTTAGCTCAGCCAAGCAGGCAGAAACTGCCTGCAGGGCCCATACTCCTGCGAAAGCCAGAGCAAACGAGGTTCCTGTAGCTTCGTAGATTGACTTCTGTAGGAGTTCAATCTGACAGTCTGTGGAATCCTTCAAGGAGGAGCCATCTGCAACCGACATGACAGTATTGGCAGACAGTCTAGAGACTGGAGGGTCCACCCTAGGGGAGACCGACCAACCCTTTACTACATCCGGAGGAAATGGATACCTAGCATCCTTCTGTTTCCTAGAGAAACGCTTATCAGGGCAAGCCCTAGGCGTCTGTACAGTTGATCGGAAGTTGGAATGATCAAAGAACGAACCCGAGACCTGGATGGAGGAAGGAACTGGTACAGTTCCTCCGAGAGCGAAACCTCCACCGTGGGAGGGGGGGGGCAGTCAGATTCAGTACAGTATTAATGTAAGACACTAAATCATCCACTAAGGAATCTTCCTCTAAGGTATCGTCCGAAGGTCTCAGAATTCTGCATGTCCTCTTCCCCATCAATCTGAGATCCCTCAGCGAGAGACCCCGTTTGATGAGAGGAGGCAGGAGAGGGCTCTCTACGTGGCCGCTTGGGGGGCCGAGGAGAGGGAGCTAGATCAGAGACCCCGGTATTGTCTCCAGAGTCCATACACCTAGAAGGGGATGACTCACTAACGCCTGTGCCGTGAGGCAGAGGAACCGGGGGCACTTTCCCGGTGACTGGCCCATAAGGACTCCTGCAGGACTCTAGTTAGAGCTGTCATAGACTGGGCAAAGGTGTCCGAAAAGGACTTAGTGAAAGCTTCAGTCCAAGGAGGAGGCACTGCCGGATCCCCCGGGCTAGGGAAAGGCTCTGTAGTAGCAGAGCTGGGGGAGCCCCGTGTTCTGCCTCAGCCGGTGCCTCAAGAGAAGTGTAGGCAGAGCAGTGAGGGAAGACAGAACCAGCAGGCAGCAAGATCTTGCAAGCAGTGCAAGAAGAATAAAATGTCTGCACCTTAGGGGCTTTGCTCCTGGTGGAAGACATGTATCCTCTAGTAGGAATCCTCCAAGATACGGGCCGGTTTGCACCAGGACGCATGAGTGCCGCTGATTTTCTTCTAACTGGATATTCATCTGATTCCTGCACAGCTGAGCAACCTGCTCCTACCCTCACCTAACTGGAGTGTCAAGAGGATTAACAGGTCAGTGCCCGGTTTCCTCACTTTCTTGGACTTTAGTTACCTGTACGTTGATAACTTTTACACAAGTATCCCACTCTTTCAATCCCGCTCTGCCAGAACTACTGCCGCTTGCGGTAGTGTGCACAGAAAGCAGAGGGGTCTCCCTTGTCGCCAATTGGGCAGCCTCTGCCAAAGGGTGAGAGCCGAGCCCAATGTAGTGGAAACATAGTTGTGGTCAGGTTGAAGGACAAAAGGGATGTCTTTTTAAAGGGATGTCATGGTTACGGTTTATGGGATGTTAAAAACAACATCGATCAAACTACTACTGACATGACAACCCTTAACACACAAATGCAATGAATACAAACCTCAGGGTCAAAAGAAGCCGTTCCTCAGGCATGGTACTTTTCCGCATTTGTTTATTCTGGTATGCGATGCCAAGCCACAGAATCTCCAAGAGACAGTCAAATGTGGGTATGGTCATCCTGGTATATGCATAAAACTTATCAGGATGACAGGGTAACTGACCATAAAGCCTCCGAAAATGGCCACGAGAATTACGATGCGGAAGGAATCACATTCGACTCCGCCTCCTCGGATCACACACAAGTTGGTAGGGAATGCCATACCGCCAGGAAATTAACCAATGAAATAAGACCCGCTCAGTGCTGTTTAGGGTCAGGTTCATCTCCATTCTGTATGTATAGAGGTTCAGCTCACTATCTCCGGTATGGGTACAGAGAAAAGTTATAGTCCAATAAAAGAATTATTTCTGGCACACCTATGTGAAAAACTGAATTAGTCCTTACGAGTAATTCCTTTTCTTGGAGCCTTCCACGACAGCATTGGAGGATGTCGTCCACGCCCTATTGGGGGACAGGAACACAGAGAGGTTAAAAGCCCCTCCTCTTCCTCAGTACTCCAGTGTTTACCAAGATCATCCTTAGCCATGGATTACCTGATACAAACCGGATCCAAACACCAACAAGGGGGGAACTGATGCTGTCGTGGAAGGCTCCAAGAAAAGGAATTACCGGTAAGGACTAATTCAGTTTTCTCCATTCGCCTTCCATGACAGCATTGGAGGAATACCACCGATACTCCTCAGGGTGGGACTATTGCCTGGAGGACTTTCCTACCAAAGGACAGATCCCAACTGAATGACAGATCTAACCTATAGTGGCGAGAAACAGTGAGGAGAGACTACCACGTAGCCGTTCTGCAAAACAGCTCCGATGAAGCTCCAGCCTGCTCCACCCAGGACGTAGCAGCAGCCCGAGTTGAAGGAGCCTTCAACCCCACCGGAGGAGTAAGGATCGGAGCGACGTAGGCCTCACAGATCACCTTCGTGATCCAGGAAGCGATGGTAGCCTTGGAAGTCTTCTTCCCTGTATTTTTCCCAAAATGCTGAACAAAACAGGTTCTGATCTAACCTCCAGGAAGCGTAGGTAGTGGAGGACAGTCCGACGAACATCGAAGGAGTAAAACACAGCCTCAGCCGCATTAGCAGGAGATTGACAAAATAAAGGTAGAACCACAACCTGGGACCAATGGAAAGCCGACAACTTTCGGAAGAAAAGATGAATGCAACCGAAGCGTAATGCAAACAACAGACACCACAAGGCACGGAGCCCAGACAGAGTGCCTGCAGTTCTCCAACTCTGGGAGCAGAAGTGATGGCCACCAAAAACGCCACCTTGTGAGAGACGTAAGGGATGCAACAGACAAGGGTGCAAAGGGACTTCGAGAAAGCCCTTGGAGAACAATTTTCAAATCCCAGGGAGGGACAGAAGGCCAAACCGGGGACACCGCCCCTAAGCAGAAGTAAAAAAAAACGCTTGATCCATCGATGGGAAGCAAGATCCTGGGCAAAAACTGCCCCAAGTGCAGACACCTGGACTTAAAGAGTACTCAGCCGAAGCCCCAAATCCAAGCCACGCTGCAAAAATCCAAGAGTTGGGCCACATTAGGATGATGCATGGCCGGGATGGAAGGAGCACACCAGGACAGAACAGATTCCTGGTCCTCAGGATCCCTGCCGCAACAGCCAGGGCGCAGAGTGAGCCCGAGTGAAAGAGGACCCTGGGACAGTAGGTCGAGACAGTGGGGCAACCTAATCAGTCCCTCCAAGCCCAGGTCTCGGATGGCGTTGTAACACGCCCGTTTGGCCCACAGGGGAGCCACCAGGATAGTCGTCACCCCCTCTGCCCGAATCTTTGCAACGCCTTGGGAAGTAGCGGGATTGGAGGAAATGCATACACCAAATGGAAGGCCCAGGGATGGGCAAAGGCATCCAGCCCCGAGGATGGTCCGACCGCGTCAGGGAGAAAAAGGGCAGCACCTTTGTATTCGAGCCCGAAGCGAACAGGTCGATCAAAGGGACACCCCACCCGTCCGTAAGAGAGCAAAATACATCCGGATGGAGGCACCATTCTCCTGGGTGGACCTCCGTGCGGCTCAAGAAATCTGCCTGTACATTGGCCATTCCCTTCAGATGTACTGCCGAGGAGAGAAGATGACATACTGCCTATGAAAAGATCAGTCTTGCCAGCCCCTGCAAGTGTAAGCCTCAATTACCGCCTTGGTGTCGCAAGAAGGCAACCGTAGTCACGTTGTCTGACAGGACCTTGACATAATGACCCCGAAGAACGTGAGCTGCGCATGAAGCGCTTCCTCCACTGCCAGAAGTTCCCGGAAGTTTGAAGACTGGCGACTGACCGAGCGACTCCATATCCCCTGGAACAGTGTGCGATCCACCATCGCGCCCCAACCGGAACCGCTGGCATCAGTGGTAACGGAGGTCACAGGAGCCTGCAGCCAAGCCACCCCCGTCCAAAGGTGTATGGGATTCATCCACCAGGAAAGAGAGATCACCACCCACCCGGGGACCGGACCAGCGAGTTTAAGGAATCCTGACGTCTGTCCCAGGAACTCAGTATGTGTTCCTGGAGCAGTCGGGAAGGAGCCTGAGCCCATGTTACCGACTGAATGCAGGCCGTCATGGCCTCTAACAGGGACATTGCTTCCCGCAAGGAGGGCGACCCCTTGCCTGGAAGCAGGTCAGATGCACACGGCGCAGAAGCTGATGTGCCGCAGGAAGGAACGAGGTCTGTCTGGAGGAGGCCAGCAAGACTCCCAAAAATTGACGACAGGTTGCTGGCCCCAGTTACGATTTCCAAAGATTGGGCACCGACCCCAGGGACTGAAGAAACGTTTTGCAGACCTGTCTGCGCAGAACCGCTGCCGAAGGAGCCACCACCAACATGTCGTCTAAATAGGGAAGCACACATATCCCCTGGGTCTGGATGAATGCGATCACTTCCCCCATGAGTTTGGTAAACTCTGGGGGCCGACGAAATCCCGAAGGGCAGCACATTAAACAGATAATGGACCGTCCCGCCTGCCCCGGAGATCGCGAATCGCAGAAAGCGCTTGTGGGACGGGTGAATGGGGACATGATAATACGCGTTCTGGAAGTCCATAAACAACCTGGAGTAACGCCCCTGGCCCTCCTCTCCAGGAGGAACCGGGGACCCCACACCTGAATCCAACAGGTCTCACAGACCCGACAGGAAAATATGTGAAAGAGTCCTCCTGAGGAATGGAGGGGATTCAAAGACACAGAGGGGCTGGCTCTCGAATTCAAGTGCAGACCCTCCCAAATGGTCGAGAGGATCCAAGGGCACGAGGAGATTGCTTGCCCCTGTGGCAGAAACCGCAGGAGCCGCCCCGCAATGGGGAAGGCGGCATTGTTTAGGGGGCAGCTGGTGATGCCGCTGCGGGGGGAGCAAGGTATTACGGGTCTTGTCCCCTTTCTGGAATGCCCAGCGACCAAACTTACACTTCCCTTTAGACTGGGAGGGTTGGCTGCGCTCAGGCCAAAAGGACTGCCTCCGAAAGGGCTTCTGTTCCGGGAGACACATTTTTCGGTCTGACACCTTTCCCAGGATGTCATCCAATGCTGGACCAAAGACAAAAGACCTTTGAAAGGGGAGGCCACACAGCTGGAGCTTAGACGTGACCTCCCCATTCCACAATATAAGCCACACTGGCCTGCGAGCTGTGGTAGCCAACACTGCGCACCTGGCGCCAATGCGGATTGACTCAGCAGAGGCATCGGGCAGGAAGCCTGTAGCACGTCTCAGAAGTGGAATGGAGTCCAAAGCTCCTCCCTGGGAGTACCCTGCAGGATGAATTCTTCCAGCTGGGTGATCCACTTAGAGAGACCTGGCCACACATGTAGAGGAAATGTTCACCTTTAAAGACATAGCTGCCCCCTCCCAGTAGTTTTTCAGGACACTCCATCTTACGAACGAGGGGATCCTTCTACTGGGAGGAATCTTCAAAAGGCAACACAGTCTTATATGCTACCCTGGCCACCTGGATGTCCACCTTCGGGACCTCCCAGACAAAGTCATCACCCTCCAATCCACTCGGATGGGGTGAGCAGCCGATGTTCTGGAGACTCCCACTCCCGGCGAACGAGAACCCAAATGACCTTATGGACAGGGAAGCCCAACTGCCGCTTAGCCTTCAGGCCTCTGAACATTTAGTCCTGCACAGAAGAAGGGGATTCCACCACCTCTACTCCCATGGTACTATGGACCGTGTCCACCAATTCACCCATGGACTCCGTGGGAAAAAGTAGTGTCCAGATTCCCGTGCCTGGACAGAGGCATATCCTCGCCGTCCTCTGAAGCTGAGCTCTGGCCAGCCTCCACGAGATCCACAGAGTCACAATCCTGGAGCTTCCTCTCTTTCGGAGGGGGAAGCCCTGGAAGCTGCAGCAAAAACAGTCAGTGCCAAGATAGAAGCCTGCACCTCTTCCTTAATGGATTGGAGCTCCTCAAGCAGGGATGGGGAGTCCATCCTGACAACAGTGGTAGTCATGGCCGACACCTTTTTGTAGGAAGAGGGAAATTTTGTGCCGCAGCCACATTTCCTGTACGGGTTTTTGCTCCCTTTCACAGGGGGCCCTTGTCTCCCTATAGAAAAAAAAAAAGGGAAGAGAAGGGGGTCCCAGTGGGAGTGCAGGGCTTAAAGGGAACCAACCACCCCAAATGACCCCCCCGGACTATTAATATCGTTCCCTACACGCAGCACATACATGTGCTGCAAGATTTTTTGCTAAAAAAACTGCTTTTTAAAAGTTGAGATAATGATTTATAAAGTATTTAACGAAGGGACGGGTGGGCGTTACTTAGCTGGGGCTAAAGCCGGGTTGCAGCTGCCAGTCATCATCCTCTCTCCCCTCGCAGCAGTAACGGCCAGCCCTTTCTTGTCGTCACAGCCTGCTGAGCCTGGTGCACGGGATCTCATGCCCGTGCACACGTCATCAGCTACAGCCGGGTCGCGAGCGCGCACTCTGACTTCCACAGCCGAGCGCAGGAAGTCAGAGCGAGTGTGCTCGCGACCCGGCTGTAGCTGATGACGTGTGCACGGGCATGAGATCCCGTGCACCAGGCTCAGCAGGCTGTGACGACAAGAAAGGGCTGGCCGTTACTGCTGCGAGGGGAGACAGGAGGATGACTGGCAGCTGCAACCCGGCTTTAGCCCCAGCTAAGTAACGCCCACCCGTCCCTTCGTTAAATACTTTATAAATCATTATCTCAACTTTTAAAAAGCAGTTTTTTTAGCAAAAAACCTTGCAGCACATGTATGTGCTGGGTGTAGGGAACGATATTAAAAGTCCGGGGGGGGGTCATTTGGGGTGGTTGGTTCCCTTTAAATAACTCTACCCCTTGTGACCACCCCCAGAAACACTTACATGAGCTGGGGGAACGCTGGGCTCTGCAGAAGCAGAGGTGGAAGCCCATCACCCTCCATGTTTCAGGGATCAGCCTTACCTGTGTGTAGCTTCCGGCGGGTACTTATCCAGAAGTACCGTGCCCCCAACGAGGAACACCCGTTCCTTCCCTCCTCCTCGTCACCGGCCGCGGGCAGTAGCGCGCGATAGGCCTGCTGGGTTCCCTGGAGCCGCACCCAGCCTGCCACAGCCCGGACAGGAGCCACCGCCCGAAACAGGAAGTGCCCCACCCGAAATCAGAAGTGCCATCCCGGAACCTCTGATGCATGCCCCAGGGACCACAGCTGGAGGAGGGAGACGCCGGAGAGCTGAACAGGCCTCCGGCGCTGCAATACACAGCCTGCTTTGCCCCGTAGGACGCAGGAAGGCCGGATGGTCCCACCATGGGAACCCCGAGAAGGAGGAGGCCGCCCCCGACGTCCATCCCTGGCCCGGCTGTAAGTACACTCCAATGCGGCCTCTGTTGGCCTGACAGCACTGGAACCTCTCCATGCCCCAAGGGGGACAGGAAGAGGAGGGGCTTTTAACCTCTCTGTGTTCCTGTCCCCCAATAGGGCATGGACGACATCCTCCAATTCTGTCGTGGAAGGTGAATGGAGAAAGAGGAAGTCCCACACGTAGAATCTTTTGCTGATGGGTGCTTTTATTGACGTGATATATACAAAGTCTCTTTTTGACGTAGAAAACTGTTTTTACCCCTTACTGGGCTTTCTTCAGTACAGTTTACAAAATTCTTTGTGCATGTGAATAAACAAAAAAATATTCACATGCACAAAGGATTTTGTAAACTGTACTGAAGAAAGCCCAGTAAGGGCTAAAAACAGTTTACTACGTCAAAAAGAGACTTTGTATATATCATGCCAATAAAAACACCATCAGCAAAAAAGAGAATTTTGTTTACGTACCGTAAATTCTTTTTTCTTTAATCATCAATGGGAGACCCAGACAATGGGGTTTAGGGCGCTGCCCTCCGGAGGTCACACTAGGTACTACAAGTTTGTAGACACCGCCTCCTCCGCTTATAAACCCCTACCGCAGGGAACATCCTCAGTTTGGTCCATAAGCTGCGAGGAGAAAATAAACCACACCCGAAACATCGGGAAGAATGCCGTACACAGACGGTTCAACAACCCGGCAAACACTGTCTCAACAGAGAGCAGAACAAATGCAAAACATGCAAAGGAACAACTGGGTGGGTGCTGGGTCTCCCATTGATGATTAAAGAAAAAAGAATTTACGGTACGTAAACAAAATTCTCTTTTTTCTGGTCATCATAATGGGAGACCCAGACAATGGGGATGTCCTAAAGCAATACCCCAGGGCGGGAAGAGTTCCTCAACAAGACGGATAACACATGGTTCCCTTCAAAGGTGGGCAACCGCCGCCTGGAGAACCCGCCTGCCCAGACTTGCATCCGCAGAGGCATGGGCATGCACCATATAGTGCTTAGAGAAAGTGTGCAGGCTGGACCAAGTGGCCGCCTGACACACCTGTAGAGCAGACGCTCGATGTCGCAAGGCCCAAGAGGCACCTACAGCCCTGGTGGAGTGAGCCTTCAATCCCACCGGGAGAGGCAAACCAGAGGACCGGTAAGCCTCTTGAATGGACGCCTTAATCCATCTGGCCAAGGTTGACTTCGAAGCCGCGGACCCCTTACAGCGACCTGTCGTAAGAACAAATAAGGAATCCGAACTCCGGAAGGAGGCGGTCCTGGACACATAAATGCGTACAGCTCTCACGAGATCCAGAGTATGGAGGTCGCGCTCCACCTGATGAACGGGAGCGGGGCAAAATGATGGGAGAACAATCTCCTGGTTCAGGTGAAAAGTTGAAACCACCTTCGGCAAGAATTCTGGCCGTGGGCGCAACACCACCTTGTCTTGGTGAACCACCAGAAAGGGTGACTTGTACGATAGTGCAGCCAATTCTGAGACCCTCCTTAGAGACGTAATCGCCACCAGAAAGGCCACTTTCTGGGACAGACGAGATAGAGAAACATCTCTCAATGGCTCAAACGGCGGTTTCTGTAATGCCGCCAGGACCATGTTAAGGTCCCAAGGGTCCAGAGGTCTCTTGTAGGGCGGAACCATCCGCGACACCCCCTGCAGAAATTGACGCACCTTCGGGAGGAGCGCCAATCGCCTGTCAAACAGCACCGAAAGTGCTGATACTTGACATTTCAAAGAGCCAAGGGACAATCCCAACTCCAAACCCGACTGTAAGAAAGCCAACAACGTCGGGATGGACAAGGGCCAAGGAGACCGTCCACCAGAGGCACACCAGGCAAAAAAGATCTTCCACGTCCGGTGGTACATCTTCCTGGAAACAGGCTTCCTAGCCCGATTCATAGTGGCCACCACTGTAGGGGAGAAACCCCTAGATGTCAGGAGCCAGGCCTCAAGAGCCATGCAGTCAATCTGAGGGCCCTGGAATTGAGGTGGAAGAATGGGCCTTGTGCGAGTAAATCTGCGCGTTCTGGAAGAGCCCACCTGTGTCCGCCTGACAGTTGCCACAGGTCCGGATACCAGGACCTCCTGGGCCAATCTGGAGCCACTAGAATGGCTATCCTGCACTCCGACCTGATCTTCCACAGGACCCTGGGAATCAGAGCCAGAGGAGAGAACACATACGGCAGTTGGAAGCTGGACCAACTCAGTATCAGAGCATCCGCCCCCAGGGACTGAGGATCCCACGATCTCGCCACGTACTGGGGCACCTGATGATTCAGCCTTGAGGCCATCAGATCCACGTCCGGAGTGCCCCATCTGCTGCAGATGTCCCGGAAGACGTCTGGATGCAGGGACCACTCTCCGGCGTCCATCCCCTGCCGGCTCAGGTAGTCGGCCTCCCAGTTCTCGACCCCTGGGATGTGAACTGCGGAGATCAAGCAGTCGTGTTCCTCCACCCACGATAGGATGCGGTGGACTTCGGCGAGGGCCTGAGCGCTTCTGGTCCCTCCCTGATGATTTATGTAGGCGACGGCCGTCGCATTGTCGGACTGTACCCGAATGGGTCGTCCTGCCAGGAATTTCTGAAACGCCAGGAGCGCCAGATAGACCGCCTTGATCTCCAGGACGTTGATCTGCAACGTCGACTCCGCCTGAGTCCAGAGGCCTTGAGCCCTGTGGTGTAAGAACACCGCGCCCCAGCCCTTCAGACTGGCGTCGGTGGTCACCACTAACCAAGAAGGTTTGAGGAAGGATCTTCCCCGTGACAAGTGACGTGGCTGTAGCCACCACTGCAGGGAGTCCCTGGTCGGTTGCGATAGTGCCACCAACCGATTCAGAGAGATCGCTCTCTTGTCCCACCGGCGAAGAATCTCCAGCTGGAGAGGACGGAGACGAAACTGTGCAAATGGCACCGCCTCTATTGCCGCTACCATGCGTCCCACCAGTCTCATCAATTCCCGAAGGGATGAGTGAGGTGACAGGAGAACGTGCTGTACTCCTGAGTGGATCGCCAGCTGCTTGGCCTGAGGTAGAGACACCAGGGCTGAGTCCGTGTGGAAATCCATGCCCAGATATGTCAATGACTGGGTCGGAACCAGGGTCGACTTCTGAGTATTGAGAAGCCACCCGAACTGTTCCAGAGACCTCATGGTCGCTTCCAGGCTCACCCGACAAAGGTCTTCCGATGGCGCCCTGACCAATAGGTCGTCCAGATAGGGTATGACGGCGTGACCCTGCACATGCAGGAGAGCCATCATAGATGCCATCACCTTCGTGAACACCCTTGGTGCAGAGGCCAACCCGAAGGGTAGGGCCACAAATTGGAGATGTTCGTCCCCCACTGCGAATCGTAACCAGCGTTGATGAGCCGGTGCAATGGGCACGTGAAGGTAAGCGTCCCTGATATCGATGGACGCTAGGAAGTCCCCCTGCGACAGAGCCGCGATAACGGAACGTAGGGATTCCATGCGGAACTTCCGCACCAACACGTGACGGTTGAACAATTTTAGGTCTAGGACCGGTCGAAAGGAGCCGTCCTTCTTTGGGACAATAAAGAGGTTGGAGTAAAAACCCCTGAACCTCTCTGCCGTGGGCACTGGGACCACTACTCCGTCTCTGCGGAGTCCCTCCAACACCCGGAGAAAAGCCTGAGTCTTTTCTGGGGATGGAACAGACCGATGGAATCGGGATAATGGTTTTGACGTCAGCTCTATCCTGTAACCTCGCGAGACTACGTCTCGAACCCACTGATCTTGAACGTGAAGTAGCCACTTGTCCTGAAAGCGAGACAAGCGGCCCCCCACCTGTGGGGAGGCAGGATGAAAGAGTGAGTCATGTAGAGGCGGGTTTGGGGGTGGTAGTTGCTGCCCCCGCCGGCTTCTTTGGACGACTCTTGGAGCGCCGCTGAGAAGCGGGCTTGCCCCCTCGGTCCGTGCGAGCGGACGGTGCTGATGACTGTGAGCCGGACCGAAAGGACCACTGCTTTGGGTTCCTCTTAACGGTATACCGTGGCTTAGGCTTATTCTGCGGTATCTTAGACTCAGCAGAATCCTTGATCAGCTTGTCCAGCTCTGTGCCAAAGAGTCTGTCACCAGAGAACGGAAGATTCTGCAGAATCTTCTTAGATGTGGCATCTGAGTCCCAAAGACGCAGCCACAACAACCTGCGGATCGCTATCGCATTGGCCGAAGCCACAGCTGAGCGAGTGGCAGTTTCCAGAGACGCCGTCCTGGCGTAGTCCGCATAGGCCCTTGCTCTCTCAGTGAGTGCCAGGACCTCCGGACTGGACCTTGCCAGGTCAGTGATACCATCCAAAGCAGGTAGTAATCGCTTGTAAGGTCCAGACCGTGGCAAAATTAGGGGCAAATGAAGACCCCACAGCCTCATAGGAAGACTTGGCGAGTTGCTCGACCTGTCTATCAGTAGCATCCTTCAGCGAGGAGCTATCAGAGGCAGAGAAAAGGGAGCGTGCAGCAATTCTAGTCATGGAAGCGTCCACCTTTGGAGACTGCGACCATTCCTGAAGCACCTCCTGGGGGAAGGGGAAGCGATTGTCCTTAGGTTTGCGGACATAGCGCCGCCCAGGATGTAACCTGGGTGCTCTAACCACCCTTCCAAAATTAGTGTGGTCCATGAAGGATCCACTTGGTCTAGCCTCTGGCCGCAGCCATTGATAGACCTCCTTCGGGTGCACGACAACCTCTTCAGGGGGAGTCACGAGACGCAAGGTCTCATTGATGGAGGACACCAGATCCTCCACCCCGTCTGGAGGTTCAGACACAGACACAGACCCGAAGTTTGAACCCCCATCATCTTCCTCACCATCAGAGGAACGCTCCTCCTCAGAGAGAGCCTGGAGCTCGGGTGAATCCTCACGACGAGCCCGCTTAGGGGGTCTCACAGCAGAAGAGGGAGACACCCGGGGGAAACTGGAAGGAGTAGCTGGGTTTTCCAGTCTCCTATGCAGTGCCTCCAGTGACTGCGACATGGAGGACATCTGGGACAGCAGGGATTCATTGATCCTATTCTGCGTTTCCCATGGCCCTTGGATTACCTGAATCTCAGGGTATAGCACCGGAGCTGCTGCTGCCTCAGCTGAGCCAGCCCGGGCTTCTGGGCGTCCGCAGTTATTGCAGGACCCCTCCACCAAAGTTCCCTTGCAGGTAGCACAGGTAATGGTGTTATCCGCCGCCTTAGCAGCATGCTTCTTAACTGAGGACATATCCACAGTAGGGGTTGAGGCCAAGGCCAATAGACAAAACAAACCGGGAATCCCGGTGGCTTACCGACCGCAGTAACGCGGTGGGAGGAAGCGGTGTGCGTGTGTGACCTCCGCGAGTTCCGGTCTCCCTCTGAAGTGCAGACACGTGCTGCCGTAGATCCCAGCCGGGAAGTGAGAGAGAAGATGGCCGCCGCCAGCATAGACGTGGGCGGCGCCGGGAACACGCGGGAAGCACACGCACACGCCCCCCGGTGACGTCACCGTAAGGGCTGCCTCTCCTCCTCCAAGCAGCCTCTGTAATGGAGGTGCTGGAGCCCGCAGCGCGGGAAAACAGTGCGAAATCATCATGCACACATACCCAGACTGTCATCACATACAAACATGCACAGTCTACGGCCTCAGCCCCTGTGACACACAGGGCGGTCAGCCAGGGTGACCCCAGCACAGGGTACACCGCCAGATCCGCGGACCCGAGGGTAACGCGCGGTCTGAGTGCCAGAACACATAAAGTGCCAGACACTACCCCCAGGCACACAGGAGACACAGAGTGCCTCAGTGCCGGTCCGGTCTGTAAGCACCATTTAGGGAGGCCTCGGACGGGGGTTCAGCCCAGTCCGGAGTGTAAGCACCATTTAGGGAGGCCTCGGACTGGGCTGGCTCCAGTCCGGTCTGTAAGCACCATTTAGGGAGGCCTCGGACGGAGCGGAGCTGTGCAAGGCTCCCATCTCCCACTCTCCAGAGCCCCCCAGAGAGGGATGGAAAGGAGCGCAACAGCGTACCGGGAGAACACAAAGTGTCCAGGCACTAGGCCCTCCGGTACCTCCACCAGCGTGTGCCACAAAGGGTGAGCGGGGAGGCTGTCGCAGGTCCCGACTAGGACCATATTACCTTGTCTTCAGACGCCATCACGTAAGTAGTGAGAGAGTGCAGTGAAGTGCAAGCAAAGCGTGATCCTCCGAGCACACTAAGTTTAAAACTGAGGATGTTCCCTGCGGTAGGGGTTTATAAGCGGAGGAGGCGGTGTCTACAAACTTGTAGTACCTAGTGTGACCTCCGGAGGGCAGCGCCCTAAACCCCATTGTCTGGGTCTCCCATTATGATGACCAGAAAAGATTCTACGTGTGGGACTTCCTCTTTTCACATAGGTGTGCCAGAAATAATTCATCTCCATTGTGTAAGCAGGTGAACACGTACCCAACACTGCTTACTAAGGGGATAGAGGGTCAGCTCAATACACACGTGTCCATGGGATATAGACTAACAAGAGCCTTGATTGGCACACATTTCTCTCACAACTGACACACTTTAAAGGCAATTTAAAGGCCAATTACAAGCAGAAATCGCATGTGTTGCGCGGATTGCACATGGACCACACTCGGATTAGTGCAAGACAACATTCGGATTTGATCTGAGCAAATATCGGACAGTCGCAAAGCAGTTGGATGCAAAACAAAGCAAAAACCGGACAACACTCAGACCGCATTCTGATCAAGCCAGTGTGTTTCCACCCTTAGATGCATATGTAATGCTATCTTGTCCCTATCAGAGCAGCTACCTGGGTAGATTAAGTGCAAAATCTGCCTGTGTTTAAACATTCACAATCTCAGACAGGCTCTAGCCACATTGTCTAGCTCGTCTAGTCTTGGGGGTCCTCAGATGGTCATCATGGCTTCACATTTGAAATGGCTCTATGCTGTGTGATCATTTACCACAAATTGCAGTCACACAAACTGAGGGCTCAATACGGACAAGACACTTCTTCCCAGTAGCACAGTAAACCTTTGCAAATCCCATCTGCAAGTGCACGAGGAACAGTCAGAAAAGGAGTGAGAGCTGCTCCACAACACGGCTGATATTTGTAAGACGGGGAACCTCCTGATCATAGCTTAAATCATTACTTGATATAGGCAGAGGGAGTTTTTACCCTTAGATTTAATTTCTACTTGTGGTGCCACTATGTAGGACGAGTGGAGAAGATAAAAAACAAAAAGTTCACAGAATTTATTAATACCACTAATAACTTTGGCAATTTAAATTCTGCTTTTAGGATATTGAAAAGGGAACATTTAGGTATATACCGTATATACTCGTGTATAAGCCGACCCGTGTATAAGCCGACCCCCCTACTTTTGCCCCCAAAAACTGGGAAAACTTATTGACTCGCGTATAAGCCGAGGGTGGACTCCAGCACAGGTATACAACCCCCAGCAGTGAGGTATACAGCAGCAGCCCCAGAGGTATATGCAGCCCCATATGCAGCCCCAGAGGTATATGCAGCCCCAGAGGTATATGCAGCCCCAGAGGTATATGCAGCCTCATATGCAGCCCCATAGGTATATGCAGCCCCAGAGGTATATGCAGCCCCATATGCAGCCCCAGAGGTATATACAGCAGCAGCAGCCCCAGTGGTAGTATACAGCAGCCCCAGAGGTATATGCAGCCCCATATACAGCCCCATATGCAGCCCCATATACAGCCCCATATGCAGCCCCATATACAGCCCCATATGCAGCCCCAGGGCTGTATTCAGCCGCAGCCCCAGGGCTGTATTCAGCCGCAGCCCCAGGGCTGTATTCAGCCGCAGCCCCAGGGCTGTATTCAGCCGCAGCCCCAGGGCTGTATTCAGCCGCAGCCCCAGGGCTGTATTCAGCCGCAGCCCCAGGGCTGTATTCAGCCGCAGCCCCAGGGCTGTATTCAGCCGCAGCCCCAGGGCTGTATTCAGCCGCAGCCCCAGGGCTGTATTCAGCCGCAGCCCCAGGGCTGTATTCAGCCGCAGCCCCAGGGCTGTATTCAGCCGCAGCCCCAGGGCTGTATTCAGCCGCAGCCCCAGGGCTGTATACAGCCGCAGCCCCAGGGCTGTATACAGCCGCAGCCCCGGAGGTATACAGGCCCCCCATCAAGTTCCAGGGCCCCCACCTTGCGCGCAGCCTGTAAAGGAAAATCATACTTACCGGTGTCCAGTCGCGCCGCCCGCAGCTGCCGACATGACGATCCCGGGCTCCATTCAGCGTCTTCCGGCTTCCGACTTCCTGTGCGCGCGGGCAATGACGTCATTGCCCGCGACTACAGGAAATGCGGAAGACGCTGAATGGAGCCCGGGATCGTCATGTCGGCAGCTGCGGGCGGCGCGACTGGACACCGGTAAGTATGATTTTCCTTTACAGGCTGCGCGCAAGGTGGGGGGGGCCCTGGAACTTGATGGGGGGCCTGTATACCTCCGGGGCTGCGGCTGTATTTTTTTTTTTTTTTTATATACTCGCGTATAAGCCGAGGGGGGACTTTTCAGCCCAAATTTTGGGCTGAAAAATTCGGCTTATACGCGAGTATATACGGTACATAATTATTTGGGTTTCCCCCTTATGAACAATGTGTGCTTAATACACTAATTATTATAAAACAAATATAGGAAAGTTTATCAGGCTATGTTCACATCTGCATTTGAACCTTCATTAGCAGTTTACATAAAAATACAAGACAAATTTAAAATGGCAAACTGAGTTTACATTTTATTTTTAATATGAAATATATACAGTAAGGAAAGAAGGTGATCAAGTTTCCTTGCTTACACTATAAACTACATATAAAACTATGAAGCTTGGATTAAGCCCCTTTTCATCTGCAAGAAAAAAAAATTATATATATATTTCAGTTTTCACTTTGGATCAACAGCTTCCTTAGAGTCCATACCTGTCTCTGAAATAAAAAAAAAATAAAAAATGAAAAGAAAACCCCACACAATCTCAGACTACAACACTTGTGACACATTTTAGATCTAAAGCAAGAAAGTAGCATTTCAGATGAAAGCAAATTTTTTTTTGTAGTAAACCACATGGAAATGTTAATTTGCGCTCAACTAGCTTAAAGTCAGGTTCGCACTGGGACGTTTGGTGCAGTGTTACATCTCTTAGAGGAAAAAAAATATATATAATCAGCGATACACTGTGCCTTCCTTTAAGATCCATGGCACAATGCGATTTGTGATCATAGTCCACGATAAGCTCATTTGGGTGGGTATAGGTTTGCAACATACCACCTAGAGTTTCCAAAGTTCCAAATTCCATGTTATTCTTACGTATGTGTTATGTACATAGAACTGAATAGCTTCTTACACATGTAGGCATCATGTTTCCATGTACTCCACATGCATGGATGTGTGTGCAGCATATGAGAATAAAAATGTTTAACACTGGTTTAAGTGACTCAATTTGTAACATTAAATATATCCACATACAAAAAAGTGAGGGAATCGGTGGACCTGACACAAGTAGCGTAAATGTAGTCACAAGTAGTTGTAGCAGTTTACACACACATTGTATACTGCTGTTTTTGAACAGAATCAGTACACTCTGGTCACAAGCAAGACTAATACTCTGACTAGTTCTTAGAGTACATTTTGCAAACAGACAGAAATCAGTTACAGAAACAACATTTACACAATTTGACAAGCTGCTGTATTATTGTGCGTATTATCAAGTCTGCTGTTCTAATGGTAAAAGGCATGCCCTAAATCCTATGAGAACAGCATTACAAAGTGTCAAGAAAGCTGGTTGATAGGATGGACACTAGCCGCTGGCTGCTGCCTCCTCCTTGTCTTGCTTTAGTCTGTAGTCCGCCAAGGCTGCTCTGATTGCATCTTCTGCTAGCACTAAGGAAAAAAAAAAAAAAAATGTATTATTGAGATGCATCTAAATACAGTGGGCAACTGACAAACGTGTGTATATTGGGATTAAAATAATATTGTAGTTGTGTCTGGCTGCAGAAGGTATCGATTGAGAATCTGGTCCGCTTCATCTGTCAGGGAGTTTAACAATGATCTGCCCTTTTGAGCTCTTTTTAGCCAACTTATGACAAAGATCAGCTCAACTTATTTGTGCAGATTTCTGACCTCAGAAAACACATCTAAGTGTAGAAAAACACATGAAATTACAAACTCCCCATTAGCCCAAGTTCACTGATGGATGCTAAAAGGTAACTCATTCTGCTGCCAGAAATATGCAAAAAAAAGTCTGCAAAAGCCAAAAAGATTTTTCTTAATAAAGCTCATTTGCACAAATTATTTTGGATAAAATTTGAGTAAATAAATTTCCCAAACTTCTCTACATCCTCCAATTGCAGAAAATAAAAACACATTCAGACATTATTTTTTAAAGATTAAAAGCAGTGAAGACAAGTGCTACTATAAAAAGTACAGTGAAAATGATGCATATAATACGAAGCACGGAAGCATACAGTGTGTGGCCTTGCAACTGTAAAGCCTTTTCTAAGGGACTCCTAGATAAAATGGTAAATAGTAGTTCAAAGACATTGGAAAAAAAAAAAAGAAAAAAAAAAAAAAATAAAGGTCGACATGATCTGAGTTGACGCGTTTCGACTGCATTAACCAGTTTTCCTCATGACTGATCATCGGTGTGGTGTCATGAGCAAGACTGCTTAAAGCAGTATGTAAATATTATGTAATATTTCTTTTGTAAGCACTATCTTTATTGAAAAGAAAAAAAAGAAAAAATCCATTCCTATTTGAGTCGGATTCCACATTTTTATAATAACCATGTGAATTTATGCCTTTGTTTCATTGAAAATTGTGTAAATAAGCAGTGAATCAGTGTGCAATAGTCATATGCTGCAGGTGTGGGTCTCACATTCATATTTACAGTAAGCATCCATCTTCCCATTTACGAAGGCTTATTTGCCTCAGTTTACGCTTCAATATTTAAGGTTTTACTTTATTGCTCATGGTTTAGTAATCTGTGCTTTAAATCAGTGATGTGGAGTCAGAATAAAATGGACAGACTCCTAAAATATATAATAAATTGGGTATAGCAGTTCAATTCAA
>JARQOC010000003.1:612433514-612713957 GCA_033576535.1 Allobates femoralis | reverse complement strand
CTCCTTGTCCAAGATTTCTAAGGTGAACACTGCCGTAGCTTCTACCTCTAAACGCTCTGCCTTGCATGTTGAAGACTCTGGGCAACTATCTGATCTCTTGGACAGAAAGGCAGAGATGCTACTTAAGCGCTCATGGAAGTCTTGCACAGGTGTCTTTAAGCCAGCCATATCAGCTACGTGTACAACCAGATCTATGTTGATATGGGTCGACCAGCTGGAAGAGAGAAACTATGGTCTTCCATTCCGTTAATACGAGGCAGTTCAGCCTACCTAGCAGATGCTTCGGCAGATTCCCTGCGGCTGGCGGCCAGATCAGCAGTCCTCACTAACTCTGCTCGCTGAGCCCTTTGGCTCAAGGGCTGGAAGAGGGACCCACAGTCTAAATCAAAATTGTGTGCGCTGCTGTGTCAGGGCGAGTACCGGTTTGGCAAAGTGCTTGACGAGATTCTCACCAAAGCAGCGGAAGGGGCTCACTATCCATCTGTTCCCTTCTACAGGAGAGCATTTAGAAAACGTTTATTTGGTCAAAAGAAGTCCTATCAAGACCAGGACCGGTGGGATAGAAAGGAGACCAAGCAAAAATTATTCCCTTTTCAGTGGGTCCTCCTCTAAGAGCAGAAACAAATTCTGCTGTACCTGACCATCCGGTGGGTGGCACGTTGAAGTTTTTTAGTCACGCATGCGGAAGACTTGCAACTAAATTCAGGATCCAGGGATTAGACGAGTCAGGCTTAAAGCTAGAGTTTCATTATATTCCTTAAGATTTGTTTGTGGTGACTGCTCCACCATCTCCTATACAACAGGCTCTTGAATTGGAGGTCTGGAGTCTCTTATCCAAACAGGTCCTGATAAAATTCTCAACAGTCCAGGAGGGAAGGGGATTTTATTCACCAAGTCACTAAATCAGATGGTTCTTATAGAGCCAACATAAGTTTGAACATCTTTCTATGTTTTCATACTTTCAAAATGGAATAAGATCCATAATTACGTTGTCGTTTCCTAGATGCTTCATGACTGTTCTAGATCTGAAGGACTCCTATTACCATCTGGCCATACTTACCGACCAACAACAATACCTCAGAGTGGCGGTTAACAGACGGACGTCTACGTCATTTTCAATTCCAAGCAATGGTGTTTGGACTCTTCATGGCTCCCAGTGTCTTCACCAAAATTATATCAGAGGTGATGGCCTATTTACGTCAACAGAACACACTCATTGTGCCGTACCTTGATGACTTTCTGGGGGTAGGGAGCTCTGTAGTACAATGCAGAGTCCACCTTACTAACAATTTCATGCTTGCAGAATTTAGGATGGACCATCAACCTCGGAAAATACAGACTGATTCCACTGACTCTTCAATCATTTCTGAGGCTACATCTAGATTCCGTAAGTCAGACATGTCTCCTTCCAGAAGAGAAAAAATTAATTAACAGCTAAGATTGGGGAGCTATAGAAAATCCTCAGATGTCCTTGTGAGATGCTATGTCCCTGCTTGGTCCTGACATCCTGTATCCCTGCAGTTCAATGGGCCGAATTTCATACTAGGAGTTTACAACAAGAGGTCTTTTGGGCAGAAGACCTGTTACACGGTCGTCTTAATGGCCAACTGACACTATCCATAGGGGTTATCAGTTCTCTGTCCTGATGGCTAGATCCAACTAATTTTTCCTGGGGTCCCATGGGTAATTAAGCCTTCTAAAAAAGTTGTGACAGATGCTAACCCTGAAGGATGGAAGGGGGGGTCCATTTGGGAGATTACCTAACCCAGGGTCGGTGGTCCTTTACAGACTCTGACGACGCCTCAAATCAAAGAGTTCAAGGCCATCAAAAACATACATTGCTTCACTTCCTCACACAGCTGCAGGGGTCTCACATCAAAGTTCTGTCCGAGAACACGATCTCAGTCACATATATATCGATCGACAAGGCGAACACGATCGAGATGGACGAATCTCATCTCCTGTTCCACTCAGCCCTTCACATCAGTGGTGTGGACAATACCAGAGCGGACTTCCTAAGTCGCCATACTCTGCATCAAGAATAATGGGTCCTCGGTCACGTGATGTTCAACAAAATGGTGGACTTATGGGGGTCTCCCTGACATAGACCTGTTCGCTATCAGAGCCAACAGATAGGCCAGGAGATTTGCCTCACTGAACATGGCAGACTAATCGGAGATTGTCGACGCTCTCCAGGCTCCGAGACTTTCACCTTGTTTATGCATTTCCACCAATGAACCTACTTCCAGTAGTCATCAGGAAGATCAGGGAAGAGGGAGCGAGGGTAATACTCATCGCTCTTTTCTGGCCCAGGAGAATGTATTTTTAATGTCTCAGAGCCATGTCTGTATCAGACCCTTGGATCCTTCCATCAGATCCAGACCTGTTCAGGGACCATCCAGTCATCCTCAGGTGAGGGGTCTCCACTTGATGGCGCAGAACTTGAGAGGCAGTTATTGAGATTGAGGGTGTTTTCTGAAAACCTAATCAACACTTTACTTCAAAGTAGTAAAGAATCCACGACCAAAAGATATAGTATAGTAGAGTGTTGCAGAAATTCCTAGAATTTCATACTGCCCCCTTCTCTAATGAGGTACAAATACCTGCAATACTGCAGTTTCTGCAGAAAGGTTGGGAGCTGGGTCTCTCAATTAGCACCCTTAAGGTTCAGATATCTGCTTTAGGGGCATTATACAGCCATAACATTGCTGGGGATAGATGGGTGTCACAGTTCATTATAGCATGTGAGCGTAGCAACCCTGTACACATTGCTCGGTTACCTCCCAGGGAATTGAACCTGGTCCATGAGGCCCTTCACTGGTCCCCCATTTGAGCCTTTAGAATCTGCCTCTCTGAAATGTCCATCTTTCAAAACAGCTCTGTTAGTGGCAGTAACATCAGCTAGAAGAATTAGCGATATTCAGGTTTTGGATATTGGATCTCCTTTTCTGTCGATCTTCCCAGATAGAATAGTCTTGAAACCTGATCCTTCCTACCTTCCTAAAGTTGTGTCCAGGTTTCATAGTAGTCAGGAGATCAGTCCTACACTACATAGATAGAACTCATTCCTGGGGCAGAGTAGGGCTCTGTTCATGTCCTTTCAGGGCCACAGGAAAGGGTCTGGAGTCACAAAGGAGCACCTTGTCTCAGTGGATCATCTGTCTGGCCTACTCAGCAAAAGGTAAAACCCCCCCAGACTGAGTACAGGCCCATTCGACTCGGGCTATGGCTTCCTCCTGGGGTGAGAAGGCGGACATCCTAATTGAAATGTAAGGCAGAGACTTGGTCTTCACCATGCACATTTTACAACCACTATAGACACAATGTTCCCTCTCCAGTGATGGTTCTCTGAAAATCTCACGTGGGTGCTGTCATGGCGAGAACACAAGACTAGATTACTCACTGGTAATCATGTTTTATGGCGTCCACAACAGCACCCACTCACTTTCCTCCTTGGTTATGCACGGACGTATGGTATAGTTTAAGTTGTGGTTCACTATGGTGGTGGTTGTAGATATACCGTATTTTTCCTTTTATAAGACGCACTTTTTTTCCCTCCAAGTTTTGGAGGAAAGTGGGGGTGCGTCTTATAATTGGAATATAACATTCTATCATCCTCAGTTGCTTGGGAGGGGGAGACAGCAGTGAAGTGGGGTCAGAAGTGGCAGGGAATGGTCCCTGCTGAAGACTCAGGCGGCAGGAGCACCACGTGTCTCCGGCTCATTACCGACATGAATATTCACTTCACTACTTCACTTGTTCCCCACCCACCTCTCTGCTCTGAAGACAGCGCGGAGAGATTAGCACAGGGAGCAGGAGAAGCACCTTAGCCGGCACACATGGTCTCTCCCCAGCTTCCTGCAGTTGCTGGGGAGATTGTGTGCTGGAGCTAATGAAAATGGAGGAGCTATGTGCAGCTGCGGTAAGTGAATCAGCACTGAGCTTTGTGCTGATTCACTGCCATGAAGACAGGGGCAGAGCAGGGAGATCGGTACCTTATCACAGGTACCTTGTCACAGTGTGGTGCCTCACTCCCTCTGCTCTCTGTAATGTCTCCTCCTGCTGAGCCCTGACACAGTATAGAAATCCAGGAAGTGCTCGTCTGCAGTTCAGGAGCTTCAGTCTATGGAGAGCAGGGCTGGAGGTAGCATAACACCAGTGTTCAGCTCCCCTGGCCCTGCATCTACAGGTCAAGCTCTGTTGTGATGAATTGTAATTAAGAGATAGGGCTGGAGCATCGTATTTCAGCACAGTGTACAGACCCCCTCCCTGGCCCTCCCTCTTACAGTACATCACATCAGAACTTGATGTGCAGACTATGGCCACTTCCTTGATTTCAGCAGGGTGATGGCAAAGCAGGACACATTAAAGTGAGTACACATGTATATGTAACATAACCACTAATAAAGTAAACACTACCAATACTGTGCATAACTAGAACTCCAAGCATACTATACAATCTACAGTACATGCTGGGAGTTATAGTTCTTAAAAGGGGGTTGCTACTACATGAACAAATCCCATCTCATTCACCTTGTTGGCCCTTGTAAAAGTAAGGCTGCCTTCACACTTGCGTCCCCCTTCACAACATCTTGTGAAGGGGATCCGCAAGCTGAGCGCAGGCACCGCAAGTCCCTATGTTTAATATGGGGACGCGGGTGCCTGCACTCAGGTGCAGATTGGCGTGCGCACCCATTCACTGCCATGTATGATTTGTACGCATGCGGATGCTTGCGTACAAATCATACATTCTCGTCCGCACCAGGAACACGACATGTCGTGTTCCTGGTGCGGACGAGAGTGTGATTTGTGCGCATGCATCCGCATGCGTACAAATCATACATGGCAGTGGATGGGTGCACACGCCAATCTGCACCCAAGCGCAGGCACCCATGTCCCCATGTTAAACAAAGGGACTTGCGGTGCCAGTGCTCAGCTTGCGGTCCCCCATGTCCCCATGTTAAACATAGGGACTTGCGGTGCCAGCGCTCAGCTTGCGGTCCCCCTTCGCAAGACACTGCGGAGGGGGACGCAAGTATGAAGCCAGCCTAAAAATGACCACACTTACCCCCGATGCTGCAGCGGTTCCAGCATTGTCAGAAGTTGCATAGTCATGTCCCATGTGACATTGATACGAGACTCAGCCCTCCGACCAGTCAGTGCTGGCGTCTGTCTCCCCGCCAGCAGACACTGGAGCAAGAAGTCATTGGTGCTGCCCACATGCTGCTCCTGCATCCGAAGGAGACAGACGCCAGCGCTGACTGGTCACAGGGCCCGACTGTCATATCAAAGTCAATGTTTGCTTCAAATATGTTTTTCCCTATTTTCCACCTCCAAGATCTGGGTGCGTCTTATAAAGCGAAAAATACGGTATATGTATGTTGATTGATGATTACAGAGATTAACTTAATTTAGCAGTTCATCCCAAGCTCTGTAAAAGAACTGAGGAGGCGACGGGGACCGCTCCTTTTATCGGTAGGTTTCCTGTCCCTATGGACAGATCCCCTCACTCATGTGGGTGCGGTTATGGGACTCCACAAAACACGGTTACCGGTAAGTAATCTAGTCTTACCTATTTACTGCATAGTGATTACAAAACTTTTATTTTTCCATCAATATAAACACATGACTGCTTGTTTTTGCGAGACGAGTTGTACTTTTGAATGACATCATTTATTTTACCATATACCGTATATACTCGTGTATAAGCCGACCCGTGTATAAGCAGACCCCCCTACTTTTGCCCCCAAAACCTGGGAAAATCTATTGACTCGCGTATAAGCCGAGGGTGGACCCCAGCACAGGTATATAGCCCCCAGCAGTGGTATACAGGCCCCAGCAGTATGATATACAGCAGGCCCCAGTGGTATATACAGCAGCCCCAGTGGTATTGCAACCCCTATATACAGCAGCCCCAGTGGTGTATACAGCAGCCCCTATATACAGCAGCCCCAGTGGTATTGCAGCCCCAGTAATGCAGGGCCCCTATATACAGCAGCCCCAGTGGTATTGCAGCCCCAGTGGTGTATACAGCAGCCCCTATATACAGCAGCCCCAGTGGTGTATACAGCAGCCCCTATATACAGCAGCCCCAGTGGTATTGCAGCCCCTATATACAGCAGCCCCAGTGGTATTGCAGCCCCAGTAATGCAGGGCCCCTATATACAGCAGCCCCAGTGGTATTGCAGCCCCAGTGGTGTATACAGCAGCCCCTATATACAGCAGCCCCAGTGGTGTATACAGCAGGCCCTATATACAGCAGCCCCAGTGGTATTGCAGCCCCTATATACAGCAGCCCCAGTGGTATTGCAGCCCCAGTAATGCAGGGCCCCTATATACAGCAGCCCCAGTGGTATTGCAGCCCCAGTAATGCAGGGCCCCTATATACAGCAGCCCCAGTGGTAGTATACAGGCAGCCCCAGTAATGCAGGGCCCCCCCCTCATGCTCCGGTCACCTGTAAAGCAAATTATACTTATCAGTGCCCGCTGCCGTCCGCGCCCGCATCTGCCGACATCCCGATCCTCTGTCTTCATGCGACTTCTTCCTGTTTCCTGTGCGCGTCGCCGGTAATGACGTCATTGCCTGCGACGCGCACAGAAGCAGGAAGAAGATGCATGAAGATGGAGGATCGCGATGTCGGCAGATGCGGGCCCGGACGGCAGCGGGACACTGATAAGTATAACTTGCTTTACAGGTGACCGGAGCATGAGGGGGGGGGCCCTGCATTACTGGGGATGCGGGGGCTGCTTTATAACCGCTGTATACAGCAGCCCCCGCACTGACTCGCGTATAAGCCGAGGGGGGTACTTTTCAGCCCAATTTTTGGGCTGAAAAACTCTGCTTATACGCGAGTATATACGGTACTGGTAAAATGGGACAAAAAATTCCAAGTGCTGAGAAAGTGCAAGTGTAATTGCACGTTTGTTTTTTCGCTTTTTAATTCATCATGTACACGTGAAACGGACACATTGGTATATTGCCTTGGGTCAGTAAGAGTTCTTAGATACCAAACATGTATATAGAATAGAATAGAATATATTATATATATTATATATACACATACATATATACACACACACACACACACACACACACACACACACACACACACACACACACACACACACACACACACACATATGCAGTTATATATTTATTTATTACTGGTGAAAAAAAAAAAATCTGATTTTTTAAAGAAAATGAACTGAGCTTATTTTCCAATCCATAACATTCTTATTTTTTGGGATCTGGGGCTGTGTGATGGCTTATTTTTGCATCTTAAGCTGATGTTTTTAATTATATAATTTTTGAGTTAATGCGCTATTTTGATCACATTTTACTGCAATCACAAAAAACAATTTTAGCGTTTGAATTTTTTCCCTGTTACGCAGTTTAAGGATCTGATAAATTAATATTTTGGTAGATAGGACATTTCTGATCCCGGTAATACCAAACGTGTATTAATATTTTTTGATTAGTTTTATCTTCCATGGGGCAAAAGGGACGGGAGGGGGGTGGGGGATGATTTGAACTTATGCTTTTGTATTTTCAGATTTTAAATTTTCTTCTTTATTCTACAGGGCTTCTTACGGCACCTCTGCACTGCACAGTGCGGTAGCTTGTGTTATGCTGAGAGATGCTCCAATATCTCTTTCCACAGCACAAAAGATCACTTTCGGCAGGCGACCCAGCTCAGGGATCACCAGCAGGAAATGATTCGTTACAGCTTCTGGGGTCATCAGCTAACCCCTTGCTGTCTTGACAACGCATTGAGGCCCTGTTCTGATCGGTGCTGTTGGCTACACGTCAGCTGGTCAGATCAGCCAACGTGTGGAGGATGATGCAACCTCACCACGTGAGCTTACATCAAAGAGAGGGAGGCGGCCAAGGAGGATGCAATTACGCCCTTGGTCATGCAGTGGTTAATCTGCAGGTCAATAATGCTTGGTGACAGGACACGTTTCTTTTAAAGGTGAAGCTATCGAGGATCAGACTTATTCCTCCAGCATATTCCCACAAATGTTCAATCAGCATAAAATTATTTCACCCCCAAGTATAATTGAGACTTGGATACAGATAACTGGTTCACCAGTACTTGACCACTTTTGCTAGGGCTAACTATTGTACATACACATCACAAAATCACATGCCATCACAAATTGGTCCACGTCGTAGTCCCTTATCCTGCTCACAGGAGAATACATTTAAAGAAGTGATATATAAAAAATGAAAGGCAGCGCTTCCTCCAGTTCAAATTATGTGGGTTTATTGGCTCTAGGACTGCAACGTTTCGGCACGCAGCCTTCCTCAAGCAGTTTTTTACCATTTGTTTTGGCAATGCTAACGTGTACTTTGTCCTGCCAATAAAGCTCATTTGAATTTAATTGAGAGAATAGCATCTTTGTAACAAGAACAAAATGTACATTATTTGACATAGAACAAAAGGCTGAATTAGCAGTTCTCACTTATTAAAAATACTTGTAGGTAACAAGAATACCAGCCTTCAAAAAACAGAATTGGAAGAAATGGCAATTAAAATTTGTACTGTCAATGCTTATGAGCAATGAGGTAACTAGTTTGTTAAACAGTATAGTACCATCTGCAGGTCATACTTGGGAATTACACACTGTAGAGGCATAGCTAAATTAAATTTATTGTCCTTAGAGGAGGATAATTGTCATTCTAGAGAAAAGATTTTTGGTACTCCCTGTAAAATCAGTTTCTTGGTCGTGTTCAATGGGGGGGGGGGGGACAGACAACTGCTGCCACCTGCAGGGCGACACTAGTATTACACAAACTAAAAATTGGGCTTCTCACAGCAGACTACATCTAACCTGCTAGCATAAGGCCTCTCCAGCTTATTGAGAAAATAGATGAAAAAGTCAAATAATTAAAAGCATAAGAGAAAAGGAAATTTACAATAAATCATCATGAGAAGAACAATGAAATAAATGCCAACCAGGCAACCAAGGGAGGATGCTCTGTCCCCAAATGAAGACTAACAAGAAAGATTTTACAGTACCAAAAATCTACTTTTCTCAGGCACTTCATTGGGGGAAACAAAACTATGGGACGTCCTAAAGCTGTCTCTAGGGTGGAAAAAGGAAAGCTAGACATTCTGTTGAAATCACAGAACCTACCAACTTAGCGCCTGCAGAGGATTGAGCTACCATTTGCCTGCAGAATCTTCCTGCCAGAACTTGCCAAAGCAAAGTTAACCCTGTAAAATTTTGAAAAAGATTGAACTGATGCCTTAGGGCCCTTTCACATCAGCGTTTTTTGAAATTTGCGGCAGATGCGGTGAAAAAACCGCATCTGCCTCAATTACCGCATACCGGCTGCACTTGCGGCGCGGTCGCGGTAAACGCCATGCAAAGTATAGACGTACTTGCGGCAGGTGCGGCAAGTGCGGTTTTGCACTTGCGGCAGCGAAAAAAAAACGCGGTCAGCCGCGTTTTTTTTCGCTGCCGCACCTGCCGCAAGTACGCCTATACTTTGCATGGCGTTTACCGCAACTGCGCCGCAAGTGCAGCCGGTATGCGGTAATTGAGGCAGATGCGGTTTTTTCACCGCATCTGCCGCAAATTTAAAAAAACGCTGATGTGAAAGGGCCCTTAAAGAGCTGCAGTGCCAAAGCCAGATAAACTGCCCAAGAAGCTCCCATCGCCCCCGTAGAATGCGTCCTGATGGTGAAGGTGAACGGTTGCACCCTATTCAGCTTATAAGCCTGGACAATGGTTGTTTTGATCCAATGAGAAATAGTCACTTTTGTAGCAGCTTGACCCCCTAAAAGACCAGCTTGGCAGAACAAACTAAAAAAGACCAGCTAAACGGGGCAGTGGCATACAAGTAGCAACACATGTCCCTAACCTTATCAAGATTGTACAGTCTCTTGAGTGAATTGGACGGTGCAAAAAGTGCTTTGATGGCTATAAGTAAAGCCACCTTAAAGGGGCAGAAGAAGCATCAATATTTCTCTAATCATCTCTAAGGGGAGAAAGGTGAAGAGTCTTCAAAACTAGATAAAGATCCCCGGGTCCCAGTGGTGGGTGATCTACAGGCTTGATATGTACGACTCCATTGAGAAAAGTCTTGATCTGTGGCTAAGGCTGGCTTCACACCACAGCGCAGTCCGGTCTGGGGCTGTCAGGCATGAACCTGACAGCCCCGGACCGGATCAGCACACAGAACCAGTGGGCCAAATGTGCCCTTCGGTCCTGTGTGCAGCCGAACGGCTGTAATTGCAGCCGCAGCTGCTGATTTTTCAAGATCGCGGCTAGCATGGAGCTAGCTGCGGTCCTGAAACAACAGCGGCGTGCAGCCGCCGGTATCAGATTCCCGGATTCTCCCGAACCGGGGCAATCCAGCCCCATAGGCTCCCATGTTAGGGAGAACCGGATTGCCCCGGATCCGGGAGAAACCGGGATCTGGCTTTTTGGGGATATTTTTCTCCCCGGACACAAAAATGTTGCATTAGCTCGATATCTGGTGTGCCCACCTAAATTCTGAGTCAGGCTAGGCGCCTTGACAAGGATGTCATCCAAATAGGAATCACTACTCCCCTGTAGTGGAAGAGTGCCATAACCGTGGCCAAAATGTTTGTAAATACTCTGGGCGCTGTGGCCAAATTTGAATCCCAGAGCCCGGTCCTGAAAGGAATCCTGGTTGATAGCAAACAAGGTTATGCTGGCGAGCTGGAAATATCAGTACGTGTAGGTAAGCGCCCTGAAAGTCTATTGATAATAGAAATCCTCTGGTTTCTATGGATGTGATAAAGTGGAGAGACTCCATTTTAGGCTGGAATCACACTGTCCGTTGATATGCGAGGCAGTCAGACGAGTCTTTGAGCAGTCACCTGGAACGGCCCCTCTCCTGTCAGGATGGGAATGTCAGCTGCTTGTATTTCTATGCAGCTCCACACTGCCAGTCCAGAGAGGGAGAGGCCGTTCAGTGTTTCTGATCTGAGTCTCATTCGAGAGACTCATTTGTAAGTAGGATAGTGTGTTTCCAGCCTTAAAGCATCCTAGCTGCATCCACCTGATGAAATTTCAAGTCCAGAATGGGCTGCAGCAAGTCTTCCTTCTTGGGGATAACAAAAAAATCCTTGCCTTTACCCGTGCTTGGACCAGGGAAACTATAGCTTGAGCGAATCTGGATCTTATGATGAGGGAAGTGATGGGACAATACGTAAGAAAGGAGGGAAAAGAAAAAAAAAATTTGATTTATATAAATCAATCTCGTGGGATGGAGGAGAACCACAAAAGGTATGCAGAACATACCCCGTTTCCCCCCTCCACCCCACACAAATAAGGCATACCTAGTCTTTGCCAGGTCAGCATGCCACCACCGATCAGAAGATGCAGCTGTAACTCCCCCAGTCTTGTCCGGTGCCTGCCGCTGTATACTGTGCTGTACATTACATACCGTACGGTATTTTATCAAAATTGGGCCAGCAGCCGTGCAGAGCAGGAGCCGAGCGCCAATCACAGCTCAGGAGCTGTGCACCGATCACCGCCCCGGAGCCCTGCGGCAATCACAGCCCAGTAACAGAGCCAATGCGAGACCAACTGACATCAGTGCATGGCCTCTGATTGGTGCACAGTTCCTGGGCTCTGATTCGCTGACATCCACCAGAAGAAGAATACCGCAGAAGAGCAATACAGCACAGCACCAGTAAGAAGCCGTGTGTACACAGTTTGGATTTGTGTGTGTCTTTTTTTGCAGGCAAGGTACAAAAGGCTGCAAATTACTGGGAGGCTGCAGTGGGATGATGGGATGCGCAGTTCAGTATATACAGTGTTGGCCAAAAGGATTGACACCCCTGAGATTGTCAGTTAATACTCAGTTTCTTCCTGAAAATGATTTCAAATCACAAATTCTTTGGTATTCTCGTCATTTAATTTGTCTTCAATGAAAAAACACAAAAAGAATTGTCCTAAAGTCAAATTGGATCTAATTCCACACCAACCATAAAAAAGGGGGTGGACAAAAGTATTGGCACTGTTAGAAAAATCATGTGATGCTTCTCTATTTTGTGTAATTAACAGCACCTGTAACTTACCTGTGGCACCTAACAGGTGTTGGCAATAACTAAATCACACTTGCAGCCAGTTGACATGGATTAAAAGTTGACTCAACCTCTGTCCTGTGTCCTTGTGTGTACCACATTGAGCATGGAGAAAAGAAAGAAGACCAAAGAACTGTCTGAGGACTTCAGAAACCAAATTGTGAGGAAGCATGAGCAATCTCAAGGCTACAAGTCCATCTCCAAAGACCTGAATGTTCCTGTGTCTTCCGTGCACAGTGTCATCAAGAAGTTTAAAGCCCATGGCACTGTGGCTAATCTCCCTAGATGTGGTCGGAAAAGAAAAATTGACAAGAGATTTCAACACAAGATTGTGCGGATGGTGGATAAGGAACCTGGACTAACATCCAAACAAGTTCAAGCTGCCCTGCAGTCCGAGGGTACAACAGTGTCAACCCGTACTATCCGTCAACGTCTGAATGAAAAGGGACTGTATGGTAGGAGACCCAGGAAGACCCCACTTCTTATCCCGAGACATAAAAAAAGCCAGGCTGGAGTTTGCCAAAACTTACCTGAGAAAGCCTAAAACTTTTTGGAAGAATGTTCTCTCTTTTTGGGCAAAGGCATCAACATAGAGTTTACAGGAGAAAAAAAAGAGACATTCAAAGAAAAGAACACAGTCCCCACAGTCAAGCATGGTGGAGGTTCCTTGATGTTTTGGGTTGCTTTGCTGCCTCTGGCACTGGACTTCTTGACCATGCGCATGGCATTATGAAGTCTGAAGACTACCAACAAATTTTGCAGCATAATGTAGGGCCTAGTGTGAGAAAGCTGGGTCTCCCTCAGAGGTCATGGGTCTTCCAGGAGGACAATGACCCAAAACACACTTCAAAAAGCACTAGAAAATGGTTTGAGAGAAAGCACTGGAGACTTCTAAGGTGGCCAGCAATGAGTCCAGACCTCAATCCCATAGAACACCTGTGGAGAGATCTAAAAATGGCAGTTTGGAGAAGACACCCTTCAAATATCAGGGACCTGGAGCAGTTTGCCAAAGAAGAATGGTCTAAAATTCCAGCAGAGCATTGTAAGAAACTCATTGATGGTTACCGGAAGCGGTTGATCGCAGTTATTTTGGCTAAAGGTTGTGCAACCAAGTATTAGGCTGAGGGTGTCAATACTTTTGTCTGGCCCATTTTTGGAGTTGTGTGTGAAATGATCAATGTTTTGCTTTTTGCTTCATTCTCTTTTGTGTTTTTCCATTGAAGACAAATGAAATGAAGATAATAATACCAAAGAATTTGTGATTTCAATCATTTTCAGGAAGAAACTGAGTATTATCTGACAGAATTGCAGGGGTGTCAATACTTTTGGCCAACACTATGTTAATACATTTTCAATTTTTTTTTTTTTTGTCCAAAAATATTTGTACATTCTTTTTCATTTGGTGAAGACACCTCCTGAAAATAAGACATGGCGCATCTTTGGGGCAAAAAAATTAATATAAGACGGTGTCTTATTTTCGGGGGAGAGGGGGGGGGGGGGTAAAGAAAAAAAAAAAGGAGTAGATATTTAGCTGCCTGTGCAATCGGATATTCCACTTCAGCCAATTCCACTTCTTGAGGACCAGCTAATAATCACTGTCAAGAGTGCTTAGCCCAAGCTTAAAGCAACCTTAGCAACTCAAGTGGTAGTGATTAGTGATGAGCGAGCACTAAAATGCTCTGGTGCTCGGTGCTCTGGCCGAGCATCTCAAGATACTCGTGTACTCGGCCGAGCACTGAGCCCAATGTAAGTCAATGAGTGACAGGCTCCGCCCACAGACTTCCAGTTATAAAACGAGTATTTGTGGGAAAGGGCGGGAGGAGGGCTTTTTGAAATCGCTGCAACATACAACACCTTGCTGTGGCCCCCAGAGGGATCCTAACAATGAATCTGCTCTATGTGAGGTGCCAGCTCACTGTGTGCACTGAAGGGAGCTGTGTACGTGTGTCAGATCGCTTATTATAACCGAGCAGTCAGAGCATCTCGGCGGTACTCGCTGATCATCCCGAGTACTGGGATACTCGTGCGAGTACCGAGCAGCGCAGAGCATACTCGCTCATCACTAGTAGTGATAGCTGGACAAAGGGCAGGCCTGCTGCCTTAACCCCTTAACGACCTAGGACGTTGTGCAACGTCCTGGCAGATTTGAGCTGCTGCAGCTCCTGTGAGTGGGGTCACTCAGGTGTCACAGATGCTGCTGCTCTGTGACAACCTGTAGATGACCCCACAGGGGGTGGATTAACCCCCCCGTGCCCAGGACCCCTCCGATCGGCAGTTTAAAAGTGAAACTGCCGATCGGAGGGAATCACAGGGATTCACCCCTCCAGATCTGATTGGAGCTCTCCAATCAGATCTGGAGGGGCGGATCGGCAAGTGCCTACCCCTCCTCAGCCCCCTCCAGCTCCAGGACTGTCCAGGGCCCCCCCGCCGTCCCCCCCCAACCGCCCGCCCCCCCTATTATACTGTATCTGCCGGCGGGCTGCACCCACGTGCGCCCGCCAGCAACACTGCCTGCTCCAGTGCTCCCCCCAGGCTGCCCCCACCTCCGGGCCCTGTGCCTGGCCCCCCCTCACCTCCTGCGGCGGGCTGCACACTTCGGTGCACCCGCCGCTGTGGCCGCCCTGCCGCCGCCGCTGCTGCAGCTCCTCCTTCTCTGCCCGGCCCGCCGGTCTGTGGCCCCGCCTCCTCTCCCGGCCTCCTCCTGCTCATCGGTGGAACGAGGGAGGTAAGTATGTATGTGTATGTATCTATGCATGTATCTATGTATGTATGTGTATGTGTATGTATCTATGTATGTATGTGTATGTGTGTCTGTGTATGTATCTATGTATGTATGTGTCTATGTATGTATGTATGTATGTATGTATGTATGTGTCTATGTATGTATGTATGTATGTATGTATGTATCTATGTATGTATGTATGTATGTATGTGTCTATGTATGTATGTATGTATGTATGTATGTGTCTATGTATGTATGTGTCTATGTATGTATGTATGTGTCTATGTATGTATGTATGTGTCTATGTATGTATGTGTATGTGTCTATGTATGTATGTGTATGTGTCTATGTATGTATGTGTATGTGTCTATGTATGTATGTGTATGTGTCTATGTATGTGTATGTGTCTATGTATGTATGTATGTATGTGTATGTGTCTATGTATGTATGTATCTATGTATGTGTATGTATCTGTATGTATGTGTATGTATGTATGTATGTATGTATGTATGTATGTATGTATGTATGTATGTGTATGTATGTATGTATCTATGTATGTATGAATGAATGAATTGATGGTGGGTGAATGGATAGGGGGTGCATGCGTGGACGTGAGCGTACATGAGCGTGCGTAGACGTGAGTGTGCGTAGACGTGAGTGTGCGTAGACGTGAGTGTGCGTAGACGTGAGTGTGCGTAGACGTGAGTGTGCGTAGACGTGAGTGTGCGTAGACGTGTGCGTGTGTGGACATGTGTGTGGACGTGTGCGTGCATAGATGTGTGTGTGCATAGACGTGTGCGTGCGTGGATGTGTGCATAGATGGATGTGTGCGTAGACGTGTGCGTGTGTGGACATGTGTGTGTGGACGTGTGCGTGCATAGATGTGTGTGTGCATAGACGTGTGTGTGCATAGACGTGTGCGTGGATGATGGGTGCATAGGTGGATGGATGGGTGCAACAAGGGATCAGGTGTCCTCTTGTTGTAGTCTCTGGGATCATAGTCATGGTGCACTGTATGACAGATCATTGCCATACAGTGCACCATAACTCTGACCCCAGAGACTGTAGGAAGAGGACACTTCATCCCTTGCTGCAGTCTCTGGATTGACCAGAGGCGATCGAGCGTCGTGGGACCTTCGTTGTGGACTACGTCGGAGGCGATCGAGCGTCGTGGGACCTTCGTTGTGGACTACGTCGGATCTTTATAATAAAGATGGAGTCCGAATTTTGTTTGTGTTTTTTTTTCAAATAAAAAGATTTTTCTCTGTATTTTCTGACTATTTACCAGAGATTCCTAATGGCGGGTCTAACATTGGCCCTATATTATGAATCTCGGGCTTAGTGCCAGCTGACAATAAAAAGCTGGCATTAACCCCTTTATTACCCAGTTTGCCACCGCCACCAGGGCAACTGGAAGAGCATGGGTACAGCGCCAGAAAATGGCGCTTCAATGAATGCGCCATTTTCTGGGGCGGCTGTGGGCTGCAATTCGCAGCATGGGGGGCCCAGAACGCTTGGGCCTCTCCATGCTGCGGATTCCAGCCCCCAGCTGCCTAGTTGTACCTGGCTGGACCAAAAATATGGCGGAGCCCCATGTCATTTTTTTTTCTAGAATTAGTTCTAGAAGAAAAAAAAAGGGCTATGCTGTATTTTTGGTGGCTAGCCAGGTACAACGAGGCAGCTGGGGGTTGGTGGCAGTCTGTAGCTGCCAAGTTGTACCTGGCTGGACCAAAAATATGGCGGAGCCCCACGCCATTTTTTTCTAGAATTAGTCCTAGAAAAAAAAATAAAAATGGGCTTTGCTCTATTTTTGGTTGCCAGCCAGGTACAATGAGGCAGCTGGGGGTTGCTGGCAGTCCGTAGCTGCCAAGTTGTACCTGGCTGGACCAAAAATATGGCGGAGCCCTACGCCATTTTTTTTCTGGAATTAGTCCTAGAAAAAAAATAAAAATGGGCCTCGCTGTATTTAGATGCATAGTGAACGCTTTGAACCCCCAGGTGCTTCACAAATTGATCCGTAAAAATGAAAAAAGAAAATTTGTGTGAAAACAAATGTACTTTTTCCTTCTTACGGATCAATTTGTGAAGCACCTGGGGGTTCAAAGTGCTCACTATGCATCTAGATGCATTCCTTGGGGGGTCTAGTTTCCAAAATGGGGTCACTTGTGGGGGAGCTCCATACGCAACATGGTGTCCGCTAACTATTGAATCTAATTTTTCAGTCAAATTGTTAGCGGACACCATGTCGCGTTTGGAGAGCCCCTGTGTGCCTAAACATTGGAGCTCCCTCACAAGTGACCCCATTTTGGAAACTAGACACCCCAGGGAACTTATCTAGATAGGTGGTGAGCATTTTGAACCCCCAGGTGCTTCAAAAATTCATCCGTAAAAATGAAAAAGTGCTTTTATTTTCATAAAAATTTTCTTTCTTCATTTTTACAGATTCATTTGTGAAGCACTGGGGTATCCAAAATGCTCACCACCCATCTAGATAAGTTCCCTGGGGGGTCTAGTTTCCAAAATGGGGTTACTTGTGGGGGAGCTCCAATGTTTAGGCACACAGGGGCTCTCCAAATGCAACATGGTGTCCGCTAACAATTTGACTGAAAAATCAGCTCAAATTGTTAGCGGACACCATGTCGCGTTTGGAGAGCCCCTGTGTGCCTACACATTGGAGCTCCCCATAAGTGACCCCATTTTGGAAACTAGACCCCCCAGGGAATTTATCTAGATGGGTGGTGAGCATTTTGAACCCCCAGGTGCTTCACAAATTCATCTGTGAAAATGAAAAAGTACTTTTTTTTCTACAAAAATTTTCTTTTAGCCTACATTTTTTCATTTTCACATGGGGAACAGGATAAAATGAATCCTAAAAATTGTTGGGCAATTTCTCCTGAGTACATCGATATCTCTTATGTGGTCATAAACCACTCTTTAGGCGCACGGCAGGGCTCAGAAGGGAAGGAGCGCCATTTCACTTTTTGAATGGAAAATTAGCTCCAAAAGTCAAATTGCGCTCCCTCCCTTCTGAGCTCTGCCGTGCGCCCAAAGAGTGGCTTATGACCACATATGAGATATCGATGTACTCAGGAGAAATTGCCCAACAATTTTTAGGATCCATTTTATCCTGTTCCCCATGTGAAAATGAAAAAATGTAGGCTAAAAGAACATTTTTGTTGGAAAAATTAAAATTACCATTTTTTCCTTCCACTTTGCTTTAGTTCCCGTGAAGCACCTGAAGGGTTAATAATCTTCTTGAAGGTAGTTTTGAGTAGCTTGAGGGGTGCAGTTTTTGGAATGGTGTCACTTTTGGGTGTTTTCTGTCATGTACGCCCCTCAAAGGGACTTCAAATGTGATGTGGTCACTAAAAAAAATGGCTTTGTAAATTTTGCTGGAAAAATGAAAAATTGTTGATGAACTTTGAACCCTTATAACGTCCGAACAAAAATTTTTTTTTTCTCCAAAATTGTGCTGATGTAAAGTAGACATGTGGGAAATGTTATTTATTAACTATTTTGTGTCACATACCTCTCTGGTTTAGCAGAATAAAAATTCATAATTTGAAAATTGCTAAATTTTCAAAACTTTTGCCAAATTTTTAATTTTTTCACAAATAATCGCAAAAATTATCAACCAAAATTTAATACTAACATGAAGCCCAATATGTCACGAAAAAACAATCTCAGAATCGCTAGGATCGGTTGAAGCGTTCCAGAGATATTACCTCATAAAGGGACACTGGTCAGAATTGACAAAAATGGCCTGGTCATTAAGGTCAAAATAGGCCGGGGGCTGAAGGGGTTAAAGACAGAATTAGCCACAGACTATGCATCTGTCCGTTGAGTCCTTTAATGCCACAACCTCACCAAGAGGCAGGATAATTCTATATAGCAGTATAAAGGACCATTAACCAATGGTGGAGTAGACTAGGATGCCACCAGCTGCACTGGGAAAAGGTACTTCCATAAAACTGTTTCTAAAAACACCTGTCTTCACAGGTTCTCTGTAGCAAGTCTAAATCCCTTGTGGTCATCAAAGGCTTTAGCCACACGTTTGTGCCTCCTTAAAAAACACGCTTCACTGGATGGAAGAGGTTGGCCGGCCTAAGGCTGCGTTCACACATTGCGTATTTTGCCGCGTTTTTTTACGCGCGCTTTTCAAAATACGCAATGTGCCTTTTGTCTGCCTGCAAAGTGAATGGGAAATTCACTTTGCAGTGCAGACATTGCGTAAAAATACGCAGTGTGTTTTCCGGGAGAAAACGCAGCTCCGTAAAGAATTGATATGTCAATTCTTTACGCAGCTACTTCTGCGTATTTTCCCAGAGGGGAGGAAGAATCCAGCTTCCTCCTCCCCTCTGTGACAGCTGTGGCCGCCCCATTAGACTTCACAGTGTATTAATACACACTGTGAAGTCTAAATTAAACTAAAGCAAGTGTCTGAAAAATAAAAAACAATGAATACTCACCTTCCGGTGCCTTCTCCCTGTCTGCGATCCCCGGTTGTAAGTCAGATCTCGTGTGACAAGACCTGTGGTGATGTCAGAGGGGGGGCGTTCCCGGGGCGGTCCCATCGCTGATTGGCTGCTCGCGGTCATGTGGTATCACATGACCGCGAGTGCCCGGGAACGCCCCCCCTCTGACATCACCACAGGTCTTGTCAGACGAGATCTGACTTAGAACCGGGAATCGCAGACCGGGAGAAGGCACCGGAAGGTGAGTATTCATTGTTTTTTATTTTTCAGACACTTGCTTTAGTTTAATTTAGACTTCACAGTGTGTATTAATACACTGTGAAGTCTAATGGGGCGGCCACAGCTGTCACAGAGGGGAGGAGGAAGCAGGATTCTTCCTCCTCTCTGTGACATCACTGCGCTTTCTGGGGGAAAGAAAGCGCAGTGTGTGAATGGTCCTGCGTATTTTGCTGCGCTTTTTTGCGCGGCCGAAAAACGCGGCAAAAAGCGCGCGTAAAAAAGCGCAGCAAAATACGCAAATGTGTGAACGTAGCCTTACTCCCAAGAAAGAAGCGACAGCTGTTAGCAAATTCTCTACAATACACCCCAGCCTTCTCAACTGATGAGGGTCTAACACGGATTCTCCTCTAGAGCCTGAATGCTCCACAGAACGTACCCCATTGGAGGGCTGAATGAATAAATTCTGGTCAATCTTCCAACTTTTGGTTTGTTGGAGGTAGTAGAGGACCACCCTACCAACATTGAGGGTGTGAAAGTTCTCTTCCTTAGTATTAGGAGGAATTTGGGCAGAATGAGGGTAGCACAATATCCTGGCTTCTATGAAAATCTGAAACCACCTTAGGAAAAAATTAGGGGTCTAAGCGGAGTATAGTGCCATCTGCTGTAACTCTTAGATAGGGGTTCTTGAACTGTTGTGCATTTTCTGAAGAAGAAGTGAGGAGGCACATGTAGAACCAACCACCATATGCTGTGACGATTTCTTGGATTAGATTATTTGGCAGCAGCGCGATCCTGACATACAGGGTATCAGGGAAAACATGCTAAGGCTGGAAACACACTACCCTACTTACATGCGAGTCTCTCAGATGAGACTCAGATCAGTGACTGTGAACAGCCTCTCCCTCTCTGGACGAGAGTGCGATGCTGCACAAAACCACAAGCTGCTGACACTCCAGTTCAGAGAGGGAGAGGCCGTTCAGAGTCACTGATCCAAGTCTCGTCCGAGAGAGTCACAAGTAAGTAGAGTTTCCACCCTAACTGACTTGCCTTGGTGCATTAGTTTCAGCAGCTGCTGCATCTAAGGGTACCGTTACACGTCACAACATTGCATGCAATTTCCCTTGCAATTTGCTGGTTGCAGTGAAATCATGGACACATTGCCTTGTAGAAATGGAACAATGTGTCCATGATTTCACTGCAACCAGCAAATTGCAAGGGAAATTGCATGCAATGTTGCAACGTGTAACGGTACCCTAACACTTTCATTTGGTTATGGGTCACAACCATACAAGGTGTGCACTATCGCTTCCCTGCTATCTTTCTCTTGCTGGGCGAGACCATATTGTGCTTTTCCTTTACACAGTTTATTGTTTCCTTACCAGACAGCAAAGTGTACCCCAGCAACCGCACCCCTGTCTCCTGCAGCGCGGCGCCTAGGTGATGGAAGCGGGAGGAGAGACACATAGTAATACTTACCAGTCCTTAAGACAAACGGTTTTCTGCTCCATGTAGGCGCACACTATGTGGGGCTAGCAGGTAGATGTCTGGAGGGGTATGGACTTTGCCCCATATCTCACCAGACAATATGAAAGTACCCTGGTCCAGCCACATCGAAGCGAGAGGATACAGACTGAGTGATACAGACTGTACTCTGTCGCTAAGTGGGTGAAACCGAGAGTGTGAATACATTCTTACATGGGCAGACACTAAAAAGGAAAAAGAAAAATTCTACAGTTAATGCCTATCGTACCACTTACAATACGTCTCAAAACAGACCTCGTCTCCAACTGACACTAGAAAACGTGAAGGACGGATGCCAGCAGGCAAGGTATATATAGTCTGCAGAAGAGGAGCCCATTTTGATTATGTAATACTAATGTCAGCTTCAAGGTGGCAGCAGACTATATAATGGTTCAGTGTCCCCCAATGAAGTGACCAAGAAACTAAATCCCCACTGCATGAATCAGAGAATAAGGATGGATATAGAAGAAAAAAAAAAAAAAAAAAAAAAAAAAACAGCATTTGATAAATCTGCAATAAATTTTTATATTTTAGCAGTTATCGATTATGAAACAGTACTAGAATGTATATGAGATAGACAAGCTACAACAGACTTTCTCCCTGTCCCACCCATAGGCGCGGTGATGAAATACCTACTAGAACAATGCAGCTTCACTGGAGGAAGGCAGAGCTCTTTGGCAATATCTGTATTTTTGATGGTCATTGCCTCATCAACCTATCGAATGACAATATTAGAGATGTGAATATTTTGCATTAGCAAATGTATTTTCTTTCATCAAATCACTAAGAAAATGTAAAAAGAGAGAAAGGAAAAGAAAAAAAAAAAAAAAACTCAATGATAAAAATAAAAGTGAAATAAAAATAAGTCAATGATTACCGTTTTGCCCTTCACCCACTCAGTAGCAAGAGAGCTGGATGCAATCGCAGAGCCACAGCCAAATGTTTTAAACCTGGCATCAACAATTTTTCCTTTTTCATCCACTTCAATCTGCAAGATGATGAGTATCAGTTACAGCTCTTATAAAATATAAAAAGTAATAAAGAGGTTGAAAAATATGCACCAATTAAAACCAACTAAGTCAGCACAAAATAAACCCTCAGAAAGATCAAATAAAAAGGAGATCTTTGTGTCCGCACCGTAAAATCCTTTTCTCTTAGCCTCTAATTGGGGGACACAGGACGATGGGTTATGCCATTCTGCCACTAGGGGACGACACTAAGCAATTGAAAGAGAAGCACTGTGGCTCCTCCCAGCAGTATATAACCCCTGACTGACAGTCTAGCCAGTGTTGTGCTAAAGCAGTAGGAGGAATAACGACATAAGCCGGTAAGGCAACCAGAAACTTAAAAACAAGAAAACACCAACCACAACAAGGCCAGCTGGCCACAGGGTGGGTGCTGTGTCCCGCAATTAAAGGCTAAGAGAAAAGGATTTTATGGAGAGTACACAAAAATCTCCTTTTCTCCTTTGCCTCATTGGGGGACACAGGTAAATGGGACGTCCCAAAGCAGTCCCTGGGTGGGAAAACAACATCCACATTCTGAAACTGCAGTCTACAGGCTAGCAGCCTCTGCGTGCAGGATGCGTCTACCCAGACTCGCATCCGCCGAGGTCTGAGTATGAACACGATAGTGTTTTATAAAAAAGTGTGAAGACTGGACCATGTGGCAGCTTTGCACCTGCTCAGGCGTAGCCTGGTGCCGAATAGCCCAGGGAGCACCCACCACGCGAGTGGAGTGAGCACTGAACCCCGACGGAATGGGCAAATTGCGTAGGGAATAAGCTTTCTGATTGGTAAGCTTGATCCACCTGGAAAGAGTGGCCTTGGACGTAGCCATCCCTTTACGGTGCCCTTCTGGAAGGACGAAAAGGGAGTCTGACTTCCTGAAAGGTGCTGTCCTGGAAACAAATCCGGAGAGCAAGGACCAGATCCAGGGTGTGCAGAGCCTTTTCAATGCGGAGCACCGGAGCCGGACAGAAAGGACGGGAGACAAATGTCCTCGTTCAAATGGAAAGGGGAACCCAACCTTGGGAAGAAAGGACGGCACCGGACGCAGCACCACCTTATCCTGGTGAAATGTGAGGAAAGGTGTCTTGCAGGAGAGTGCCGCCAGTTCTGATACCCGCCAAATTGAGGTAATCGCCACAAGAAAGACCACCTTCTGAGAAAAGTCGTAGCGACATTTCCCAGAGAGGCTCGAAGGACGGCTTCTGAAGCACCTCCAGGATCAGATTTAGGTCCCAGGCCTCCTATACGGTGGAACAATCTGGGAGACACCCTGCAAGAAAGTACGAACCTGGGATCTCGTGGCCAATCGGCGCTGAAAAAGCACGGACAGAGCTGAGACTTGCCCTTTAAGAGAGCCTAGAGACAGGCCCTTATCTAGCCCAGATTGAAGAAAACCTAGGATCGCTGGAAGCGAAAAACGCAAGGGTGGAAGACCTCCAGAAATCACACCAGGCAAAGAAAACCTTCCAAGTCCTGTGGTATATGCGGGCGGAGACAGGTTCTCACGCTGGCCATAGTGCGCACAACCTCTTCCGAAAATCCCGCCAGAGTCAAAATACGGGTACGGGCCACGCCATCAAACGAAAGGTGAGTTCTGATGACAAAATGGGCCCTGGAAGAGAAGATCCGGACAGTGTGGCAGGCGCCATGGGATGTGTGCGGCGAGCTGCACTAGATCGGCGTACCACGGTCTCCTGGGCCAATCTGGGGCTACTAGAATCACCGGGACGCGCTCCAATCTGATCTTCTGAACCACTCAGGGAATGAGGGCCAGAGGAGGGAAGACGTAAGGAAGACAAAACTGTGTCCAAGTCTGGACCAGAGCGTCCGATGCCAGGACTTGCGGATCGCGGAGCAGGCAAAGAAGTTGGGAACCTGCGCATTCATTCAGGACGCCATGAGGTCCACATCCGGAGTCCCGAAGCGACAGCAGATCTGGCGGAATACTTCTGGATGGAGAGCCAATTCTCCCAAGGCAAGACCCTGACGGCTGAGAAAGTCCGCAGCCCAATTGTCGATCCCCGGGATGTGAACTGCCGAGAGGACCGCTCCGGAGGACTCGGCCCAGTGGAGGATCGGTTCCACCTCCTGCATAGCTGACTTGCTGCGGGTTCCGCCCTGATGGTTGACATATGCCACAGCCATGGCATTGTCCGGCTGAATGTGGATGTGACAGCCCTTCAGGAGACGATGAAAGCTTTTCAACGCCAAAGTAGATGGCCCGAATCTCCAGGAGATTTATGGACAGATAAGACTCCGTTGGGGTCCACTGACCCTAGGCTGTGTGATGGCGAAAAACCACTCCCCAGCCGAGGAGACTGGCATCGGTGGTCAGCACGTCCCACCGGACCGGCAGAAAGGATCTCCCCTGAGAGAGAGAGATGACGGGATCAGCCACCATCGGAGAGACTGCCTCGTTGCCGCCGACGGACGGAGTGTCCAGTGAAGGGGTAACGGGCTGCGATTCCAGGCCAATATAGCAGGGCCAGCTGAAGTAGCCAGAGATGGAGCTGGGCAAATGGTACTGCGTCCATAGTCGCCGCCATCTTTCCCAGAACTCGCATTGCAAACCGGAGGCAGTGCGGGAAGTGCCAAAGAAGCGTCCGAACTGCACAGCGCAGAGAATGAGTCTTGTCCTGGGGGAGAGGCACAAGTCCCCGAGACGTGTCCAGAACCATCCCTAGGAATGTGAGCTTGCGGCTCGGAGTTGGCGAGAACTTTGGTAGGCTGAGCAGCCATCCAAGGCGCTTGAGATTATCTACCGTGACGCGGACATTGTCCTTGCAGTCCCCAAAGGACTGACCCTTGATCAACAGGTTACCCAGGTAGGGGAGAACAGAGCCTCCCCGTGAATGCAGGATGGTCATGACAGCTGCCATGACCCTGGTGAAAACTCGCGGGGCAGGCGTCAATCCAAAAGGAAGAGCGACAAACTGGTAATGGTCCTCATAGACAGCAAAGCGCAGGAACCTCTGATGTGCCTCGGATATCGGGACATGCAGATAAGCGTCCCAGATATCGATGGAAGGGAGGAACTTCCCCGTTGCATGGACGCGATGTCGGAACGAAGAGATTCCATCCAAAAATGCCGGGTCCGAAGAAAGTTGTTGAGCCGTTTCAAATCCAGAATGAGACAGGAAGACCCGTCTTTCTTGGGCATGATGAACAGATTCAAATGGAATCCCTGGAACCGCTCGTTCTGAGGCACTGGAACAAGGACTCCCGCCTTCCGGGATCTGAATCCCAGTGACGCAAGGTGGAATACAAATCACCTGCCCAGGTCACAATGGCCTTAGCCACCCACATGGAGGCGAAGGATTGGGATAGTGACGAGCGTGAAGCCTCAAACACCGATTTTGACAAGTGTTCCAGCTGACGGTCGGTGGCATCCTTGATAAACGCACCATCAGGGAGAAAGAGAAGAGTCTTTGAGGCCAAACGGGACACCGGAGGGTCCACCTGCGGAGAGTCTGCCCAGGCTTGTGATACCGCTGGCAAGAAGGGGGTAACGGGACTCGATCGCCTTACGATTACCAAAACGTTTATCAGGCTGAGACCAATGTCTCTGCAGAACTTCCTGAATCTCAGGGTGGTCTGAGTAGACTTTGAGGTTTTTTGGTTCTCTTAAAGAGACCACGTGATCCGAGGATGCGACCGGGGCTGGGTCAGCCACTGACAAAGCCTGATTAACGGCCGAAATCAGGTTGTCCACCATGGCAAGAGTATCAGAGGAGGCTGAATCAAAGGGAGCCTCCTGGTCCGGATCCGAATCAGAATCACAGAGCTCACCAGACTAGCACGATTCATGGGATCTGCTCCTTGTAGGGATGAACGATAACCCTGCGATGGAGCTGTGGAGGAGCTCCTGCGGAGCCTCTTCCTACCAGAATCATGGAAGAGAGGGGGCGGTACAAGCTCGTCCCCGAGAATGTGTCTCCTCGCGACCGGACAGGTCGTCCTGGGAACCGGGTCTGCTGGGCGAAGATCGGGGCTGCAGAGCCTGGATCAGTGTCTCAGAAAGTTGCTGTATAGATTGGCTCACAGATTGCGATAACGCAACCGCCCATTCTGGGGTAGCAGGGCCACAAGAGGACTCACCAGCGGGGGCTTGCACAGAGGCAGAGGCACAAGGCCGAGGGGAAACAGAGGCAACGGCCTGGCAGAGCGGAGTAGAACAACCACATGGCAGTGCAGCCTTGCATGCAGTGCAAAAGGCATAATACACAGCAAAGGTCTTTGGTGCCCTCTTGTTCTCATTGCCAGACATCATTGCAAAATTCCCCCTGCTACACACAGAAGTACACACTGCCGGATGTGATGCACAGACAGACAGTAATGCTGCAGCAGAAAGAATAAATCGCTGCTGAGCACACAACAGACAGCTTAGGGCTACAGCAGAAATATAGATCGCTGCTGAGCCCTGTCACCTGAGAGTCACTGGAAAAGAAGCACTAGCACGGAATCCTGTGTCCCCCTGCAGAGCTCTGACTGTGCCCACACTGAGGATCCCTCGCTGCTTAAAATGGCGCCCAGAGCGGTAAAGAAGCGCCAAAAATGATGAGAACGTTAGGCCATGCCCCAGGAGCGGGAAACCGCTAGGCCACGCCCCCCAGTGTTGCAGAACCCAGGGTGGACGCCATAGGCCGAGGGGCCGGCCGGGGGTGTTCCCGTCCAGCCCGCATCACTACCAAGGGCGGGGAAGGGGTGGATCGCACTGTGTAGGCCCGAAGTCGGGGCCTCAATAAATGCAGCAGGCCGCCGGCCGAGGGGGTCCGGCGCGGAGCACACAGCGGGGGATGCGGCAGGCACAGGGGACCACAGGAGGACAGTGCAGCGCAATACCTTATGACGGCTCCCATCCCTGGACCCCATAGGAGGCAGGGGAGTGGACCATCCATCCCAGGGCAGCATAATGTAGAGCTATCTTCCTTGTGCTGCAGGTGCCAGAGGCCAAGGGAGATCTCCTGCAACCCAGATTCCCAACGGTGGGGTCTGGGGAGGGATGCTGCAGGAGCCAGCAATCAACCTGCAACCCAGAGTCCCATCTGGAGGAGGGATGGTGCAGCGGTCCGAAACACAGGCTACAACCCAGAGTCCCAATTGTGGGGTCTGGGGAGCAAGGAGGGGTCATTACAATGAACAACTATCCTGAGAGAAAATAAACTAATAAAACAAACAGTGTCTTGCCTCCTAAAACACTAATGGTACCTTTACACGCCACGACGGCAGGCTGGATACATCGGGCTACAGGCTACAAATGTAGCTTGTAGCGCAAATGTAGCCCGTCGTAGCGCCGTCTGAAGACGTGACGCTACAGCCGGCAACAGATACATCTGTTTCCTAGCTCTGCTCGAAAACTGATGGCTACAACGCCGATGGTAGCGAGCTGTATCGGCGTGTAAAGAAGCAACGGAAGGGAACTCGGGACAGCCTGCAATGTAGCTAAGGCGTGACCCTGGCTCCGTGTTACCGCGCCCCATGTGCGATCATTGGTGATAGCTGCTGCGTGCCGATTGGTAGTCGCTATATAGGGAGGCATATTTAAGGAGCTGACGAGTCACACTACACAATCGCTCGAGCGTGCTGTATTACTCAGCCTCCTGCGTTGCCTGCCCAATCAGGATGTTATTGCTTCGTCCTATCAGCGTACGGACGGCTCGTAATCCACAATTGTGGCACGCCTATGTGCTGGCCCTGCTGCACCAGGTACGCCCATAGTAGCTGGTTATAGCGGTGTGTAAATGAGCTACAGCTGGCTACTTGAGACACCGGCGATGTAGCTAGCTATAGATGTAGCGTAGCGTAGCGCACCTTGTGGCGGCGTGTAAAGGTGATGCGTTGACCGTTTGTAACCGTTTGAGCGTGCTCGTGCACGTGAAGTAGCGGGATGTATCCAGCCTGCCGTCGCGGCGTGTAAAGGTACCTTTAGCAAAAAACTGGCTAGACTGTCAGTCAGGGGGTTTAATTACTGCTGGGGAGGAGCCACTGTGCTTCTCTTTCAATTGCTTAGTGTCGCCACCTAGTAGCAGAATAGCATAACCCATCATCCTGTGTCCCCCAATGAGGCAAAGGAGAAAAGGTCCTAGATTATGGCATAAAAAGGTTTTAATAGTATAATTGTAGAAAAGCAAATAGGTTACACGTTTGGCATCGTCATAATTGTACTGGCCAAGAGAATAAAAGCTAACCCAAGCATTGCAGACAGGTGCAGCCAATAAAAATTGCAAAACAAGTACAATCATAAGTGACCACGGGCATATTACATACTCCCATCTTAAGACCCCGTCACACACTTATACGTCCCAACGATCCAACTTGACCTAGATCGCTTGAATGTCGTTCAATGATTGGTGGTGAGATGTCACACGTACAGATATCGCTAACGACGCAGCAACGACTCCGTGACAAGCAAAGGATTTTAACAGTCGTTTGGATGCCTATATTCCCATGTTCTGAATAGGTGAAGTCGTTAACGACATCGTTATCAAGGTGTCACACTCGCCGATGCTGCAGGTTGAACGTACAATCGTCGACTGATTTATGGTCTGGTTCATGAACCTGCGATCAACGATCAGCTGACTTATCGCTGCTCATAACAACGTGTCACAAGCTATGACGTCGTTTGAACGTCTCAAAACCCGTGACGTTTACGATATCGTGAACGAACGATATCATTGAGTGTATGACAGGGCCTTTAGGGACAAGATGTACAATCTGATGCCAGCAAGAAGTGTTAGTTGCAGAATTACACCTAGCAGCGCTTCTTTCCTTGTATTATGTAATGTGAAATACAAACCTGCAGTTTCATAACATCTCCACAAGCTGGTGCACCCACTAGGCCGGTTCCCACATTCTTGGCGTTCTTGTCGAGGGATCCAACGTTCCGTGGGTTCTCATAGTGGTCAACAACCTGTTAACATACAAATAGAGAACACGTTATTGGATGAAAGTCAAAGATGTTTTCCCTACCCATAACTAGAAACACTGTAGCTTTGCCAACATGTTGCGTAGTAAATGTTATAATGCAACGCCTGAAGTACACAGGCAAAAATCAATTAAAGCACCACTCCAGAGTTTTTTGTTTATTGCACCACTGGAGTAGTGCTTTGAACCTAAGCCCCTGCAGCCTGTATTATGCCCACTTGTTACAGTTTTCAGCTTTTCCCAGCGCAGTCTGTCGGTTGTTTCCTATGATTTGTGACCTGTCTGCAGTCCAGTGTTTGCTGGAGGGCGCCGTAGGTCACAAATAAATGTAGACATGACTGCCTCGTTCTGCATCCAAAATGCTAATAATCTTAATCGCGAATGTGGCGCCCTGCTAACAGAGGTAAACACAGACTCACCTACAGCATGGATGAGTTTCCACAGCGGGTACACAGACACAGACAACACCTTCCACCCTGGCACAGTAGGGAGAGCTTCACTTGCTGCCGTTAGGCAAGATCCCCTATAAATACTGGTGCTTGGGGCAGAGTTAGTTGGAGTGTGCAGACGCTACAAGAGCTGTGAAGACGTACTGGTGTTCGGTGCCGCGTTAGGCCGAGCCAGTTACCCTGGACAGCCTTCGAGTAGTCCTGCAAAACCCAAGAGTGGGGGCGGAAGGCAAGGAGAAGAGAAAGGACAGAGAGGACCGAGGAGCCAGCGATCGGTGGGTTGCTCTGGGGTGAACCTGAGTCCGCATCTACTGGAGAGCACCAGGCGCAAGAGAAAACACTGGTACAATGTGGAGACTCCAGGCTCCCCAGGCATCTGCGCAGTCACACAACAGGGAGCCAGGCCCCGCAGAGAGAGATACAGCGGTAGTCAAGAGAGAGAGTATCCCGTTGACAGCACAGGTGGAGAAAGAGAGCAGAGGAGGCCAGCCAAGTTCTACACAGGTGGGGGCTTCATATACAAGGGGAAAACAGTAAGGAGGCCATATATCTACTCACTGTGGAGACCCAGAAGTGCACCCCGAACACCCGGCAGTGCTCTGGACAGTTGACCTGCAACAACTTTAGTAAAAGAACGACCAGTGGTGTGTGTCAGTTCCTTCCCCCCCTGCCATCCTCAGGCTGTCCCGTTGTCCAATACCACGGGCAAATCCCTGCTCCATCCCTCGCCAGCATCTCCATCACCAACGGTGCATCACTGCCCCGGAGGGTCAGCTCCACCTACAGGGAGCTGTACCACCTTGGCCCCATACCACCACCCTCCGGAGGTCTGAGGCGGCGCTGGTGCTCAATCAACAGAATCTGCGGGTGGCGTCACGACAAATTTTATAAATTTTTATTTCCATTCCAACACCAACTATCTTTTTTTTTAAGTAAGACCCCAGGGCCACGGGTCTGGGCAGGCCACCAGTGACATCCCTACCGAAGCAGAGGGCCCAGATACCCGAGTCCCCATACCCTGGGCAAGTCATGTGTACATACACCAAACCCGAAGACAGACATCTTCTTCACTACTCGGACAATTGTTTCTAATTCCCTATGTTTGGGCATAGCAAGATAAAAAGCATACTGTCTTCCTGAACGGTGCTGTTTCAGTGGTACCAGCACCCACACTCTAGGGGTTCATGTGCAGTTCTGGGGTCAAACGAGTCTCAATCCCAATCACTGCCAACTTCACCCTCACCGCCTTAAGACATACAGTAACAGGACAGTTAGCCAAAAGGAACTGAGAACTGGGCTGTCGATCACTTCCTGTTACTTCTACAGCTTTATTTTAAAAGGGCCAAACACGCGCATTGAAAAGGGGTCGGCCACATTGTGGACAATCCCTTTAAAGGAAAGGCTTCAGAACCAACTTGAATTTACAATAACTGCTGCTGAGTCTATTTCTGCAATTTCAGCAAAACTGCCTACAATTCAGTAGTTTCTGCTACACCCAACATTAGGATAAACTCTCCAGCTTCAGAATGCACATGCTCTGGAGCCGGACATATACACGCAAAGCCCCCGCACTAAGCAGGGCTGGAAATGACGCGCCCAAGGAAGAAGATTCATTTCAGACACCGGGATCGTGTATTTGAATTAGGCAATCACACCCACTGAGGAGTGTTAACCAGGCTGCCGAGGCAAGGGTAGGGGGGGGGGGGGGTTTGTTGGCGTTTTCTCTGCCCAGTGTCTCCAGTCTTGACAATACCCTGCCAATTAACATAGGGACATGCAAGTAATAAAATTATTTTACTCAGCGACAACAGGACGCATTTAGCTCAGAAAAGGATGATTTGGGAAGTAGTAGGAAGCTGCCTGCATGGACAGATGGTAATAGGTTTGGGGCATAAACGAGCTGACAGGTTCCCTTAAATAAAACTGCTTTATTTTGATACTTCCTGGTACTTGGCATTGACAAGACTGATAGTCATGTGTGGATTTTATTGCGTTTCCACACATGCTGATTTTTTTTTTTTTTTTTTTGCTTTTAATACAATTTTATGGGGAAAATATCCACATTTAGAAAAGAGGGAGAGGGCACCACAAATAAGGTAGAGATCAGAGGGATCACTAGGCACACCTAGGTCATGTGAAGCAGAAGAAAGAACAAGTGTATGCCATAAAAGTGATGATGCAACCTTCTAAATTTTCAAAAAGACTTACCGTATATACTCGTGTATAAACCGAGTTTTTCAGCACAAAAATTGTGCTGAAAAGTGCCCCCCTCGGCTTATACACGAGTCAGTGACGGCTGAGTGCGTGTGGCCAGTGTCCGGGGGCTGGAGGAGGTGGGGGAGGCTGTACAGTGAGCGGGCAGTCACGTGCCCCCGCTCATTAGTGCAATGCAATATGCACTGCATCCCCCTGTCCATCAGCGGCAGGGGGAGCAGTGCATATTACATTGCACTGTCAGTGCTCCTCCGCCCCCCCTGTGGTAGTATACAGCAGTGCCCCCCCCCCTGTGGGTATACACAGCCCCCCCGTTGCTGCCGCACACCTGTAAAAAGAAGCATTTTCATACTTATCCTCCTGCTGTCACTGCGCGCATCCTCCGCTCTCCTTCTTGCTTGCACCCGGCGTCCATCCACATGACCGCGCACAAATAATGACGTCATTATTTGTGCGCGGTCATATGGATGGACGCCGGGTGCAAGCAAGAAGGAGAGCGGAGGATGCGCGTGGTGACAGCAGGATAAGTATGAAAGCGCTTATTTTTACAGGTGTGCGGCAGCCAACGAGGGGGGGCTGTGTATACCCACAGGGGGGGGGGGGGGCACTGCTGTATACTACCACAGGGGGGGCTGCTGTATATACCTCTGTGGCTGCTGTATACTACCACAGGGGGAGGCTGCTGTATACTACCACTGGGGCTACTGTATATACCTCTGTGGCTGCTGTATACTACCACTGGGGGGGGGGGGGGGGGGGGGACTGTATACCTGTGCTGGGGTCCACCCTCGGCTCATACACGAGTCAATAGGTTTTCCCAGGTTTTGGGGGCAAAAGTAGGGGGGGGGGTCGGCTTATACACGAGTATATACAGTAATTTTATTGAACTTAGTAAGGCCCTTTCACATCAGCGTTTTTTTAAATTTGCGGCAGATGCGGTGAAAAAACCGCATCTGCCGCAATTACCGCATACCGGATGCACTTGCGGCGCGGTTGCGGTAAACGCCATGCAAAGTATAGGCGTACTTGCGGCAGGTGCGGCAAGTGCGGTTTTGCACTTGCGGCAGGGAAAAAAAACGCGGCTGACCGCGTTTTTTTTCGCTGCCGCAAGTGCAAAACCGCACTTGCCGCACTGCCGCAAGCATGGCGTTTACCGCAACCGCGCCACAAGTGCATCCGGTATGCGGTAATTGCGGCTGATGCGGTTTTTTCACCGCATCTGCCGCAAATTTCAAAAAACGCTGATGTGAAAGGGCCCTTAGATAATTAACCACAAAGACAGAACGCTACACAGAATTAAAAGCAATTAAGGCGGCATACATAGGCAAGTAGACCTTTTCCCAATAAAGGTATAATGGGCAACCCCCTCAAAGAAAACAGGGCGATATGTACAGTTGGGAATAGAATTCAAGCAGCCTACATCAAAAGAAGACAATAGTGAACAAATGATTTTAGAACATTTAATGATCACTCAAAGAAAGTTTTGCCTTGTACATGATAGTCAATATTTGTGTCATTAAGTAGTAACTCTAGAGTGGGGTACCCACATGTGGGACAAAGGATAGGTCTTCTAGGGCCTAACCAAAAGATATAGATTTTATATATTTATATTATATATTTTATTCATTTATATAGCGCTATTAATTCCATAGCACTTTACATACATGAGTAATGCTGTCTCTCTTGGAGCTCACAATCTAAACATCCTATCAGTATGTCTTTACAATGTGGGAGGAAACCGGAGTGCCGGAGGAAACCCACGCAAACACGGGAAGAACATACAAACTCCTTGCAGATGTTGTCCTTAGTGTCCTTGGTGGGAATTGAACCAGGACCTCAGGATTCCAGTGCTGCAAAGGCTGCAGTGCTAACCACTTGAGCCACGCTGCCATTTTGTACATACATTAAGAGGGCAGTAAAAGGGGGATTTATGCCCCTAAAGCAGCAAATGGTTTCTGTTCACTATTGTCTTTTGGTGTATACTTGTTGAATTTAATTCCCAACTGTACCGATCACCCTGTTTTTCTTTGAGGGGTTTCGATCACCCTGTTTTTCTTTGAGGGGTTTCCCAGTATACCTTTATTGGGAAAAAGTCTACTTGCCTATGTATGCCATTTTAACTGTTAATTCTGTGTAGCGTCCTGTCTGTGGTTTATTATCATGTTTAATAAAATAAAGGTCTTTTTTGAAAATTTCAAAGGCTGCATAACTTATGAAAATATGCACATAAAACTTTGCATACTCACAAGAGAAACTGACATGTTAGAATGTAAGATGACATGTTATTGACGCAGCAAAAACAGTTTCAAAAACTCATGTTGCGCATACAGCCTTGTAATGATCCCTGCTCCCATCAAGTGCAGCCGAGGTCCCATCACCCCAGGAGCAGGTAGAGGACATACTGTGGACAGCCGCATACCACATTTTCAACTGTATCAGCAACGCAAAGCAATGATGAAAATGGGAGCCGCCCGCTATCTTCGCCATCATGCTCCCTCAGCATCTAAGATAAGACTGCTTAGTGCAGCGAGCGCATTGACACCACTATTGCGAGATGTATTAGAGCTGAAGAAGGCTCACACCAAGACTGGAGAGGTAGGGGAAAGGGAAGAGGTATTTATTTTTCTCTCTTTTAAAATCAGTGAGTACACTGGTGGCCTATGGACTATGCGGTGTGCATTATACAATATGGAGAACTATGGGGGTGCATTATACTATATGTATGGTATGTATGGTGTATTTTACTCTATGGGGGACTATATTAGGTCCAGTATATTATATCAGAAGAGTATGTGGAAACCATTATATTATTAGGAGGGCTACGTGGGAGACTTTAAACTTTATGGAAGACTATTAGAGGGCCATTATACTGTATGTGAGGAAATGTACAGTGTAAATATTTGTCTGAGGAACAAAAAAGGTGTCATGCAGACACTGTTATTGGTATGTATTTGGTGCAGAAAGATGCAGATTTTTGTCCTGTGTGTATTTCAGGTCAGCTACGAGAAAGTGGAGAAAGTGACAGGCCCCTCACAAGCCCCTCCGCGAGGGGGGGGGGGGAAATCACCGGCCATCACAGGCCCCTCCGCAGGGGGGGGGATCCCCGGCCATCACAGGCCCCTCCGCAGGGGAAGGGGGGGATCCCCGGCCATCACAGGCCCCTCCGCAGGGGAAGGGGGGGGATCCCCGGCCATCACAGGCCCCTCCGCAGGGGAAGGGGGGGATCCCCGGCCATCACAGGCCCCTCCGCAGGGGAAGGGGGGGGATCCCCGGCCATCACAGGCCCCTCCGCAGGGGAAGGGGGGGGATCCCCGGCCATCACAGGCCCCACCGCAGGAGGGGGGGGGGGAGATCCCCGGCCATCACAGGCCCCTCCGCAGGGGGGGGGGGGGGGGGGGGGGGGGAGATCCCCGGCCATCACAGGCCCCTCCGCAGGGGGGGGGGGGGGGGGGATCCCCGGCCATCACAGGCCCCTCCGCAGGGGGGGGGGGGGGGGGGATCCCCGGCCATCACAGGCCCCTCCGCAGGGGGGGGGGGGGGGGGATCCCCGGCCATCACAGGCCCCTCCGCAGGGGGGGGGGGGGGGGGGGGGGGGGGGGGGGGGGGGGGGGGATCCCCGGCCATCACAGGCCCCTCCGCGGGGGGGGGGGGGGATCCCCGGCCATCACAGGCCCCTCGCGGGGGGGGGGGATCCCCGGCCATCACAGGCCCCTCCGCGGGGGGGGGGGGGGGGCCCCGCATCAAGGCCCTCCGCAGGGGGGGGGGATCCCCGGCCATCACAGGCCCCTCCGCAGGGGGGGGGGGATCCCCGGCCATCACAGGCCCCTCCGCAGGGGGGGGGGGAATCCCCGGCCATCACAGGCCCCTCCGCAGGGGGGGGGGGGGATCCCCGGCCATCACAGGCCCCTCCGCAGGGGGGGGGGGGGGGATCCCCGGCCATCACAGGCCCCTCCGCAGGGGGGGGGGGAGATCCCCGGCCATCACAGGCCCCTCCGCAGGGGGGGGGGGGATCCCCGGCCATCACAGGCCCCTCCGCAGGGGGGGGGGGGGGGGATCCCCGGCCATCACAGGCCCCTCCGCAGGGGGGGGGGGGGGGGATCCCCGGCCATCACAGGCCCCTCCGCAGGGGGGGGGGGGGGATCCCCGGCCATCACAGGCCCCTCCGCAGGGGGGGGGGGGGATCCCCGGCCATCACAGGCCACCTCCGCAGGGGGGGGGGGGATCCCCGGCCATCACAGGCCACTCCGCAGGGGGGGGGGGATCCCCGGCCATCACAGGCCCCAGGGGGATCTACAGCTCCGCAGGGGGGGGGGGGGGATCCCCGGCCATCACAGGCCCCTCCGCAGGGGGGGGGAATCCCCGGCCATCACAGGCCCCTCCGCAGGGGGGGGGGATCCCCGGCCATCACAGGCCCCTCCGCAGAGGGGGGGGGGGATCCCCGGCCATCACAGGCCCCTCCGCAGGGGGGGGGGGGGATCCCCGGCCATCACAGGCCCCTCCGTCGCAGCCTCTGCTCGGTACACACGGTTAACTGCTCCCGTTCTCCCGCCCAGCAGTGCCCGCTCCTCACACATAACACCGCCGTACAATGCACACTACCTTCTTGTGATAGGCGGCACACGGGCCCCGCAGCTCTGGCGCGCGCACACCGACTCCACACGGAGCAGAACAGCCGTCCCACTCCTGCCATTACGTTCTGCCTAACAGTCAAGACAGCAGAGATGGCGGCGCGCTGACGCAGCTGTGTACGGAAGTCAGTCACGTGTGACCGCTGGCACTAGCAGTACGCCCTCTACCGGAACCTGCAGCCGCGTCACCAGAGGGGGGCGGCTCCTGTGTTATGTAAGGACCCTGAAATGGGCACATGACGCTGGAGGAGGAGCAGCAACAGTCAGCTGGCTACCTGGCCTGGCAGTATAGGGGATTATGGAGGGGTAAAGGAGGGCCTGTCAGCAGAGTAGAGTATACAATGGAGGGGTAAAGGAGGGTCTGTCAGCACAGTAGAGTGTACAATGGAGGGATAGAGGAGGGTCTGTCAGCACAGTAGAGTGTACAATGGAGGGGTAGAGGAGGGTCTGTCAGCAGAGTAGAGTATACAATGGAGGGGTAAAGGAGGGTCTGTCAGCACAGTAGAGTGTACAATGGAGGGATAGAGGAGGGTCTGTCAGCACAGTAGAGTGTACAATGGAGGGGTAGAGGAGGGTCTGTCAGCAGAGTAGAGTATACAATGGAGGGGTAAAGGAGGGTCTGTCAGCACAGTAGAGTGTACAATGGAGGGATATAGGAGGGTCTGTCAGCACAGTAGAGTGTACAATGGAGGGGTAGAGGGTCTGCAGCACAGTAGAGTGTACAATGGAGGGGTACAGGAGGGTCTGTCAGCACAGTAGAGTATACAATGGAGGGGTAGAGGAGGGTCTGTCCGCACAGCAGAGTATACAATGGAGGGGTAGAGGAGGGCCTGTCAGCAGAGTAGAGTATACAATGGAGGGGTAGAGGGTCTGCAGCACAGTAGAGTGTACAATGGAGGGGTAGAGGAGGGTCTGTCAGCACAGTAGAGTATACAATGGAGGGGTAGAGGAGGGTCTGTCAGCACAGCAGAGTATACAATGGAGGGGTAGAGGAGGGTCTGTCAGGACAGTAGAGTATACAATGGAGGGGTAAAGGAGGGTCTGTCAGCACAGTAGAGTATACAATGGAGGGGTAGAGGGTCTGCAGCACAGTAGAGTGTACAATGGAGGGGTAGAGGAGGGTATGTCAGCACAGTAGAGTATACAATGGAGGGGTAGAGGAGGGTCTGTCTGCACAGCAGAGTATACAATGGAGGGGTAGAGGAGGGCCTGTCAGCAGAGTAGAGTATACAATGGAGGGGTAGAGGAGGGTCTGTCAGCACAGCAGAGTATACAATGGAGGGGTAGAGGAGGGTCTGTCAGCACAGTAGAGTATACAATGGAGGGGTAAAGGAGGGTCTGTCAGCACAGTAGAGTATACAATGGAGGGGTAAAGGAGGGCCTGTCAGCACAGTAGAGTGTACAATGGAGGGGTAGATGAGGGTCTGTCAGCACAGCAGAGTATACAATGGAGGGGTAGAGGAGGGTCTGTCAGCACAGCAGAGTATACAATGGAGGGGTAGAGGAGGGTCTGTCAGCACAGTAGAGTATACAATGGAGGGGTAGAGGAGGGTCTGTCAGCACAGCAGAGTATACAATGGAGGGTAAAGGAGGGTCTGTCAGCAGAGTAGAGTATACAATGGAGGGGTAGAGGAGGGTCTGTCAGCACAGCAGAGTATACAATGGAGGGGTAAAGGAGGGTCTGTCAGCACAGCAGAGTATATAATGGAGGGGTGGAGGGTCTGCAGCACAGTAGAGTACAGTCATGGCCAAAAGTTTTGAGAATGATACAAATATTAATTTTAACAAAATCTACTGCTTCAGTTTTTCAAATGGCCTAACAGGGAAGAGTATCGCAGCTAGAAAGATTGCACCTCAGTCAACAATCTATCGCATCATCAAGAACTTCAAGGAGCTTCCATTGTCAAAAAGGCTGCAGGGCGCCCAAGAAAGACCAGCAAGCGCCAGGACCATATCTTAAAACTGTTTCAGCTGCGGGATCGGACTACCAGCAGTGCCGAGCTTGCTCAGGAATGTCAGCAGGCTGGTGTGGAGTGCTTCTGCACGCACTGTGAGGCGGAGACTCTTTGAGCAAGGCCTGGTTTCAAGGAGGGCAGCAAAGAAACCACTTCTCTCCAGAAAAAACATCAGGGACCGACAGATATTCTGCAAAAGGTACAGGGAGTGGACTGCTGAGGACTGGGGTAAAGTCATTTTCTCTGATGAATCCCCTTTTCAATTGTTTGGGACATTTGGAAAACAACTTATTCGGAGAAGAGGTGAGCGCTACCACCAGTTTTGTCTCATGCCAACTGTAAAGCATCCTGAAACCATTCATGTGTGGGGTTGCTTCGCAGCAAAGGGAATCGGCTCATTCACAGTCTTGCCTAAAAACACAGCCATGAATACAGAATGGTACCAGAATGTCCTACAAGAGCAACTTCTCCCAACCGTCCAAGAGCAGTTTGGCGCCCAACAATGCCTTTTCCAGCATGATGGAGCACCTTGCCATAAAGCAAAGGTGATAACCTAAATGGCTCAGGGAACAAAACATAGAGATTTTGGGTCCATGGCCTGGAAACTCCCCAGATCTTAATCCCATTGAGAACTTGTGGTCAATCATCAAGAGACGGGTGGACAAACAAAAACCAACAAATTCTGGCAAAATACAAGCATTGATTATGCAAAAATGGACTGCTATCAGTCAGGATTTGGTCCATAAGTTGATTGAGAGCATGCCAGGGAGAATTGCAGAGGTCCTGAAGAAGAAGGGTCAACACTGGAAATATTGACTTGCTGCATTAACTCATTCTAACTGTCAATATAACCTTTTGGTACTCATAATATGATTGCAATTATATTTCTGTATGTGATATAAACATCAGACAAACACAAATAAAAACCAGAGGGCAGCAGATCATGTGAAAATATAATTTAGGTGTCATTCTCAAAACTTTTGGCCATGACTGTATACAAAGGAGGGGTAGAGGAGGGTCTGCCAGCATAGGGGATTATGGATGGGTAGAGGAGGGTCTGTCAGCAGAGTAGAGTATACAATGGAGGGGTAGAGGAGGGTCTGTCAGCAGAGCAGAGTATACAATGGAGGGGTAGAGGGTCTGCAGCACAGTAGAGTATACAAAGGAGGGGTAGAGGAGGGTCTGTCAGCACAGCAGAGTATATAATGGAGGGGTAGAGGAGGGTCTGTCAGCAGAGTAGAGTATACAATGGAGGGATAGAGGAGGGCCTGTCAGCAGAGTAGAGTATACAATGGAGGGGTAGATGGTCTGTCAGCACAGCAGAGTATACAATGGAGGGGCAGAGGAGGGTCTGTCAGCACAGCAGAGTATATAATGGAGGGGTAGAGGAGGGTCTGTCAGCACAGTAGAGTATAAAATGGAGGGGTAGAGGAGGGTCTGTCAGCACAGTAGAGTATACAATGGAGGGATAGAGGAGGGTCTTCCAGCACAGTAGAGTGTACAATGGAGGGGTAAAGGAGGGTCTGTCAGCACAGTAGAGTATACAATGGAGGGGTAGAGGAGGGTCTGTCAGCACAGTAGAGTGTACAATGGAGGGGTAGAGGAGAGTCTGTCAGCACAGTAGAGTATACAATGGAGGGATAGAGGAGGGTCTGCAGCACAATAGAGTATACAATGGAGGGATAGAGGAGGGTCTGTCAGCACAGTAGAATATACAATGGAGGGGTAGAGGAGGCTCTGTCAGCACAGAACAGTATACAATGGAGGGATATAGCAGGGTCTGTCAGCAAAGTAGAGTATACAATGGAGGGGTAGAGGAGGGTCTGTCAGCACAGTAGAGTATACAATGGAGGGGTGGAGGAGGGTCTGTCAGCACAGCAGAGTATATAATGGAGGGGTAGAGGAGGGTCTGTCAGCACAGTAGAGTGTACAATGGAGGGGTAGAGGAGGGTCTGTCAGCACAGTAGAGTATATAATGGAGGGGTAGAGGAGGGTCTCAAGGATAGGTAGCAGCACAGCACAGAGTATACAATGGAGGGATAGAGGAGGGTCTGCAGCACAGTAGAGTATACAATGAGGGGTAGAGGAGGGTCTGTCAGCACAGTAGAGTATACAATGGAGGGGTAGAGAGGGTCTGCAGCACATAGAGTATACAATGGAGAGGGATAGAGAGACGGGTCTGCAGCACAGTAGAGTATACAATGGAGGGGTAAAAGAGGCTCTGTCAGCACAGACCAGTATACAATGGAGGGATAGAGGAGGGTCTGTCAGCACAGTAGAGTATACTACTGTAAGCAGAGCAGGGCTACTGCTAAAAATTTTAGGGCTCCTCACTGGCAAAATGTTGCCCCCACCCCACAAGACTCTTCCTAGCCTCCACCCCAACATATATAAACTAGCTGTGGAGGCTGACCTTGCCCGAGCATAGTAATTAACTGAAGGGGTGAAGCTATGAAGTGGGTGGGGCTATCTGGAATGGCAGAGCTGTGATACATGCATACACTCAGATAGATATAGATATATTAGATTAATTTGTTCCATGTGGTTTATCAGGCCATATACAGAGCCCATAGGGAATTTTCCTAAGAAGTATGGCTCATAGCAAAACTCCATATACATAAGGTTCAAAAACAAAGACATAAAGGAGTTTTTTCTGCTTTCAATGTGAAGTTTTTATTACAAAAGTGTCACCCATAAAAACGGTGCAATTTGTAAAAAATGGATGCATTAAGTACTTTGGTATGTCATACCAAAGTGCAAAGTGGTACCAGTGTTTGGCAGTGCCAAGGGAAAAGGGAGGAAGCCCCTCTAGTAGGAATCCACACGTACGTTTCGCGTGTGTCCTATTATATCAGCTTCATCAGGGAAAGTATGACATACTAATATTGAACTTTATCTTGGCTCTTTCATGTACTACAGTATGTAGTTGTAATATTTGTCAATACTTTGATGTATGTGCATGTTAGTCTGTATTATTAGGGATATGTGCAATACTATTATGTGCTGCCTGTGGTTTTGTCTGTGCCATTTGTACTTACCGCATCCATTTTTTGCAAATTGCATTGTTTTTATGGCTGGCACTTTTGTAATAAAAACTGCTTCACATTGAAAGCAGAAAAAACTCCTTTTTGTTTTTGAAATAGTTTTTCTAACAGTGGCAATACTTTTGTCCACCCCCTTTTTATGTTTGGTGTGGAATTATATCCAATTTGGCTTTAGGACAATTCTTTTTGTGTTTTTTCATTAAAGACAAATTAAATTAAGATAATAATACCAAAGAATTTGTGATTGCAATCATTTTCAGGAAGAAACTGAGTATTATCTGACAGAATTGCAGGGGTGTCAATACTTTTGGCCACAACTGTATATGCAACTGGTATGATTATAATTACAGGGTCCTCCAACTTAAATGATGTGATGTTTTGATTTTACTCTATGTTGGTACTATAGGGAAAATGGTCTTGGAAGCCTATCGTGATGGCGCAGGGCATTTTGGATGGAAGAAATTGGAAGTTCTACTGCAAAACTGTGGACCATGCGACCTAAGAAGAAAATATAAAGAAAGTCAGAGAGCTCCACTCCAGTCCATAGTCACCAAGCAACCACTTGAGTTGGTAGCCCTGGACCACGTCAAATTAACACCAAGCAGATCCAGCTATGTCCATTGTGGACCACTATTCCCGGTTCCTAGTGGTGGTGCCTGTAAAGGACTTAACGGCAAGAACAAGAGCTAAGGCGTTCCAGATGTACTTCTGTAGACCTCATGGCTACCCGGAACAGGTTCTAGTAGATCAAGGTCTATCATTTGAAGCAGAGGTGTTTCAAGAATTTTGCAACATGTATGGATGCAAGAAGTTCCGCACAACACCTTTACCATCCTCAAACAAACGACTTATGTGAGAAGATGAACCACATAGTGATTGACCTCTTGAAGGACTTACCAGCATCAGAAAATATCCAATGGCCAGAGAAGTTACCCGACCTGGTAGACTTATACAACCATGTATTAGTTCTACCAACTGCACTCTAGCCTACCTCATGCGTGTAAGCTGCTCATAGATTTAGACATGGGAATTCTAAAACCTGACGTAGAAGTATCAGAAGCCAATTGGGATACCCTTTGCCAACAGAAGTATCACCAAGTGCAAGAATGTGTAGAGAGCAGGGGGGCGTGTCCTGGCAGCAATGACACCGGCTGTGTAACTCAGGAGCTCTGCACAGCCTGAGCACAGAAGCGGCCATAACAAGAAAGTGAAGGAACCTGGGCACTTCAAATTCGGCACGGAGCTTCCTGAACCGCCTGTGCAACTGATGGGAAAAACAAAGTCTGTGAGGCAATCCCCTAAGAGGGTCACCGACTATTTCCTAGCTGGTAACAGCTCCCTCAAGATGGCGCCTCCCTCCTCCCCTCGTGCACAGAGAGCTGCGCGCCGCGCCACAGTGCACGCTGAAGACCTGGGGGACGCTGAACTAATGGATGCCCCACTCACCAGAGGTATGATGGCGGATCTCCTGGCAGGCCTCCGATCCTCCCTGCAGCAGAATATGAGGGCTATGGTGGCGGAGGTGCGGGGGGAGATAGCGGAGCTGGGCGCACGAGTTGACAAATTGGAGCAGAAAATGGCGGAGGTAGTTCGCTCACACAATGAGCTACTGGACTCCTACGACCGGCTCCAGAACGGACAGAATATCCGCAAAGACCTTAGATTTAGAAGATAGATCGCGCCGCAACAACATTAAGCTCAGAGGCATACCAGAGCAGGTGGCGGCGGCTGATCTAAGATCATTCCTCAAAGACTTCATCAAAACAGTGATGCCTGAAACCCCTCAGGAGCTCCTGGTTGTGGATAGGATTCACAGGGTCCCTAAGCCTCCCTCGGTCCCTGAAGACAGTCCCAGAGATGTGCTAGCCAGGCTCCATTACTACGAACTAAAGGAGGACTTCCTTCGTGTCCTCAGGCAGAGCCTGCGCCTCCAGGATCAATATACCGTATATACTCGTGTATAAGCCGACCCGTGTATAAGCCGACCCCCCTACTTTTGCCCCAAAAATCTGGAAAAACCTATTGACTCGTGTATAAGCCGAGGGTGGACCCCAGCACAGGTATACAGCCCCAGCAGTGTGGTATACAGGCCCCCTCAGTGATATACAGCAGCCTCCCAGTGGTAGTATACAGCAGCCTCCCCAGTGGTATATACAGTAGCCTCCCCAGTGGTATATACAGCAGCCCCAGAGGGGTATACAGCAGCCCCAGAGCTGTATACAGCAGCCCCAGAGCTGTATACAGCAGCCCCAGAGGGGTATACAGCAGCCCCAGAGGGGTATATAGCAGCCCCAGAGGGGTATACAGCAGCCCCTGAGGGGTATACAGCAGCCCCAGAGGGGTATATAGCAGCCCCAGAGGGGTATACAGCAGCCCCAGAGGGGTATACAGCAGCCCCAGAGGGGTATATAGCAGCCCCAGAGGGGTATACAGCAGCCCCAGAGGGGTATATAGCAGCCCCAGAGGGGTATACAGCAGCCCCAGAGGGGTATATAGCAGCCCCAGAGGGGTATACAGCAGCCCCAGAGGGTATACAGCAGCCCCAGAGGGGTATATAGCAGCCCCAGAGGGGTATACAGCAGCCCCAGAGGGGTATACAGCAGCCCCAGAGGGGTATTTAGCAGCCCCAGAGGGGTATACAGCAGCCCCCGCTGTATACAGCGGTACCCGGCTGTATACAGCCCTCCCCCCTGGTATACCGGGCCCCCCCTGTGGCAACCTGTAAAGGAAGCGATTATACTTATCGGGTCGCTGTCGCCGACGCCGACGCCGACGCTCTGTCACCGTCCGTCACCGCGCTGCTCCTGGTCTTCATGCTTCCTTCACCGGCGCACAGAAAATGGCGTCATTTCCTGTGCGACCAGGAGGAGCGCGGTGACGGACAGTGACAGAGCGGCGGCGGCGTCGGCGACAGCGACCCGATAAGTATAATCATCGCTTCCTTTACAGGTTGCCACAGGGGGGGCCCGGTATACCACGGGGGGGGCTGTATACAGCCGGGTACCCGTATATACTCGTGTATAAGCCGAGGGGGGACTTTTCAGCACATTTTTTGTGCTGAAAAACTCGGCTTATACACGAGTATATACGGTACCTCTCTTGAAGTCTACCCGGACCTTTCTCCGGGCACCCTGGCTTTGAGGAAGGCATTCAAGCCTTACACCAAAATCCTGAGAGATCATGGAATACAGTATCGCTGGGGGTTCCCCACCAAGCTATTGATCCGTCGTAATGGCGCGCTAATTCCATGCCTCATTCCTCCGCACGCAGAGAAGAACCTAATTCGATGGGGACTGTGGCCGCCTGAATCTACATCACAATCCACTGCTTCTGCCGCCTCTCCAAGATCCAGGCCAGGAGGCCGCATCGATCCAGAGTGGTCTACAGTTTGATAATTCGACAAATACAGGTTCCTTCCTCTCCACACTGCACCTATGTGCTCTAGGCTGTCTTTTCCTGGCCGTCTCTCTGTTCTCGACCCTTTCTCTTCCTTTCTGCTTTCTTTTCTTTCTCATCCTCTCTCCCTTTTTCTTTCTGCCTTTAAATAGGTAGTTAAATTTCTCACTCTCATTCCTTCCTAGCACTGAACAATCCCTCCTTTTCTCCCCCCACCTCCCCCCTTTGACACCCCCCCCTGTTAACCCTCTACTCCCTCTACTACTCTACTTTGCTCCCCTTCTTCCCCCCTTAGTCTGAAGACACCTCTTTTTCACCCTCTTTTCCTTTCTTCACCTCCCCTATTGCCCCTTCACCTTCTCCTTTTCTGCTCGCTCTCTTCCTGCTCCTTTCCTCTGACTACTCTTCCTTTCCCATCATCTATATCTCCCCCTTCCCTTCCACTCTTGGCGCTCTTGCCACTTTCCCTAATTTCTTTGTTTGGACGAGAACTGAGTAACCCCGTTGGGTGCTGCTCTTGGCGTGCACTCAGACTCAGGAAAACATTTTTTTTTTTTCCATTTTTCTTCCCTTATTGGGATGTCATGCCTGTTCTAGACATTGGACTGTTGATATGTTCTTCTATTTTTACATTCCCCTTTTTTTCCTCCCCATCCTCTGCCCTGTAGCTGCAGATATCGTCACGGGTGCTCCATGGACTTTGTCCTGCTTTTTACCAGCGCACTGGTTTCATACAGACTCTGTTGGATCCCACCATGACTCTAACACTTTCTTCAATTAACGTAAACGGCCTGAACCCCCCTGGTAAAAGAAGCGTGGTGTGGCGTCGGCTGAAGAAATCGAGGAGTGATGTGCTGTTTTTGCAAGAAAACGCATCTGCTGCGTGAGGACTGCTGCAGAATGGCATCTCGTGATTTCCCTACTCAGTTTTTTGCCTCTGCTGACTGTAAACGTGCAGGAGTGGCCATTTTTCTTCACAAAAATTTTGACTTTTCTCTTATCACTGAGATTGCAGACCCTGAGGCCGTTATATAATTGTCATTGGTCTTCTTAATAATGTATGCTACACTTTATCTTCTGTGTATGGTGTCGGGCCCCACGGGACGGGGTACTCAGTGCCGGACCGGACGGTACTGGGGAAGTCACGGTGGCTTGGTCCGGACCGTGTCCCTGGCTCGACAATAAAGGAGAATTATTTACAGGGGAAATGTCACGTGTGACGCCACCCACTTGGTGCGGCCAGTGATGGGGGCCGCCGCTGCTGCAGAACCTCCGGGGGTGATGGAATGGCAGCGGAGATGGTGTAGTTCCATGGAAGAACTGTATCCCAGTCTTGCACCGGGTTCACGAGCGAAAGCATAGCCTCTGTCTTCCACTATCTTAACAATCTTGCCCTCATGCCGCAGGGATTTTTGGATTTCTTTGTCTCGGCGGGCTGCATTTTTGGCCTCCTTAGCTCGGGCCACCATCACTTGCTTCTGCACCTGCCTCTCGGCTTCCTCCTTTTCCCACTTCCTGACACATCTACGGATGTATTCCTCCCGCGTTATCAGCTCCGCAGGGCCTGTCTCTCCAGCGGGGTCTCCTAGGAAGCCCATTAGGTCCTCGCAATCTCTACTCCGCTCCCACCAGCAGCTGAGCTGCTCCCCTCTCACCTCGGTGGAAGTCGGTGGTGGTAACAGCGGCTGCGGCAATTTCAGGAATCCCTCCGGCAGAGCTCCAAGTGGATCGGCTTCTTTCTGTGCCTTACACGGTGCGGCTTGTGGGGTAGTTACATCCACCAGGATTGCGGTATGGCCCTCAGCCTCGCTGTCCGCTTGCTCACGCGGCTCTCCAACCCAGCCGGGTCACTTAGACTGGGCTTCATAGCCCTGACGGTGGTCAATGTCTATGTGGATCCGGGTCCGGTTCTCTTCTTGGGCCCGTGTCATCCGCTGGGGCAGCAGCCGCAATACACCCCTCCGGGTGTCTAGGAAGTAGGGACGCTCCTCGCCGCCTTCAGCCATCTCTGCACGATCACAAATGTTCTTTCCCTGGCTGGGTTTCTCCACTGGGTCGTCCTGTGGGCCCTCCGGGATCACACGTGGTCTCTCGTGCGCAGCGCTCTTCTGGGCGTCCTCCGCTTCCGTCCGCATGTACTGGAATGGCGACTGCTTCTCTTCCGGTTGCTCGCTCCGCCCCCTCCTGATGACGATTTCCTTCTTCTTGGTTCGCGCCAGCTTTTTGGTAGGAGGGCCTAGGGGCGGCGGCTCTTCTTTGAGAGTGACAGCTGGCTCTCCCGGAGTTAAGGAGAGCCAGGGCGGGACCTTCTTTTCGCGCCTTGGACCGGGCCGGCCCACGATGGGAGTCTTGGGAACGCCTCCTCTGTACATGGCGCTAGTCCCTTATGGCCGCCATTAAGGTCAGATTTTGGCGGGAAAAGTTCTAAACACGTTTTCTGGGCGCACGAGGTCCAATTCTTTTGGACCGGGTAGATCCTGTTCGTGACGCCAGGTTGTCGGGCCCCACGGGACTGGGGTACTCGGTGCCGGACCGGACGGTACTGGGGAAGTCACGGGTGGCTTGGTCCGGACCGTGTCCCTGGCTCGACAATAAAGGAGAATTATTTACAGGGGAAATGTCACGTGTGACGCCACCCACTTGGTGCGGCCAGTGATGGGGGCCGCCGCTGCTGCAGAACCTCCGGGAGTGATGGAGTGGCAGCGGAGATGGTGTAGTTCCAGTGGGAAGAACTGTATCCCCCGGGGCAGTAAGGGTTAAGTTTATGGTGCGGTGGTAGCACACTTACTTGCAGGCTGCAGGGATCTCTCCTCCTGGCTGGTGCTGACAGGCTGGATCTGTATGAGGGAGAATGGTGTGCAGATAGTGGCAGACAAGGGAGGCAATTCAGGGTTTTCCAAAGCTTTACTCTTCGTTCTTTCCAAGCAGTTTACAAGTCATTTGCAGTTCTTTACAAGTTTAAGCACAGTTCTCAACACACGGGGGCATTCTCCCTCTCCGGGTTCCCTTTTGCTCTGCAGCCAGGCCTCTCTCTCTCTGTGACCCCTCACACAGTCTGTAATGTCCCTTTCCGGGCTGTTTACGGTCTCCGTCTATACGGGTGGTGTGTGGTGCGCTGGACAGTATGGCGGTGACTCGGGCTTCTGTGAGTCCTAGTGCGTCACTGAGCTGCCTGTCCTTTAGGGTAGGGATCCCAACATGAAGCTGTGGTCCCCCGTCGGTGTTTGGGAATGCGGGTGAACTACGGTTCCCTCTAGAGCCGACACTCTACTCAGCCCAGCCTCCAGCAGTCCTCTGCACGAGGCTCTACCAGGCTCCTTCCTTTCTGTTCCTTTCCAGTATCATAGGAGGGACTTCTCTGCCTGCAGTCAGTGGTTTCAGCTGCTATCTAGGGCACAGGTTCCACCGTCCCTCTCTGTCCTGTCACACTCCTGGTGGCATCAGCATCGGACGGGCTTTCTCTCCCCTCTGGCTCACATTGGCTCAGTACGGATTCTGCGCTCCTAGCCTTGCACTCGCAGAAGTGTGATTGTCTTTCTGTCTCAGCTTAGCTCAGCTTCTGGTCTTTGCATCTCAGCCTACTGTGGCCTACTAACTTCCTTCACTCCTCCCCCTCACTATATACTGTCAGTCACCTGACCTCTGGTGTGCCCAACCCACTCCTCTGAATCCATCACCCCTCGATCTCATAGAGTTCTAACCTCAGGGCTGGATGTAACCTTCTCTGACACGTGGGTTGTGTGGGACTGTGAGGGTGTTGTTGTGCAACAAGTGTCCTACCTGCCTGGCTGCAGTCCCCTTTGTGGCCTCCTGGACGCAGGGGCGCCACAATGGCCCGAATAAGGGGCAAAGTGCCTTTCTTAGAGACTTCCTCTCGGTCTTAGCCTCTCATGCTAAGGGATGTAGGTTGGTGGCTGGGGACCTCAACGCGCCCATGGAGAGACGCTTGGACTGCTCCAATCCCTCGACTTTCCGGGGTGACTTGGGGGCCCTTGTTGCCCAGTCCCATTTGCACGACATTTGGCGCTGTCTCCACCCCACCGACCGAGAATACACATTCATATCTTCACGCCATGGCACATTAAGCACGCTTGACTATTTCCTAGTAGATGACTCCTTGATAAGCCACTGTGTAGCCGCAGAAATTGCGACAATCTCTTGGTCTGATCACGCACAGATCTCACTGGAGATAGCTGACCCTGCTTCCATTCGGCCCCCATTCGCTGGAGACTGAATGAATATCTCTTAACTAACCCCTCTCATACTCAGCATATAGGGACTCAGATAGAGCAATACTTCTTATCCAATGATAATGATGAGGTTGGGCCAGAGACTCTCTGGTTGGCCCACAAATCGGTCCTCAGGGGGGTGCTAATTCAATTGGCCTCCCGAGTTAAACGGGAACGTGAGGCAAAGATTACGGCTCTCCTGGCTAGGATTAAGCTCCTTGACCTTGCTTATAGAACCTCTCCTCAGAAATCCACGCAGGATGAGTTAACGGAGGCTAGACGGTCGCTGAGGGCATGCTTATTGGTAACGGCAGAGAAATACCTAAGGAAAACTAACTCCAAATACTACAGCATGGGGGACAGGGCCGGGGCCCTCCTGGCCAGGAGAATCAAAAAAAGGGAATCACAGGCCAAAATTACTAGTATACAGGATAGTTCAGGTTCCACTATTCGTAATCCTGTTCAGATAGCAGAGGAATTTGGCAACTATTACAGCACCTTGTACAATCTGAGGGAGTCGGTGGACACTGTCCAGCCATCCACTGAGTCTATACAATCATTCCTTTCTAAAGCTAACCTTCCCACTCTCTCCACTGATCAGTTGGCCTTTCTTAATGTCCCTATCACTGAGAAAGAGATTGACTCGGTCATCAAGTCCATTAAAACGCGCACCTCTCCTGGCCCAGATGGGTTCTCGTATGCATATTACACCACCTTTACTGAGTTACTGACCCCTTATCTTCTTAAATTATTTACCTTTTGGCAGCGGGAGGGTTCCATCCGGCCTGAAGGTCTTGAGGCGTTAATAACCACAATTCCCAAGCCGGGGAAACCGCTCACTACTCCAGGAGACTTTTTAGGCCCATATCACTACTTAATTGTGATTTAAAAATCTATGCCAAATTGTTGGCCTCCCTCTCTCGGTTATCCTCCCCTCCTTGATTCAACTGGACCAGGTTGGATTCGTCCCAGAGCGTCAGACCTCTGACGGTACGCGCAGACTCCTGGATCTTCTGGATCTGCTCGAGCGGAAAGGGATCCCCAGTGCACTCCTGTCTCTAGACGCAGAGAAGGCCTTCGACAGGGTGCAATGGGGATACTTGGACGGGGTCCTCTTGAAGTTTGGATTCCAGGGACCGATTTGGGATGCTATTAGGTCCCTCTATTCTAATCCCTGTGCGGCAGCTAGTGCATCGGGATTTCTTTCCTCCCGATTTACCATATCAAACGGTACCCGCCAGGGCTGTCCACTTTCCCCCCTTATGGCTCTCATAATGGAGCCATTAGCTTCTATAGTTCGTACACACCCAGGAATTAGGGGGGTGGCAGTTGGGAATCTTGAACACAAAATTGGTCTATACGCCGATGACGTGGTATTTTTCTGCACTGACTTGCATACCTCCCTACCCCATGTCCTCTCGGTTTTGGAAGAATTTTCATCAGCATCATACTATAAGCTAAATCTCTCCAAGTCGTCTATATTCCTCCTCCACCTCCCCAAAGCAGAGCAAATATCTCTCCAAAACCTCTTTCCCTTTCACTGGGCTCAGGAGGGTTTTATGTATTTGGGTGTATGGATCTCCAGGTTGTCAGGGATAATAAAGCATAATTGGGATAAATTACGATCAACGATTCAACAGGAATTTGATAGACTCTCTGGAATGCAGCTCTCTTGGATGGCCAGAATCCAGATAGTTAAGATGTCCGTCCTCAGGCAGATCCTATACCTTTTGCGGTGTCTTCCCTTGCAGATTCCCTCTAGGTACCTCGCCCCGGTCCAAGCAGTGCTAAGCAAATTTATTTGGAGTGGTGGACCTCCTAGGAATGCTAGGAGGGTCCTTTCCCTGCCTTATGCCAGAGGGGGTATGGGGATTCCCAACATTGCAGCTTATGCCAGAGCTGCGGTTCTGGAGGCAGCGGCACACTGGTGGTCTAACTCTCCCAGATCTAGATGGATGCAGATAGAATTGGAGTCCTCTCCGGCTGGGTCCACTCGGCTTCCCTTGGAAATGAATCTTTTGAGTCACAAGATCACCCCAAACTGTTTAAGAACTATGACAAATTTACTTAGGATATGGTCGCAGGTGGGCAGACCCTATTTTCCCTTTTTATACCGTTATATTTCCCTCACTGCAGCTGAGCATTCTGTTCAGAACTTATATCTGCAGAATTGGAAAAAACGGGGTGTGTTGCAGCTATCAGACCTTATGGAATCATCGGGGCGTCTGGAACAATTTTCGACACTGGTTTCGGAATTGGGTCTGCCTAACTCCACCTTCTTTAGATATCTCCAGCTTAGGCATTTTTTGACTACCCTTGAATGGCCGGTTCCAGATTATAATTATTATTATTATATTATTTATTTATATAGCGCCATTAGGTTCCATGGCGCTTTACATGAGGATAAGGGAGACAACAACAAGTACACTAAATCTAGGCGATCAGGACGTATAGGCACAGGAGGGGCAGGGACCCTGTCCACGAGGGCCCACAGACTATGAGGGGCGGGTTAGGATACAGTAGGATGGGGGAATGTCAGGCATGGGGCGGTCGCCTGGGTCTCATGGCAGGTTGAAGGCTTGATGGAATAGGTGAGTCTTCAGGTGACACTTGAAGCTACTCAGGGTAGGAGAGTGTCTGACGTGTTCGGGTAGGGAGTTCCAGAGTAAGGCAGATGCCCGGGAGAAGTCCTGGACTCGGTTGTGCGAAGAGGTGATGAGGGGGGAGCAGAGGAGGAGTTCTTGGGAGGAGCGGAGGTTGCGTGAGGGTAGGTATCGGGAGACCAGGTCGGAGATGTATGGTGGGGCCAGGTTGTGTATGGCTTTGTACGCCATGGTTAGTGTTTTGAATTGGGATCTCTTGGAGACGGGGAGCCAGTGAAGGGCTTGGCAGAGGAGAGAGACAGGGGAGTAGCGGAAGGACAAGTAGATTAGTCGGGCAGCGGAGTTGAGAATAGACTGGAGAGGTGTGAGGGCGTTAGCCGGGAGGCCATTGAGAAGGAGGTTGCAGTAGTCAAGGCGGGAGATGATAAGATCATGAATGAGTGTTTTAGCGGTGTCGTGGTTGAGGAAGGAGCGGATCCGTAAGATGTTTTTGAGCTGGAGCCGGAGGTATGTGGTGAGGGCCTCGATGTGGGGCTTGAAGGATAGGGAGGAGTCAAGGATTACCCCGAGGCACTTGGCTTGGGGGACTGGGGAGAGGGCGCAGTCGTTGATGCAGATGGATAGGTTGGGAGGTGGGGTGGAATTTCTTGGAGGAAAGACTATGAATTCAGTTTTGTCCATGTTGAGTTTAAGGAAGCGAGCAGAGAAGAAGGATGAGATGGCGGAAAGACATTGTGGGATTTTGGAGAGTAGGGAGGTGATGTCAGGGTCGGACAGGTAGATTTGGGTGTCGTCGGCGTAGAGGTGGTACTGGAGGCCATGGGACTCATTGAGTTGCCCTAGGCCGAGAGTGTAAATGGAGATCTGACCTCTATTGACTCAACCTTGCAGATATTTATGAAAAATGGATCACATGCTAGACATGGAACCTCCATAATGTACAGAGCCCTACTGAAACCTGAGGGGGAGGTGAAACTTCCCTATATGTCTAAATGGGGGGGTCTTTTATCCTTTTCTGACTCACTTGAGGACTGGTGGGCGGCAGCAGTTCATGCTGCCCGTTACTCCACATGTATGATGCATTTGGAGCAATCTAGGAAGACCCAGATGCAGTGGTACCTCACCCCGGAGAGAATAGCCAGATTCATCTCTTCTCCGACTCGGGCACACCCCCACTGTTAGAAGGGGTGCCTGGTGATTGGAGACTCCCCGCAAGTTTGATGGTTCTGCCCGGGTGTACGTACATTTTGGAGAGATGTTGAACGTATATTGCTGGGAATTACTGGAGTCCCTAATCCCTCCTGCCGCAGACGGCACTGCTGGGTATTGGATTGAATGCCATTCCTGGCCCTTTAAGACCCATCTACACTAATGTGTTGATTGCGGCGAGGCAATGTATTGCGGCTTGCTGGAAATCCCCTGTGACTCCTACTGCTGTGGATGTACTTGTCCGCCTCAACACTCACTTTCAGCATGAGTTGACCCTGTCCCACACAATTCAAAGGAGAACTAGGGTTCTGAGGTGGTGGGACCCGTGGGTGACCTCTGGGCATAATCTGGTCCAGAAATAGAGTGAGCGCTCTAATACTAACATCTTGTTATTGAATTATGTACGATCTTGCTGCAGCTTCTACCCCCCCCCCCCTCTTCCCTCCCCTGGTTAGTCTTCTTTATTTGTATGTTGAGTTGATATGTATTGTACTGTTCCTAATTTTTGTGGTTATGTATCTTCAAAAATTTCAATAAAACTTCATGTTTGAAAAAAAAAAAAAAAAAAAAAATGTGTAGAGAGCAGTCTCCAGCAAGCCAGAGAAATACAGGAAAAAGCCTACAACCAACATGCTCCCACAACTCTTTTACAACCTGGTGAGCAAGTGCTTAAAAGAAAAAGGCATACTAACAATTGGATGACCAATGGGAAACAACACCGTTAACTGTTATCCCATCAAGCTTTGACAACACAAAAGTATGTTTGGTCAGCAAAGATGAAGGCAAGACAACCTCAGCAGTATCAAGAGATTACTCAACCCGACCCATGACGTTATAGAGACGTCATGGAAATCAGTGACTTCCTGACCCATGACGTCTCTATAATGTCATGGCTTGTTTGCGGTAGTGCAACTCCGGTGACCGGGTAAGTGGCAAGTCACTGGAGCTGCATGTAGGCAGGGACCTGTGGATGACCCCAGGGGGGGTGGCTTAGCCCCGCCCCCCCGTGGCTATGATCGATCTGATTGGCAGTTTCATTTTCAACTGCCAATCAGATCAATTGTAATACTTCACCAATGAAACTTGGTGAACTATTACAATCCAGCCATGGCTGATGCTGCAGGAGCACTGGCCATTGGCTGGAGCAAGGTGACCTCCGTGTCACCCCTTCAGATCTGATTGGAGCTAACATCCATGTGACACTGGCTCTCCAATCAGGTATGGAGGGGTGGTGTGACTGGTGGCCACCCTCTTTCTCCTGCGCCCCGTCCTTCTCTGGTCCGATCACCCCCCCGCCCCTTACCTGTGCCCCCCCCCCATCTCCGATCCCGGTCTCCACCCTCATCTTCCGCCCCCCACCTCCATTCCCCGTGTCCCCCTCTCACCTGCCCGATGCCTGCCGTCCCCGCTGTCTGGCGCCGTGGAGTCCCTCCTCCTCTCCTGACGATGGAGTGAGGTGAGTATGTATGTATGTGTGCATGCATGGATGATGTGTGTGCATGCATGGATGTTGCATGGATGTGTGTGTGCATGCATGGATGTTGCATGGATGTATGTGTGTGTGCATGCATGGATGTGTGCATGCATGCTGCATGGATTCAGGGTTGTGCGTGAATGCATGTTGCATGGATGTGTGTGCATGCATTGATGTGTGCATGCATGGATGTTGCTTGGATGTGTGCATGCATGGATGTTGCATGGATGTGTGCATGCATGGATGTTGCATGGATATGTGCATGCAAGGATGTTGCATGGTGTGTGTGTGTGCATGCATCGATGTTGCATGGATGTGTGCATGCATGGATGTTGCATGGATGTGTGCATGCATGGATGTTGCATGGATGTGTGCATGCATGGATGTTGCATGAATGTATGTGTGTGTACATGCATGGATGTGTGCATGCATGGATGTTGCATGGATATGTGCATGGATGTTGCATGGGTGGATGTGTGCATGGATGGATGTCTGCGTTTGTGTGGATGTGTGCATGCATGGATGTTGCATGGATGTATGTGTGTGTGCATGCATGGATGTTGCATGGATATATGCATGCATGGATGGATGTGTGCATGCATGGATGTGTGCCTGCATGGATGGATGTGTGCATGCATGCGTGGATATGTGCATGCGTGTGATGTGTGTGTGCTTGGGAGAATGAATGGATGCATAGATGGATGGGTGCAACAAGGGATCAAGTGTTCTCTTGTAGTCTCTGGGGCGGCTGCGGGCTGCAATTCGCAGCATGGGGGGCCCAGAATGCTTGGGCCTCTCCATGCTGAGGATTCCAGCCCCCAGCTGCCTAGTTGTACCTGGCTGGACCAAAAATATGGCGGAGCCCCATGTAATTTTTTTTCTAGAATTGGTTCTAGAAATTAAAAAAAATGGGCTTTGCTGTATATTTGGTTGACTAACCAGGTACAACGAGGCAGCTGGGGGTTGGATGCAATCCGTAGCTGCCAAGTTGTAGCTGACTGGACCAAAAATATGGCAGAGCCCTACGGCATTTTTTTTCTAGAATTAGTTCTAGAAATGAAAAAAATGGGCTTCGCTGAATCTTTGGTTACCATCCAGGTACGAGGGAGCTGGGGGTTGGTGGCAGTCCATAGCAGCCAAGTTGTACCTGGCTGGACCAAAAATATGGCGAAGCCCCACGTCATTTTTTTTTTCATTAGTTCTACAAATAAAATGACACGGAGCTTTGACGTATTTTTGGTTGCCAGCCAGGTACAACTTGGCAGTTGGGGGACTGGAATCCTCAGCGTGGACAGACCCAAACTTTGTGTGCCCCCCACGCTGCAAATTGCAACCCACAGCCACCTCAGGAAATAGCGCATTAATTAGAAGCGCCACTTTCTGGTGCTGTACCCCAACTCTTCCAGTTGCCCTTGTGCTGGTGGCAATGCTGGTGGCATACAGGGGCTCTCCATACGCGACATGGTGTCCGCTAACAAGTTGAATGGAAAATTAGCTCCAATTGTTAGTGGACACCATGTCCAGGGCCGATATTTGGAGTTCCTGCTGCCCTAAGCACTGTCAGTGGTCGCACCTCCCCCATTGCGGCCCTCCCCTGTTGTGGCCCTCCCCCGTTGCGGACATCCCCCTCACGTTGCGCCCACACACCCCATCGCGCTCCCCCCCCCAATTGCGGCCATCCCCCCCAAGTTTCATGTAGATTCTCACCCCATCCTTGCAGCTTCTCCCCCGATATTCCATGTAGCACATATAAAAGGTTTGTAGGGGTTAAATCCTGCAGACAGACTGCCTTGAGATAAATACAAAAAGTTATAATCCCTTAATGATTTTAATTGGTTTATGTGCAAGTTTATTTTCTAAGTGTTTGTATGAGTTTCCAACCACACTACAGAGACATACTGATAGGATATTTACATTGTGAGCCCCAATGGGGACAGTGTTGATGATGCATGTAAAGTGCTGTGGAGTTCATAAAGTAATATAAACGCAAAAAATATTATTCTTAATATTATGTCACAATACCAGGATCTGAGGATCTTCTATTTTAAGGTCAGGGGCTCTCTGATGCTATGTCGCTGCCTGTCTCGCTGTCTTCCTCTATTGACATTGCAGTGCAGTGGACAAGAGAGCATTAACTGGTTAATAACAAGAAGTATGCAGTGTGTACTAACTGAGCCACAAACCCTCCCCATACCATGTCCAGCAGACTTTGTAGGATTACTATATGGATTTTATTATTAGGGTACGGACACACTGGCGTGAAACTTGGACAAGTGCAATGCGTGATTTCATTGCATTGCAGTCTGACGAATGTTATTCTATGTCTGAGAGCACATTGGCGAGTGTCGGACGCTTTTTTCTCATCCAGATTCAGCATGAGAAAAAAGTCGCAACATGCTGGGACAGTACGCGAGACTCGCCAATGCAAGAGCCCTGCTTCTATTCTAAACAACTCTCTAACCACATGGATTTAAAAAGTAATGCACACCCACGACACTGGAGCAGTCACACACTACATGTGAGCTCACACAGATCAATTTTGGGAGCTCCCACTGTGTTCGTGCTTCTCCACCCACTGTGCCCAAGCGATGATGCTCACTCTCTTGGTTCTGACCTCTGTCACGGCCATGAACATCCGGTCACTTTAACTGCAAGTATACCCAGATTTGTACATCCAGTATAGCGGATAAGAGGCCTAAACATGAACCTGATCAATACTAGGTGTAAAGCTTAAAGCGAACCTGTCACCCCCCCCCGGGCATCAAAAGCTATAATAGCCACCTTCTGCAGCACTAAGGCTGCATTCAGGGAAGGTGGCTATAGGCTTTTGATGCCCTTTATACTATGAAATATGAAGTTAGGTAAATGCTCACACTTCTGAAGACCAAAGACCGGGAGGCGGGTTTCACGCTCCTCTGACCCGCCCCCTCTTGTCAGTCATGGTGCTCGCCTGCTGCTGCCTCCCCTGACTGTGTAAAATGAACGCGCGCCTCCATTCTCCTGCACGGCGCCGCGCATGCGCTGTGCGCCCGGTGTCCAGGAAGTCATCGGCAGCGCGCACAGCGCATGCGTGGCTCCATACAGGAGAACGGAGACGCGCGTTCATTTTGCACAGTGAGGGGAGGCAGCAGCAGGCGAGCACCATGACTGACAAGAGGGGGCGGGTCAGAGGAGCGTGAAACCCCGCCTCCCGGTCTTTGGTCTTCAGAAGTGTGAGCATTTACCTAACTTCATATTTCATAGTATAAAGGGCATCAAAAGCCTATAGCCACCTTCCCTGAATGCAGCCTTAGTGCTACAGAAGGTGGCTATTATAGCTTTTGATGTCCGGGGGGGGGGTGACAGGTTCGCTTTAATGACAGAAATCACAATAAGTAATGCCTAGACATCTAAGGCCTAACAGGATGGGTGAGAAAACCAAATTGTTAATATAAATAAATATATAAACAAAGCAAGAAAAAAACAGATTAGATCTCAGTCAACGTAGTTGTCTAGGAACACCTAGAAACATATAGGCGTCATGAGATGCCTCTATCTGAGGATTGTAGCAGGAGGCTTACACTGACATTTCCCTATCAAAAAATTGTCCAAGGTACCCAATTTCTGCTAATCTGATAAACAGATATATTATGTAACCACTAGTTACTTAAAGGGATCCTGTCACCCCCAAAGCACCTCTAAAGCTATTAAAAGCTGTCCCTAGAGCATAGTAACACTTACCCTACACTCCTTTTAGCTCCTAAATGCACCAAGTGAAATTGAAGATAAATGTTATTACAGTACCTCATTAGGGATGATAATGAGTGACTATGCTATTCATAGTCACCCTGGCAGGCTCTCCCACTTCATGATATCACGCCTCCATAGGCGTGATCTTCTATTCAGATTAAAATGCCGCATCTGCCGCAGGTCCCCCTATACTTCCTATGGGAAAAACCGCAACCGCGCCGCAAGTGGAACGGTTATGCGGCAAACGCGGCAGATGCGTTTTTTTCACCGCATCTGCCGCGAATTACGAAAAACGCTGATGTGAAAGGGCCCTAAGGCTGCTTTCACATCAGCGTTTTATGCTGATCGCGGGAGTTGCAGTGAAAAAAACGCAACTGCTGCGATTACCGCATAACGGCCGCACTTGCGGATCACTTACAGCAAGCCCCATACAATGTCCATGGGCTTGCGCAGGAGCGGCAAGTGTGGTTTCGGCACTTGCGGCCGCGAAAAAACTGCGGCATACCGCGTTTTTTCGCTGACGCACCTGCCGCAACTGCCGAAACCGCACCTGCCGCACACTTAACCGCAAGCCCCATAGACATTGGCGGCCGTTATGCGGTAATCGCGGCAGTTGCGTTTTTTTTCACTGCAACTGCCGCGATCAGCGAAAAACGCTGACGTGAAAGGGGCCTAACACACATGCATTTTCACAATTTTGAAACAGTTTTCACAATTGCGCATCAAAATTTTGAATTTAATTTCTCCAAAACAAAATATAAAGAACATGGTCTTGTGACATATCAAATGATGGCCAATACTGTTCTGAGAAAAATGCCTCTCCCACCTCTTTATCTTAATTTTATCCCGAGATATGATAACAAATGTAAAGCCATACCAGGCCAAAATTTGCCCTTTTTAAAAACTTTAAAAGTCTGTAAAAAATTAACTGATGAAAAAAAAAAATTCAAAGCTTTTAATTTTTAATTAATTAAAGTTGTACTTCATATAGAAAAAAATAAAAATAAAAAATCTAAAGACGTCAGGTTAAAAAAAAATATTCATATTTGGATCACTTGATATGGAATGACACAATACGGTAATGTGCACCCCTGCACAACCCAAGTTGATAGCCTTTAATGAATGGAAAGGGTATGCCGCCGACCAGTTTGTTCATCTCCACTGCTGCCTCTCCCGCGTTGTTTCTGGGTATATCACATGATCGGAATACCGGGAAGTGCGTCACTGCAGGTCATTTAGCGTGGATGTTGGTTGCCAGGTGATGCTGGGTCCTTTTGCCCGGTGATGTTACAGCCCAGAGCTGCTCCTGCCGCTGATCCCTCAGCGAGGGAAGGAAACACATACAACTTCATGTAGCAGTCTTTTGGAGTGCTGGGGTGAGGGGTGTCTTCTTCAGGCACCTACTGTCGAAATACATTGTGGAGTTGTAAAGTGCAATAAAGGTTTGTTATTGCTTGCTTAAGCTTTGATTTTTATCCACCCCTCACCCCAGCGCTCTAAAAGACCACTACATCAAGTTGAATAGTGATTTTGGAGAAGACTCAGAAGCAGAGTCCGCTCCATACTTGACAGATGTATAGCTGGCATCTGCCTTTAAAGCGAACCTGTCACCCCCCCCAGACATCAAAAGCTAACCTCACCACCTTCTGCAGCACTAAGGCTGCATTTAGAGAAGGTGTATATAGCATTTCTTACGGCTATATTCAGGCAAATATGCACTTAGATAAAATTTGGCAGTTACCAAGACCGGGAGGCGGGGTTTGCAGCGTCTCTGTGCCGCCCCTGTGTTGTCCATCATCCCTCTGTCTCGTAGATGGTGTGATGCCTCCACCCCCTCCGCGCTACATAGCCCATGCCTGCGCTCTCATTTAGGTTGCCGGGCATGAGCAGTGCGGCTGCCCGACAACTTCCTGGTGACTTGGCACCTGCGCAGTCCGCCGGCCCCGCAGTGGATTATTAATCAGATTCACTGCGGGGCGCAAATACGGCGCCTGCGCATTTGCAGCGCTGCTAATGCCCACTTCTGACTGCCTCTCTCCTCCCCACCTCATATAGCCGGGTCCCAAAATAGAAAACGAAACTGAGGACCCGGCACCGAGGAGAGAGAGGCAGAAAACGCCGGATCCACAAAGTATGTCCCTGGTGTAAAACTAGAGAATGAAATAAATCTAACTTTACCCCTTCGAACACACAATCCCTCTATCTATATCTATCTATCATTTCATTTCTTTCTATCTTTCATTCTATCTATCTCTTTATCTATCTATCTACCAGAAAAAGTTTTCCTGCAGCACTCAGCTACTACCAATAATGCACACATGCTAACAAGCGGTATATGAGGAAAAAATTTAAAAACTTAAGTTTTTTTTTTCAAAAAACTCAATATTCTTATTTTTTTATTTTCTGAGGTTCTTGGTACATACATTGGCCAATGTCTGTTTGCTCATCAACCACGACACGGTGACCTCAGGTCTGATGAGTCCTATGCTGACATCCCTGTCCTCCTTGTCCTCCCTGTCCCACTTCTAAGTGGGTGGACACCATCTCAACCTCAGACCACCTGTGGGCGATGAGGGTGCTAAGTGTAGTCATGGAGCCAGCAACTCAACATCTTAGGCTGGCTTCACACTACGATTTTGTGAAATCTGATGCTGTCCGATATAAATCGGACAGCATCGGATCCGAATTTGCCACCATGTAACCCTATGTGGATCGGACCAAATCGGATGTGCACTACATGGCATCTGATTTGCGTCCGATCCGATTTTGTCCGATTTTGTCCGATTTCTTTCCGGTGCAAAAATTGGAGACTGCTCCGATTTTTGCATCCAAATCAAAAATCGGATAAAATCGGATCTGACAAATCGGATGGCAATTAGGCCAAATCCGATCCGATTCCTTTAACATGGGGCCCTATGGGTCAGGGTTCGAGGAAACATCTGATGTGTCCTCGGACCCGATTTTAGTGTACTAAATACTGTTAGGGAGGAAAAGGAGGGCAGGGATGTCAGCGTTAGGACTCAGCAGACCTGGGGTCGCCTTGTCGCGGCTGATGAGCAAAGGGACATTGGCCAATGTGCGTACCAAGAACCCAATTCCTAACGCTGACATCCCTGTCCTCCTTTTCCTCCCTATCCCACTCTCAAGTGGGTGGACACCATCTCAACCTAAGACCACCTGTGGGTGATGAGGGTGCAAGTTGCAGTCATGGAGCCAGATTCTCCATTCGTTATACACAAAACAGAAAAAAACTGCACAGCACTCACAGACATAATGTGAACTGGTGGCAGCAGGGACACTGGGTCAAACAACTAGAAAAAAATTCTCTGCAGCACTCAGCTACTGCCAATGTGCAAACATGCTAACCAGCGGTATATATTTGAGGAATAAATTTAAAAACGTACGCTTTTTTTCAAAAAACTCAAAAATCTTCATTTTTTATATTTTCTTGGGGTTCTTGGTACGCACATTGGCCAATGTCCGTTTTCTCATCAGCCGCGACAAGGCGACCCCAGGTCTGATGAGTCCTAAAGCTGACATCCCTGCCCTCCTTTTCCACCCTATCCCACTTCTAAGTGGGCGGACACCATTTCAACCCTAGACCACCTGTAGGTGATGAGGGTGCAAATTGCAGACATGGAGCCAGCAACTCCATATGATACAAAACAGAAAAAACTGCACAGCACTCACAGACACAATGTGAAGTGGTGCCAAGCTGGGACACTGAGTTAAACAACTAGAATAGGGAACTAGCTGAATGTGCGAGCACTAATATAGAGCTACAGCGCAGGCGCAGAAATCCCAGCAGCATCATCAGAAACAGTCAGGTTGCCGGGGACAACCAGTACACAGAGGAGGATGAAACTACACGCGCAATACAGTGACGCACTTCCGCACGCTGTAAGCACATGGAGGACGAGGGAAATGAAATCATGGCGGCATCCAGTGCCCATGCAGATGGTAAAACAGCTATTTATAGTTTGCGGGGAGGTAGATGATGACAATTTTGTACAGCTGAGAGGGTCGTCACCTAATTAAAAGATATATGATAATAATGAACATAAGAGATAAATCCATGAACATTATTACAAGAGTAATTTTGTAGAGCACTATTGGTATTATGTATTGTTGAGGAGAGCCATAGGATCAAATACTTAATTAACTTTAAGACTGACGAGGCAATTTAACCCTTCTACTCCTTCACCGGTCACTCCAAATCAGACTATGAACATGCGGTACCAAATAAGTATAAAATCAGACTGATTATCCGATTTAAACTTAAATCATGTTCGGTGCTTTAATAGCATTGGCAAGATATACACAGCAACTGAACTGCATATCCGAGTACACCATCTTTTATAGTCCAGAAGATAAGCATGTAAATGTCCAAAACGGGGTGTATTTATGCTAAGAGTTTAGGTGGGATTACGTTAATGTCTATTTATTAGTTATAAGTAATTCTTTGTCTTTCGTAAGTCCATCCTCCAATCAGTCCAGGTGTCATCCTTTAGCCTCTGGTATGCAGCCATCTCCAGTTTCTCATGGCACAGCCTAGTACCAACAAAGCAGGCCTCTACTTCAAGGACAACTTGGTACATTGCGTCTTGTTCCTTCAGCAGTCTCACATACATCTGCAAAACACTTTGTTTAGAACATATTCATGGATAGGGGAAGGGAAGCAAGAGAAACGAGGGGAGAGAGATGGAGAGAGTAAGAAAGAGGAGAAAGGAGAGAGATATGAAGAGAATGAGAGAAAGGGGAAAGAGGAGGAGAGAAGAAAAGAATAAGAGAGAGAGAGATGAGAGAGATAAATAGATATATGTATTTATCTTGAGTACATACCTGAACAGAAGAAAAACCTATTGTTAATGCTATTAGCCAATATATTAGTTATAAAAGAAAAACAAATATAAAAGTATAAATGACATAGATATATATATATATATTATAAAATATAGGTAAAAATATATCTTTACCTCGACAATTCCCCCCTAACAAGTAAGTTTTTCCCTAAATTTATCCCTAAATTTATTTATAAGGGGTCCTTTGAGACTGTCCATGTGATGGGTAAGGAGACGAATTGGGCTTTTTCAGTCAGATGCCTCAGAAATCTCTTTCCTTGTGAAAGGCACCAAAGCATCTAGACCCCCTACACTAGCTCACATGGAGTTCTCCCCGCCACACTGTTTCTAATTTAATTGCCTCAACTGCATCTGATGATGGGGGAAATTCTTCGATTGTCTGAGAGAAAGACCCTTGGGTATCTCCCCTAAACTGATACTTCCATCTGTCAATGGATCAGCTTCTTGACAAAAATAAGTACCAGATGAGGCTGACTTGGTGATGACCTTTTTGTATAGGGGAATGGCACAACAGAGAACCATAGACCCAACCAAGATTAGAGCAACTAGTATCAGGCAGGCCTGTTGAAGAAACCCTTTAAGTCTACTCAACCAACTGGAAAAGAAAGATGTATCTACCCCAGCATTAGCTTTTAATTCTGCTGCCAACTTAGTAATTTTCTTAAGGGCTATCATGGTTTTCCCGTGTTCCCCTGAATTTTGCTGGATATATGTACAGCATTCCTCCTCCCCCACCATTCCACAGACCCCGCCCTTTTCAGCTAGGAGCATATCAAGGGCCAACCTGTTTTGAAGAGTCATTCTAGTGTTGGAGCCTAATTCCTCAACTATACCCTGGAAAGCATCACGGCTATAATTGACGAACCTTTGCTCGCTATAATATATATAATTGATCCAATCGACATTTTTATTAATTTGTATCTGTGGAATTATGGAAGCAAAACCAGCATATATTTGATTTTGAGCCTTAAACTGGTCGGGGACCGCCCTTGGCATCCCAATAGCATCTATATATATCTGGGGATCCTCCTCATAACCCATATGGAGTTGATCAACGCTTCTCCTTCTCTTGATGGTCTCACTGGAAAACTCCGGGTCCCATGGTAAAATTTTTAACTGCATAGCCAATTTAATTAGAGTGCATTGACCTGTCCAGGCATCGGGCAACCTGGATCGGAGCTTACCATCCCCACACAACCAGTAAATACCATACATATATCGTATATATTGGCTGAGTAAATTTGTACTTACAGAGCTATTTTCATTACAAAATTCCAATTTAAAGGTTCCTACTAACATATTGCTGTTGTTGTTGGAGATATAGCATGTATGATTGTCCTTCAATATAATCACTCCTTCTGGAATTCTCATCTTAGGCTCCTTGTGGATTAACGGAACATATTCTGGACAGTCAGTTGTATCTCTGCCCTCCAAAAAAAAAAAAAAAATTCATTTAGATTCTACAGTTAAATTAATTTCGCTATTCATTGGCTGTTTTCAGAGTCCAATCCGTTGAAGGGGAAAGAAACCTCAAACATATTAGAAACAGCCTGAAGAATTGTGTATCAGTTTTACACTATTAGTAACATATAACCTTAAAAGTACAAGACTCATCCTCCCTTGAACATTTTATCATATACCACTATCATTATGGAAGATATACAGTTAGGGCCAGAAATATTTGGACAGTGACACAAGTTTTGTTATTTTAGCTGTTTACAAAAACATGTTCAGAAATACAATTATATATATAACTAGCTGGGTGCCCGATGCAGATGCATCGGGATTCTAGAAGAGCGAGTCTCTGACTCGCAATGGCCTCTTCGCGGCCAATGCTTCGCGCTGCTAAGGCGACTCGCCATGCCCGCTGCGCGGGCATAGCGAGTCGCCTTAGAACTGCTCGCAATGGCCGCTGCGCGGCCAATGCTTCGGTTGTATCCACATGACCACGCTGACTCGCAGCGAGAGCGGACTCAAAAGGGGCAAAAAACCCATTCGTGATTATATAATAGATATGGGCTGAAAGTGCACACTCCCAGCTGCAATATGAGAGTTTCCACATCCAAATCGGAGAAAGGGGTTAGGAATCATAGCTCTGTAATGCATAGCCTCCTCTTTTTCAAGGGACCAAAAGTAATTGGACAATGGACTCTAAGGGCTGCAATTAACTCTGAAGGCGTCTCCCTCGTTAACCTGTAATCAATGAAGTAGTTAAAAGGTCAGGGGTGGATTCCAGGTGTGTGGTTTTGCATTTGGAAGCTGTTGCTGTGACCAGACAACATGCGGTCAAAGGAACTCTCAATTGAGGTGAAGCAGAACATCCTGAGGCTGAAAAAAAAGAAAAAATCCATCAGAGAGATAGCAGACATGCTTGGAGTAGCAAAATCAACAGTTGGGTACATTCTGAGAAAAAAGGAATTGACTGGTGAGCTTGGGAACTGTAAAAGGCCTGGGCGTCCACGGATGACAACAGTGGTGGATGATCGCCGCATACTTTATTTGGTGAAGAAGAACCCGTTCACAACATCAACTGAAGTCCAGAACACTCTCAGTGAAGTAGGTGTATCTGTCTCTAAGTCAATAGTAAAGAGAAGACTCCATGACAGTAAATACAAAGGGTTCACATCTAGATGCAAACCATTCATCAATTCCAAAAATAGACAGGCCAGAGTTAAATTTGCTGAAAAACACCTCAAGAAGCCAGCTCAGTTCTGGAAAAGTATTCTATGGACAGATGAGACAAAGATCAACCTGTACCAGAATGATGGGAAGAAAAAAGTTTGGAGAAGAAAGGGAACGGCACATGATCCAAGGCACACCACATCCTCTGTAAAACATGGTGGAGGCAACGTGATGGCATGGGCATGCATGGCTTTCAATGGCACTGGGTCACTTGTGATTATTGATGACATAACAGCAGACAAGAGTAGCCGGATGAATTCTGAAGTGTACCGGGATATACTTTCAGCCCAGATTCAGCCAAATGCTGCAAAGTTGATTGGACGGCGTTTCATAGTACAGATGGACAATGACCCCAAGCATACAGCCAAAGCTACCCAGGAGTTCATGAGTGCAAAAAAGTGGAACATTCTGCAATGGCCAAGTCAATCACCAGATCTTAACCCAATTGAGCATGCATTTCACCTGCTCAAATCCAGACTTAAGACGGAAAGACCCACAAACAAGCAAGACCTGAAGGCTGCGGCTGTAAAGGCCTGGCAAAGCATTAAGAAGGAGGAAACCCAGCGTTTGGTGATGTCCATGGGTTCCAGACTTAAGGCAGTGATTGCCTCCAAAGGATTCGCAACAAAATATTGAAAATAAAAATATTTTGTTTGGATTATGTTTATTTGTCCAATTACTTTTGACCTCCTAAAATGTGGAGTGTTTGTAAAGAAATGTGTACAATTCCTACATTTTCTATCAGATATTTTTGTTCAACCCTTCAAATTAAACGTTACAATCTGCACTTGAATTCTGTTGTAGAGGTTTCATTTCAAATCCAATGTGGTGGCATGCAGAGCCCAACTCGCGAAAATTGTGTCACTGTCCAAATATTTCTGGCCCTAACTGTACAAAAGGATATGAACTTCTTAAATATTTGCAAATAAGCACAGTTATCCACAAGCGAAAGATACATTACAAAAATCATAACTCATTGATTTGTAAAGAGAAAGTACATAAAAACAAAAACATGAGATATACAGCCCTTTAACGATTGACCTGACCACTCATAATAGTCAAACATATAATAATATCAGACAATATAATTATACTTTAAACAATATAAGTATACTTATCAATGGTCATCCAACTCTCCTGAAAGACAGGTAAAAAGGGAAATAACAAAACAGCATAGCAAAAAGCATACAGCTATTCACTTGTCATAATATAATTAGTATACAGTTAAGCAGGCAAAAACCATATTATAACCAGTATATATTTGATATCTATAATACCTTGGATAGAAGAAAGAGATTTACACATATTGGGACAATTTTTATACAGTTTTCTTGGTTTCCTTGTCCGCTCACTATTTGCAATTTCCAAACCCATGGAGCGACTGCTGCTCGAAGCCCGTACCTTTCTGAGTTGTGTTGTGAGCAAGAATAATGCAGGACAGTATACACAGCTTACCTGTACCAAGAGCAAACTAGGAGGTACTCACCTGATCTTACCCGTGACCTATTTTGAGGCGTAAAGTGAGGCCAAGCAGAAACCAGTTTAACCTTTGCTGATAAAAGTCATCATGGCCTGCCCTGTCTCCTCTCACGACTCTTAGTTTAACACTGTTAGTGGTTCGGTCAGTCCCTATAAGGCAGTCGATTATAGAGAGGGCTCAGGCCGTCAGACGCAACCCGGCTGGGATGGGGCAACCACCCGCCACTACCTTTCCTACCTTTTGTGGTAGCTTGCCTTCTACCTCCAAGAAGACAGGACACCTGTGGTGATTGTCAGTATGATTATACCATCCTAGACTGATAACATGGTGTTTACCTCACCGTAATATACCAATACTGCATTTAGTAGGCTTACCGTATTGTTAAGGAACTCTTGAACCGGAAATCGCTCCATTGCTCAGAAAATGCAAATTAGAACCAAACATTCTGATTACCTCATATGAGGATCCTACCATTATCCAGCATAAAAATCTCTTCCGTCTATAAACATATCTGCAATAAAAAAAACCTCAAAGAAATTTGTATTAATTTCAGAAATTAGGAAATTTTTATTCAACAATATAATTGCAATTTTCTACTAGTTATCTTGAATATATTTCTCTTACTGGACAATAAATGGTAAAACACTACAGAACATATGGGCGCTGTACATCAGAGCAGACATATATAACATCACCTTTAATTCAAAATTCCTGCTACCAGCATTTTCTCCAGAAAGCCTCCTCACCCCTCCCATATGGGGAAAGATAACGGACTACAAGAAATATTTTCACACAGTAAGGAACAAAGACTGCTCTGATAGAAGGAATTTAAGGAGGTGTGGAGGAGTGGTTTATTCCTTTCCATGTTTTCAAACTCTTTGGCCTTGATGTGTCTACAAGATATTCACAATCCTAATAAAAGACCTAACTATAATACTTCAGGAGTAGGGGGAATAAAATTACAGGGAGAGGGTCAAGAATTCTCAGACACAGGTTTAGCTACTTGAATCCCAGGGCAAATCAGGTATCCCCAGGGACTGACTCCTCAGCACGTATTCTACAGGTCACCCGCCGCTCAAACGTCTGCCATCACAGGTTCAGACCTTCAGAATAGCGACTGCCCCAGAACACACCATCGCAAGTAACTTCAGGTTTAACCCGTCTTTTCCACTGGAGAAGCTGCAAGACCCTCAGTTTTCTAACCTCATATCTCTATATACACGAGCTAGGCACTACTTTTACTCATATAAATCAATAAAAATCTGATTATTATATTCAATATTAGACATTATTATTAATACCAAATTACCATAAATGTGAAAAATTCATTCTTGCCATTCAGAATCCTTGGAAAGATGGATAAGATTCCAGTGTGCATGTCAGGCACCTGCAGATTCCATCCTTCACTCCCCCTTTCTCTGGCTTTCTCGCTCTCTCCCTCTCCTCCTTCCAACATAAGCAGGCTTCTACAAGGTCACATACACAGCTGTTTAGATAAGGAATTCTGAAACTCACACAATAGAAAAAGAAATCTTTCTCTCCCAAACAGAGCTCACAAGTTTGATTTACTTTTTCACACTTGTAGCTATATACAACTAACAATTCTAGCCATTATTTGAAATTCCGTGGCTTAATATTTAATTCTTCATTTATTTTTTATAATTTCAAGAATTTTCCATGACAGAAAAAAAATAGTAAAATATATTGATAGATGGATCGTGAACAGAGTGTAGTGGCTGTCGGTGTGACTTCAATAAAATAGAATGATCTTCACAAGATTATACATATTCCACCCCAATTTACCCCAATCACTCTGGAGCTAGGAACTACTTAATAAACTTTAACTTAACATATTCACACATCCGGGGACCTCATATTGCTGTCATGATAGGGTGATGGCTAGGATGGCGTACTCAATAACAATGGCGTGGCGGCCATTTAACACTGTATAATATTATTGTTAGGAAGCAGCTTATAACCAAACACAGGCTCTGCATCATCTTTTTCCCCTTCTCCATTAACTTTTCTTTATTTCTCACTTTTCAGACTACGTGCAATCTCCCTGACAAAGGCAATTCTACGTACTTGTATAATCTTTCCATATTCTTAACAGTCTGTTTGCTTTTCCGTGATTCTACCAATATCTTTATTTCCACAGCATCCTTATCTAACTTGTGGGGTACGGTCTTTTTCTGCTTTAGGAGACGCAGCATGACTCACAGAATATTACGGCCTGCTGCAGCTCAGTCCGCTGACAGCGACAATCAATACTGTGCCCCTAAAGCGTGGAACGGCTCTTCACGCTCACTCCAAGCGTGGCACGGCTCTTCACGCTCACTCCAAGCGTGGCACGGCTCTTCACGCTCACTCCAAGCGTGGCACGGCTCTTCACGCTCACTATATTCTGCCCCTAGGCTAGACACCAGTGCTTACAGACTGTCCTGTCACGATATTCCAACCGGGAGGCAGTCTCCTCTCCAAAAATATAAGTGCCCAAATACCTTAGTCACGTGCAGATATAATAATGTCTCCTATTTTCCTATCTACACCGTCCCCAATCTATACCCTTCTCAGTATCTCACAGTATCTCTAGATTGAAATTTGAACAATGCAGTTAAACAACAGTCACGGGTAATAAAATTACACCTCAATTCACAAGCCAACAGCAGGCACAGAAAGGGTTAATTTGCAAGTGAGGAATAAATGATGACCGTGGAGGAGGCGTGGTGCATGAGCGAGTACGTGCATAAGGCAATATATCTCGCGTTGCTGGTTCGGAATATAGCTCTGGATCATGCTTAGTCTCATCACTCGACCGGTTACCCCCCTAGACCCAAAGGATGCCCCAGACTTAACCAATATCGGCTGAAACACTGTAAGGGCGACACACATATGAATGCGATCTCCACTTACCGTGTTTGGAGGTCGACCAGGGGTCAGCCAATACGGGCGTCATCCAGGGGTATCCGGGCACGGGTCCGTGGGGGTCGCGGATCACTGGTTATGTCCCATCTGGGGTGCCAATTGACCAGGCAATTTAACCCTTCCACTCCTTCACCGGTCACTCCAAATCAGACTATGAACATGCGGTACCAAATAAGTATAAAATCAGACTGATTATCCGATTTAAACTTAAATCATGTTCGGTGCTTTAATAGCATTGGCAAGATATACACAGCAACTGAACTGCATATCCGAGTACACCATCTTTTATAGTCCAGAAGATAAGCATGTAAATGTCCAAAACGGGGTGTATTTATGCTAAGAGTTTAGGTGGGATTACGCTAATGTCTATTTATTAGTTATAAGTAATTCTTTGTCTTTCGTAAGTCCATCCTCCAATCAGTCCAGGTGTCATCCTTTAGCCTCTGGTATGCAGCCATCTCCAGTTTCTCATGGCACAGCCTAGTACCAACAAAGCAGGCCTCTACTTCAAGGACAACTTGGTACATTGCGTCTTGTTCCTTCAGCAGTCTCACATACATCTGCAAAACACTTTGTTTAGAACATATTCATGGATAGGGGGAAGGGAAGCAAGAGAAACGAGGGAGAGAGATGAATAGAGTAAGAAAGAGGAGAAAGGAGAGAGATATGAAGAGAATGAGAGAAAGGGGAAAGAGGAGGAGAGAAGAAAAGAATAAGAGAGAGAGAGATGAGAGAGATAAATAGATATATGTATTTATCTTGAGTACATACCTGAACAGAAGAAAAACGTATTGTTCCATTTAATGCTATAAGCCAATATATTAGTTATAAAAGAAAAACAAATATAAAAGTATAAATGACATAGATATATATATATATTATAAAATATAGGTAAAAATATATCTTTACCTCGACAAGACATAAGGGCATGGGAGAAACGATCCATAGAGTGTAATATGTTACATTGCATAAGCTTCATTGTGACTTAAACATGGCTGCCATTTCCTGTTTCATCACACCATGCCATGGTATGTAAGATGGTGACTGGATCTATGACTGCATCATGTCTACAATAAGGAGTTCCTGGAGGAAGCTAGAAGGACTGACCAATCACAGAATGGACATCACCTGGATATACTCGATCAAGACCACACCCCCTGAAGACTTCATGGATCCGCCCATGGACTAACCCACTGACCAATGAATACATCTGATTAGGGCTGACCGAGCCCCTTATTGAACAAAAACCTCATGTCTTATAATAAACAGACAAGAATAGGATATCTGCCGCGAAAGTACTGTATATATGAGAAATGTAAATTAATGAGTGGCACTAAAGAAAAGAAGATCAGACTGAATTGTGCAAATGTGTAATGCAGAAACTGCCCTGTGCTAAAAATGAAATAAGAGGTCTTAGTCTCATTAGTGGCCACTAAGGATCAAGCCTGGCACCCACTTCAAGGGGCCTCCACTGCCAGGTCCTGACACTATGCCCTAGTGAGATGGTGAAATGGTGAAATCTGTGTAGGCTTATATGTCCATGGATGTAATTAAAATCAGGTGTGTGCTAGGACCTCACACTGGTGTCCAAGTGTATAATAAACAGAGACTTGGAGCTTGGGTCTGACCAAGGAAGGGTGTACATCTGACTCTGTGTGTCTGGTGTCTACTACTTTTCAATGCCGGCACTTGGTCTACATAAATTAGGACAGGAGCAGCAACTTGTTGTTAATATTATTATGAAATATTAACCATATCAGTATAGCAGTATGTAACAATTATGAGCAACCTGATATGTACAATTCTGTAATTGCCATATGATTGTGTAATTGATTGAATTATGTAGAGGGAGTGTATAAAACCCTGGCCATTGCAGCCAAAGGTTGCTGGAAGAAGGGTTGCATTACCCGAAACGTTGCTGTGTCCATGCTGCAATAAATGGGATAACTTTGCACAAAAAGGATCCGTGTGCCGCAACTTCATTGAACTGTACAGATAGATATAGATAGAGGGATTATGTGTTCAGAGGGGTAAAGTTAGGTTTATTTCATTCTCTAGTTTTACACCAGGGACATACTTTGTGGATCCGGCGTTTTCTGCCTCTCTCTCCTCGGTTTCTGCCTCTCTCTCCTCAGTTTTGTTTTCTATTTTGGGACCCAGCTATATGAGGTGGGGAGGAGAGAGGCAGTCAGAGGTGGGCATTAGCAGCACTGCAAATGCGCAGGCGCCGTATTTGCCACCCTGCAGTGAGGCTGATGAATAATCCACTGCGGGGCCGGCGGACTGCGCAGGTGCCAAGTCACCAGGAAGTTGCCGGGCAGCCGCACTGCGCATGCCTGGCAACCTAAATGAGAGCGTGGGCTACAGAGCGCGGAGGGGGTGGAGGCATCACACCATCTACGAGACAGAGGGATGATGGACAACACAGGGGCGGCACAGAGACGCTGCAAACCCCGCCTCCCGGTCTTGGTAACTGCCAAATTTTATCTAAATGCATATTTGCATGACTATAGCCATACAAAATGCTATATACACATTCTCTGAATGCAGCCTTAGTGCTGCAGAAGGTGGTGAGGTTAGCTTTTGATGTTTGGGGGGGGTGACAAGTTCGCTTTAAAGGCCACTTTACACACACCAACTTATCTGTCCAACTTCTGAACAACTTACTGGTTGCAGTGAAATCATGGACACATTGCTCCATTTGTACACAGCCACAAAATGGAGCAATGTGTCCATGATTTCACTGCTACCAGAGATCTGTTCAGAAGTTGAACAGATAAGTCGGTGTGTGTAAAGTGGGTAGATGCTAGAGAATACAGGCTGCTTGCAGGTGTGACGTCATTAGAAGAGGCGGGGCCTCCTCATTTCAGGGGCGTGCCCTCCTTTTCCCTTGTGCTTCTCCCTTTCCCTCGGGCAGTGTGGATTATGGCGGGCTCCTGTGAGGCTGGGGCGGATAATCTTCTGATTGTATGTGTAAACTGCTTCTCAGGGATCTGAGTAGGTAAGGAAGCGTAATGCGTAAATGGGACTGCTTGCTTGCTGGGGGGGTCTGTTTACATGGCACTGCTTCTCACTGCTTGCTTGCTGGGGGGTCTGTTTACATGGCACTACTTCTCACTGCTTGCTTGCTGGGGGTCTGTTTACATGGCACTGCTTCTCACTGCTTGCTTGCTGGGGGTCTGTTTACATGGCACTGTTTCTCACTGCTTGCTTGCTGGGGGGTCTGTTTACATGACACTGCTTCTCACTGCTTGCTTGCTGGGAGTCTGTTTACATGGCACTGTTTCTCACTGCTTGCTTGCTGGGGGTCTGTTTACATGGCACCGCTTCTCAGGGATCTCCGTGGGTAGAGGAACATAATGATTACATGGGACTGCTTGCTAGGGGTCTGCAGGAGCTATTATGCTTACATGTGACTGCTTGCTGGGAGATCTCAGTGGCTAGGGGAACATAATGCTTACATGGGACTGCTTGCTAGGCATCTGCAGAGGCCATGATGCTTACATGGGACTGCTTCTCAGGGATCTCCATGGGTAGGGGAACTTAATGCTTACATGGGACTGCTCAGGGATCTCCGTGGGTAGGGGAACATAATGCTTACATGGGACTGCTTGCTTGCTGGGGTCTGCGGGAGTGGCTAGGGGAACATAATGCTTACATGGGACTGTTTGCTGGGGGACTGTGGGGGCCATGATGCTTACTGGGACTGTTTCTCAGGGATTTGAGTGGGTAGGGGAACATATGCTTACATGGGACTGCTTGCTGGGGGTCTGTGAGGTGCATGACGCTACATGGGACTGTTGAGTGGGTAGGGGAACATAATGCTTACATGTGACTGCTTGTTTGCTGGAGGTCTGTGGAGTGGCTAGGGAACATAATGCTTACATGGGACTGCTTGCTGGGGGTCTGCAGGGGCATGATGCTTACATGGGACTGCTTCTCAGGGATCTGATGGGATGGGGAACATAATGCATACATGGGACTGCTTGTTTACTGGGGGTTGCGGCAGTGGCTAGGGAACATAATGCTTACATGGGACTGCTTGCTGGGGTCTGCGGGGGGGTCATATTGCTTACATGTGATGGGACTGCTTGCTGGGGGTCTGTGGGGGCATGATGCTTACATGGGGATGCTGCTTGCTAGGGATTTGCATGGGTAGGTGGGCAAGCTCTTTGCAGTTACTTGCATGGGGCTGCTGCTTGATAAGGATCTGTGTGGGTAGGGTGGCATAATGCACCCATGGGGCTGATCTGCGTGGGTAAGGGGGCATGTTTGCATGGGCCTGCTGCTTGCTTCATGGGGATCTGAGTGGTTAGGGGAGCATAATGCTTGCATGGGACTGCTGCTTGATGGGGATCTGCGTGGATAAGGGGGCATGATGCTTACATTGGGCTGCTGCTTAATGGTGGATCTTAGTGGTAGGGGGCATGATGCTTGCATGGGGCTGCTGCTTGATGAGGATCTGTGTGGGTAGGGGGCCATGATGCACGCATGGGGCTGATCTGCATGGGTAGGGGGGCATGATGCTCGCATGGGGCTGCTGCTTGATGGGGATCTGCGTGGGTAGAAGGGCATGATGCTCACATTGAGCTGCTGCTTGATGGGGATCTGTGTGGGTAGAAGGGCATGATGCTCGCATGGAGCTGCTGCTTGATGGGGATCTGCGTGGGTAGGGGGCCATGATTGCATGGGGCTGATCTGAGTGGGTAGGGGGGCATGATGCTTGCATGGGGGTGCTGCTTGATGGATCTGCGTGGGTAGAGGGGCATGATGCTCGCATGGGGTGCTGCTTGATGGGATGTGCGTGGGTAGAGGGGCATGATGCTCGCATGGGGCCTATTATACCAAAAGACCCATTTGTGAAGGTGGCTCTTATCCCCTACTCCCCAGGGACCTCCTACTTTGTTCCTCAAGAGCGGCATCGGCGCCTGCGCAGATCTCTCAGCTCTTGGGCATCTCACATGGTTCGAATATGGCGCCTGCGGAAACAGCGTGACTGCGCCTGTTCCCTCCTTGCCAGATTCCCAGCCACCCAGTCTGCGTCTATTCTAATAAAACCCTAAGCCAGCTTCCGTCAGTATGTCATCGAAATGACGTCACATTCTGACGGAAGACGGCTGTATCCCTAAGCAAGATGGCCGACCGTTAGCGAGAGCGGGGCTAGTACTGCCCCACTCTCGCCATCGGTGGCCTCTCCTGCGCCCCACACCCTCCTGCGCCCCCACTCCTCCTGCCATGATCCGCTCTTCCTGCTTCCCCGCGGCCCGCCATCCCCCTGCCCCCCCCCCCGCCCGCTCCTCAATGATGATAAAAATAAAAAAAGCCCATAAGGATACTCAGAAGACAGGTGGACCGCGGCTGCGGAGGGTAAGTATCCTTATGGGATTTTTTAAATTTTTGTCACCATTGAGGAGTGGGGGCCGCGGGGGGCAGCAGAGGGAGGAGGGTCACTGGGAGAGAGGGGGGTAGGAGGAGCGCCTACATCCTACCCCCACCCCCCGCCGGCTTCATCCTTCTCCCTCCCCCCATCCTACTCCTCCGGCTCCATCCTGCCACCCCCCCCCTTCCCCCTCCATCCCCCCTCCCCGCTCCATCTGCCACCCCCGGCTCCATCCTGCCCCCCCGGCCCTCCGGCTCCATCCTGCCCCCCCCCCCGGCTCCAAACTGCCCCCCCGGCTCCATCCTGCCCCCGCGCTGCTGCGCTGACCACCCTGCCCACCGCCCTGCTGCGCTGACCTCCCTGCCCACCGCGCTGCTGCGCTGACCTCCTGCCCACCGCGCTGCTGCGCTGACCTCCCTGGCCACCGCGCTGCTGTGCTGACCTCCCTGGCCACCGCGCTGCTGCGCTGACCACCCTGCCCACCGCGCTGCTGCGCTGACCACCCTGGCCACTGCGCTGCTGCGCTGACCACCCTGGCCACCACGCTGCTGCGCTGACCACCCTGCCCACCGCGCTGCTGCGCTGACCACCCGCGCTGCTGCGCTGACCACCCTGCCCACCGCGCTGCTGCGCTGACCACCCTGCCCACCGCGCTGCTGCGCTAACTACAGCCACCACGCTGCTGCGCTAACCACTGAGCCACCGCGCTGCTGCGCTAACCACTGAGCCACCGCGCTGCTGCGCTAACCACTGAGCCACCGCGCTGCTGCGCTAACCACTGAGCCACCGCGCTGCTGCGCTAACCACTGAGCCACCGCGCGCAGTGCTACCCACTGAGCCACCGCGCGCAGTGCTACCCACTGCTGCGAGAAGGAGTGAACCGTGGAACAGCGGCCGGGTGTGGTCAGGAGAGGCCCCCTCTTGCCCTCACCCCACCGCTTTTCCCCGGCCCCCTCCTGCCGCACCAACCTGCTCTTCCCTGCCACCTCCTGCCTGCACCCGCCCGCTCTTCCCTGGCCCCCTACTGCCTGCACCCGGCCCCCTCCTGCCCGCTGTGCCCTGGACCTCTCCTGACCGCACCCGCCCGCTGTCCCCTCCTGGACTCCGGCACCAATGCTCACTGGCACCGTTGCACACCGGTACTGCTCTAGGTATCTACTATATAATTGTCTACTTTTGTCTGTAACGCAAATCCTGCTTTCGCTGGCCGCTGGGCGGCTGGCCTGACCAATCAATCAGCAACAGGGACAGTTTGCCTGCAAATTGGCGCGGCATTTCAACCACACTTTGCTGATTCGTTGCGCCCGGCCGGTTCCCTTGCCATCAATCACGATATTGGCGCAGGATTTAAACCCAGCTTCCCTTTGCATTATTCTTAAATCTTCATAAATAAACTACATACATAGTCTAGAATACCCGATGCGTTAGAATCGGGCCAACATCTAGTACAGCATAAGAGCACTCTGGCGGGATCTGGTGCCTACGTGATACCATCTGACCTCAGCTTTCAGGCAGAGCTCACGGAGATGCCCAAGAGCTGAGAGATCTGCACCACTCGCAAGGAACAGAGTAGGTCGGAGGTTCCCGGAGGTGGGTAACAGCAGCAAGGTGTTTAGGTCCTGGGAGGGGATTATACCTCCCGGACCTAAAATAATTTCTCATAAAGTGATTATTTTGGTGTCCGGGTGGGTAGGGGGACAATAGCCACATTCACTCCTTCACTAAATGCAGCATAGGCGCTGCTGAAGGTGGCTTTTAGTTTAATAGGCCCTGCGTGGTGACAGGTTCCCTTTAAAAGTTTTTCTTATTAATAGTATTGGGGGACGCAGGAACTCTGTGTTTCTGTCGGCTTCACCAGGATCTGTGGATCAATTTTAGCCTTGTTTCCATAGGAGTCAGGCACAACTTGTATCGAGTGTTTCTGCATGATTTATTTTATTTTTTTCTGTTCTAGGTACTGTGGATTTCCCCCATCTACAGCAGGGTCACTTCCCTGTGGAGAACATTTCATCACTGCTCGTCTCTACAATCCATGTGAGGCCGTTGAAGAGGTAACACTGTGGGAGCCTGATAATGTCAGATGAGTATGATCACTCCAAAACAACCCTCCCTACTGTCTATCTCTCTTAGCTTGCTAGGGTTTTGCTGTCTTCGGGTCTCCTCGCCCCTTTCTATTTTCTTTTGGCAAGCTTTCTCCCCCTCCTCCTCCTTTTCCGCCTTCTCCCTCCTCCTCCTTTTCCGCCTTCTCCCCCCTCCTCCTCCCTCCTTTTCCGCCTTCTCCACCCCTCCTCCTCCTTTTCAGCCTTCTCCCCCCCTCCTCCTTTCCTTTTCCGCCTTCTCCCCCTCCCCCTCCTCCCTTTTCCGCCTTCTCCACCCCCACTCCTCCCGCCTTTCTCCACCCCCCCTTCTCCCGCCTCTCCACCCCTCCTCCTTTTCCCCTTTCTCCGCCCTCCTCCGCCTTTTCCGCCTTTCCCGCCCATCTCTTTCCGCCTTTTCCGCCTTCCTCTCCCCCTCCACTCCCCCCCTTTCTCCCCCCCCTTTCTCCACCCCCCCACTCCTCCCGCCTTTCTCCCGCCCCCCCCACTCCTCCCGCCTTTCTCCACCCCCTCCTCCTTTTCCGCCTTTCTCCGCCCCCATCCTCCTCCCGCCTTTTTCGCCTTTCCCCGTCCCCTCCTCATTCTCTCGCCTTTTCCGCCTTCTCTCTCTCCGCCCCCCCCACTCCTCCCACCTTTCTCCGCCCCCCCACTCCTCCCCGCCTTTCTCCGCCCCCCCCACTCCTCCGACTTTCTCCGCCCCCTCCTCCTTTTCCGCCTTTCTCCGCCCTATTCCTCCTCCCGCTTTTCTGCCTTTCTCCGTCCCTCCTCATTCTCTCGCCTTTTCCGCCTTCTCGCCCCCCCACTCCTCCCACCTTTCTCCGCCCCCCCTCTCCTCCCGCCTTTCTCCGCCCCCCCCACTCCTCCCGCCTTTCTCCGCCCCCCCCACTCCTCCCGCCTACTTCTCCGCCCCCCACTCCTCCCCCTTTCTCCGCCCCCCACTCCTCCCCTTCTCCCCCCCCCCACTCCTCCCGCCTTTCTCCCGCCCCCCCCACTCCTCCCGCCTTTCTCCGCCCCCCCCCTCCCACCTTCTCCCCCCCCACTCCTCCGCCTTTCTCCGCCCCCCCCACTCCTCCCGCCTTTCTCCGCCCCCCCCACTCCTCCGCCTTCTCCCCCCCCCACTCCTCCCGCCTTCTCCGTCCCCCCCCACTCCTCCCGCTTTCTCCGCCCCCCCCTCCTCCCGCCTTTCTCTGCCCCCCCCACTCCTCCTGCCTTTCTCCGCCCCCCCACTCCTCCCACCTTTCTCCGCCCCCCACTCCTCCCGCCTTTCTCCGCCCCCTCCTCCTTTTACGCCTTTCTCCGCCCCCATCCTCTTCCGCCTTTCTCCACCCCCATCCTCCTCCTTTTCCGCTTTTCTCCACTCCTCCTCCTCCTCCTTTTCTGCCTTTCTTCGCGCCCCACCTCCTCCTCCCTCCTTTTCCGCCTTTCTCTCCGCCCCCTCCTCCTTTTCCGCCTTTCTCTCCCGCCCCTATCCTCCTCCCGCCTTTTCTGCATTTCTCTCGTCCCCTCCTCATTCTCTCGCCTTTTCTGCCTTCTCCGCCCCCCCCACTCCTCCCACCTTTCTCCGCCCCCCCCTCTCCTCCCGCCTTTCTTCGCCCCCCCCACTCCTCCCGCCTTTCTCCGCCCCCCCACTCCTCCCACCTTTCTCCGCCTCCCCACTCCCACCTTTCTCTCGCCCCCCCACTCCTCCCGCCTTTCTCCGCCCCCCCCACTCCTCCCACCTTTCTCCGCCCCCCCCCCACTCCTCCTGCCTTTCTCCGCCCCCCCACTCCTCCCACCTTTCTCCGCCCCCCCACTCCTCCCGCCTTTCTCCGCCCCCCCCACTCCTCCCGCCTTTCTCCGCCCCCCCACTCCTCCCGCCTTTCTCCGCCCCCCCCCACTCCTCCCGCCTTTCTCCGCCCCCCCACTCCTCCCGCCTTTCTCCGCCCCCCCACTCCTCCCGCCTTTCTCCGCCCCCCCACTCCTCCCACCTTTCTCCGCCCCCCCACTCCTCCCGCCTTTCTCCGCCCCCCACTCCTTTTACGCCTTTCTCCGCCCCCATCCTCCTTCCGCCTTTCTCCAACCCCATCCTCCTCCTTTTCCGCTTTTCTCCACTCCTCCTCCTCCTCCTTTTCTGCCTTTCTTCGCGCCCCACCTCCTCCTCCCTCCTTTTCCGCCTTTCTCCGCCCCCTCCTCCTTTTCTGCCTTTCTCCGCCCCCTCCTCCTCCCTCCTTTTCCGCCCCCCTCCTCCTCCCTCCTTTTCCGCCTTTCTCGGCCCCCTCCTCCTTTTCCGCCTTTCTCCGCCCCCCTCCTCCTTCTCCCTCCTTTTCCGCCTTTCTCCACCCCCCCTCCTTCTCCCTCCTTTTCCGTCTTTCTACCCCCTCCTCCTTCTCCCTCCTTTTCCGTCTTTCTCCCCCCCTCCTCCTTTTCCGCCTTTCTCCGCCCCCTCCTCCTCCTTTTTCCGCCCCCCCTCCTCCTCCGCCTTTCTCCACCCCCCCTCCTCCTCTTTCCATCTTCCTCGCACTCGCCCCCTCCCCTTTCTCCGATTTTATTTTTTTGCAGCCACCAGGTCACCTTGCTGGTATCCTCACAGGCACCTCCTGGACTCTGGTCATTTCAATTATTCTTCTCTGGGGACATCGGTCCTCCGGCGTTATCTGGACAGCTCAAATGGACACTACCTTCCTGATGCCGGCATATCTCATGGCTACAAGATTGCATGTCCTCGAGTTGCAGAAGATATACCCGCGCTCGTGTGTTCTCCAATGTATTACACGATAAATTTTATAAATACAGAAATCAGATTTTTCAACAATTTTCATAACTGAAGCGCAGGGGACTTGGGTCCTAAAGATTTTGCTTTCGTTGTTACTTATCTCCGACGTCACTTGTTTTATATATTGATTTCTAAAGTTGATTGTTCTACATTTGTATAAAAATATTTATAACGCTCTCCTTTTTGTTACAAATATTTTATATATTTGTTATAATAAAACTGTTTGAGAGCAATGGGCAGAATTTTCATTTCTATAATCGGTGGCGTATCTGGGGGGAACACTGGTGGGACATCTGCCCTGGGCACAGCAGTCAGGGGGCACCGTTGGACCTTTTGATGCAGCACCCGAGATATCTTCCCGCCGGCTGCATATGTTGCCTTCCCCCCCCCCCCCATAGTAGGAGCCAGCTATTCTCTGACACGTCAGCTGCCAGTGGGTCAGAGAAACTGCCACATGCTGGTTTCCTGCAATCAGTTTTACAAGTGTCAGACACTCTGTACATTGGAAGCAGCACACTTTTACCGGCATTCCAGGTCACAGAGACATCAGCAATGTGATCAGATCAGCTGATAGTGCCTGCAAAGGGGACAGAAGGATGGTGTAAAGCCCTCCATACAGTAGCTGAAGACACTGTTTCCCCCCCTTCCTTTTCTGTAATGTAATCACTGAAAAGGAGAGAGGGTGGGGAGTGTAAGAGCAGCACATGGGGGAAGAGTGTGGGGGCGATATATGTGAAACAAACAGGAAGGAGGATGTGGGTGAAGAATATGTGAATCAAACGGAGGGAGAGGGTGACGTGCTTATTAAAAATCAGAAAGTAATGAAAAAAATACGTGGACGAAAATATTACCAATACAACTCATCATGCACATAAAAAAGCCCTTACATGACTATTTTGGCACATTTACAGAAAAAGCAGAGCTCTCAATATAAGGCAATGCAAAATGTGAACCAAATCAAACACGCAATGTTTCTTCGTTTGTGTAATAGCAGCCAAAGATAAAAATAAGATCTAAATCTGGTATTGCTGTGATTGCACTGATCCAAGAATAAAGCCTATACCGCACAGTATAAATTAAATAAATAAAGGCAATTCTTGACCTGCTGTTGATTTATTTTTCCTACTAAAGATCTTTAGTAATGGCCACTTTATACGTCCCGATATCGGCGTCCAACTCCGATAAAATGTCACGTGGTTCGTGCGTTGGCCCCGATATCATTTGTGCGTTGTCTGGTATAAATGTCCAATACGATGCACAAACGATGCCAAAACGATATCAGGGATCAAATGAGCGTGCTCTCCAACGGGCCGATATTGGATGGACGTTGTGGCCGGATCGTGCTGTGTAAAAGCCCAACTCCGATGTGGAGTACAACTTCCCCTATTCTCTCCCATGTTAAATAGTCGTTCGGGGTCGGCTGTACAAGGGGGCGTAGACATCGCAGTTGTGTTGCCTGCCGATATCGCGCTGTGTAACATCTCCTATGCGATCTTGGAATTCTGCCCAGAAAAAGCGCTCTTCCGCGCCGTTGTATCCAATATCGGACCGATGTTGGGACATGTAAAGTGGCCATTAGGCTCGGCTCGCACTTATCTTGTGCTAAACGCTGATCACTTACACCAGGGATTATGTGTAAACATTTGAAATACTTTGTCCAGTGTCTCCCTCTGCCTCATTTAAGGGCCATAAGGGATTCTGTCTGAATAGTGTCTGGCTTATGATCTGACAGTGTCCCTCTTTTTAAGCACGCACAAAAGAGCAGGTGACCACAGGTTTGAGTCTGGAGCAAAGCTGTCTCCTCATTAGTAAGTGGATCCACCTTGAGTTTTATATGAACCGTGTGTTTCAGATATATAGGAAGTGCTTAGCTTAGAGCACTGAATACATGTGAACTGATGCAAAATGTTATCTAAGGCCGGTTTCACATCACGATTTTGAGGCATCCGAGTGTATCAGTTTCAAAACGGATGCGATTTGTGCTCCCATGTAGCCCTATGGGCTCGGATGTGTCCTTTTTGCCATCCGATTTAAGCAGCCTTCTGATTTATTCACGGAGCCATAATCACAGCCTGCTGCGATTTTGGTGTCCGTGACTAAAATCAGACACCACGAATCCGTGACAGATCCGTGATGGTCCATAGGGCTACACAATGGGAGCCCATGGACATCGGATCCAATGTCGGCTCCATGATTATGTACTGAGCCTGCCCAGTACATAACCCTTCCTGTCCCTGTCACTCCCTGTCTGTCCCTCTTCTATCTCTGCACCCCCTATCCTCTCCCCCTGTCTTATTCCCTGTTCTCTTCCCTCCGTTATCTCAAAAATAAAAAAAAAATTTCCCAGAGGATACATTAGTGACTGCCGCATGGAGCCGGCGGAAGGTAATGTATCCTCTGGGAGGATTTTTTTTTATTCTTTAGATACCGGAGGGGAGAGGATAGGGGTGAGGACAGTGGGGAGCAGGGATAAAAGAGGGATAGATAGAGAAGATGCAGGGAGAACAGGATCCACACAGATCCTGCATCAAATCGGAAACGGATGGCTATTTGCCATCCAATTGCAGGGGTCCGTGGGGATCCTGTCAAAAACGGATCCCCACGGACAGCCAGAAATCGTGATGTGAAACTGGCCTTATGGTGAGAAAAGTGATGGGTAATTAAGCTAATCAATATTCACCTTCTTGCCCAACCCTCTGAACCCTGATCAACACCCACACTCTGCCTGCTGTAGTGATAGAGGATGGTGATACACTGCAGCACTCCTAAGCTGAAATGACAAAAGTGTATTTCTGTCACCCTCTGCTCAGGAGTGCCATGGGGTTGTGGTGAGAAAGTGTCAGCTAATTAAGCTAATGCATATTCAAGCGCACTCTGTCTACTGTATTGATCGAGGATCGCATCGCACCGTGAATCTTCTGGGCTGAGGGTGACAGCTGGATAAAAAAAACAGTGTCACACTCAGCTCCGGAGTGCTGTCGTGCATTGCTATGCAATACTTCATCAACAGCAGGAAGACAGCAGGTGTCGTTCTGGTTTAATTGGGTTGGGCAAGTGGGTGAATATTCATTAGCTGGCACTTTCTGACAGCCATCCACTGTGGCTCTCCTGACCTGAGAGTGACAGCGTGCATTTCTATGCAGCTGTCACTCTCAGCTGAGGAGAGTCAGCAAAGGTTGCAATGAGAAAGTGCTGACAGTACCATAATACAAGCAGTCAGAGTGTGTGTCCGTGCAAGACTTAGGCTGGCTTCACACTGCATTTTTTTCCCCTGATCAGGTTCGATCAGGTTTGTGTGTCAAAACCAGGAGTATCTCCAAAACTCAGAACAGGTGTCACTCTTTCAATTATTCTTTTTCTCTGCAAGTTCCTCTCCTGGTTTTGGCACCCAAACCTGATTGAACCTGATCAGGGAAAAAACTGCAGTGTGAAACCAGCCTTAGGGCGGCTTCACACTGCGGTGTGATCCAGTCCAGGGATGAACCTGCATCGTCCACAGATATAAGAGGAGAGGGAGGAGGTGCAGGGGACGGAGTATAAAATTGAGAGTTTTGAATAGCTGTTTAGGATTGTGAGACAGAAAGGTTATTAGAGATGAGAAGTAGATTTGTTTTGTGGCGGTGAGTGCCTACTTGAAGCTGGTGAGGGACTGCTTATACATGGCCAAGTGCTTGGCGGAATGGGATTTCTTTCATCTCTGCTCAGCAACCCTGGAAGCCCGTTCAGGTCTTTTGTGAGGCTGGTGTGCCAGGGCTGCTTGTTTGTGCGAAGTTTGTTGAATGTGAGGGGGGCAGCCAAGTTGAGGGCAGAAGTTACTGTGGTGTTATATAGGGAGGCAGCAGCATCTGCGTCATGTAAGGACGCTATGCCTGCAAGTGGGAGAAGGGATTCTGAGAATGAGTGTAGATCAATGTGGTTGAGATTTCTTCAAGGATGAGTCGGTTTGTGGAGTGGGGGTAGTGTATTAGGAAAGGAGAGGGAAGAGAAAGTCAGTAGATTGAGGTCGGACAGGGAGAGGGGTGGGTTGGAGAGGTTAGTGAAGGAACATAGGTGGGGGAATATGAGGTTGAGTGTGTGGCCATCTTTATGAGTGGCAGAGGAGGACCATTGAGAGAGTCAAAAAGGATGCAGTGAGTGATAGAAGTTTAGAGGCAGCAGGGTGGGGAGTGTCAATGGGGATGTTGAAGTCGCCCATGATGGTAGTGGAGATGTCTGCAGAGAGGAAGTGGAGTAGCCAGGTGGTGAAGTGACCAAGAAAAGTGGAGAATGATCCTGGGGGGGGCGGTAGATAACAGCTAACTGAAGTTTGCAGGGGGAGTAGATACGACAGAGTGTACCTTGAAAGAGGGGAGAGTAGCAGAGAGTGGCAGTGGGATTGGCGTAAAGGACCAATTGTCAGACAGGAGTAAGCCCATCCCTCCACCATGCTTGTTGCTAGGGCCGGGGGGTATGAGAGAGACTGAGTCCACCATAGGAAAGTGCAGCTGAGGAGGCTGTATCGGGGTGAGCCAGGTTTCAGTTATGCCGATGAATGAGAGATTGTTAGTGGTGAAGAGGTTGTGGATGTAAGAGAGTTTGTTGCAGATGGAGCGAGTGTTCCATAGTGATCCAGGTAGAGGGATTGGGGGAGCTGGGACTGGTCGAATGGGTATAAGGTTATTAAGGTTGCGGAGGTTAAAGTTGGAGCGTGGGTATCGATTAAAAGTAACTGGAGATGTGATGAGGGGTCCAGGATTTGGAAATATGTCATCAGCAAGTAGGAGAAACAGGGAGAGGGATAGATGGTGGGGGTAGGAGAGGTTACGTGCATGTTTGGAGACAAAGGATTGTATGTTGTATGTGAAGAAATAGTTCAGTGGAGGAGGTGAGGTGGCTGGGCAGGATAGAGGGAGAGAGTATTACTTCATTACTGGGTGGAGGGATAAATGGAGTTAGTATGAAATGTAGTAGTATAGGGGTGAGGGTAAAAATAAGAGGAAACATAGTTGACAGTAACTATGTACTGCAGCACATAACTATGTACTGCAGCACGTAGTGATGAGGTGCAGCAGGGGTGAGAAGCAGACAGGGGAGCAGATGCTGCCAGGGATCAGATGCAGCGAAGAGATGTGTGGTAGCGATGAAGTCGTGTCAAGTCAGGACCAAGTCTATAACACATAGGGATGAGATGCAGACAGGGATCTGATGTAGCCAGGGATTAGATGCAGTGGAAGGATGTGTGATGGTGATGAAGTCGTACAAAGTCAGGACTGCATGCGCAAGTGCAGCCAAGGTTCAGATGCAGCCGGGGATCAGATGCAGGAAGGGAACAGATGCAGCCAGGGGTCAGGTGCAGCCAGGGATCAGATGCAGCCAAGGGTCAGGTGCAGCTAGGGATCAGATGCAGCCGGGGATCTGATGCAGCCAGGATCAGATGCAGCCAGGGGTCAGATGCAGCCAGGGGTCAGGTGCAGCTAGGGATCAGATGCAGCCAGGAGTCTGGGATAGCCAGGTATCAGATGCAGCTGGGGATCAGGTGTGGCCGGGGATCAGATGCAGCTGCGGGTCAGCAGCAGCAAGAGATGAGCGGTGTTGATGAATCAATGCTAGGGTGTAGGCCGTTGGCGTTGTGCTGCTGGTGCGTGGCAAGCCCGCCGGTTGGAACTATAAGGTGCTTCCTTGGGCCTGTGTCTTTGGTGCAGGACAGGGATGTAGGAAATAGGAGGGGTCGTGGCCAGAGCTGAGAAGCTCCGGGCTGCAGAGGTAGCAGTATAAGTGGACGGGCCGGGATGGTGGTACAGCCGGGGCGGGCCATTGCTGAAGATGAACGGAACTGCCAAGCCAGGCCGGGGAGCAGACTGGGAGCGAAGGCCCTGCAGCGAGAAGTGGGGGACCCGCTTGCGCCATCATAGTTGTGGCTGGGAAGGGGCTCGTCAGGTTCAGGTGGTGCTCGCCAGGGGGGTCCAGTGACTTCTTGGCCCAGAGGTTGGTGGATGGGCCTTGGTCAGAGATAGATGTAAGCTGGCGGCCTTAAGGTGGGAGGGGGGATGGTACCTGCAGAGTGGTCTTCAGTGGCCTCATGAACTACCCAGAGGAAAAGAGGCACAGCTATGTGTGCCTCAGTGGTGCCCCAACGGGATAGGGCTACGATTGAGGCAATGAGAGGTGCCACATTTGTGGGATGGTAGAGATTAGGGCGTGATGGTAGGAGCCCTGTGGCACATGTGCCTCTCATACCGCAGCCATATTGATACTTATATTTAGCAGCTATGCAAACCCCCTTAGTATGTCTTATTTTCAGGGTATGTCTTAATTTCAGGGAAATAGGGTAGATTCTCCAGCTCCTCCATGGAGTGCACGCTTGCCATTCCCGCATGCCACAGTGTGATGACCTCATCACGGTGCTGCACACTGGGCCGCGGAACGACTATGTTTTCCAGACGCAATTAAAGGTACAGTGCCAGTCCTCCGGCGGCCATAGGACTGCCTTGGGACTGGCCAGGGCAGACTGCCGTGCAGTGACAGAGGTATACATCCACGGGGACACACATCCATGTGAAGCAGGCGCTGGGGTCAGGGGTCGGGGGGCCTGGTCATGACCCTTATGAGCCCGATCGTTACGTCCTGCCTGGAAGGAGCTCATACATCCAGATGTAGTCACTAATATGTACCAGGAAACAGCCCCCACTGTGTAGTGTCTTCAGTGGTGAACCAGCTAGACTGTATGGCCTGCAGTAAGGACCTGGAAGGAGACCATACATTCTGATGTAGCCACTAGTATACACTTGGAAGGAGCCTGTATTCTCTAGTGTCTTCAGTAGTGAAGCTGCTAGACTGTATAGGCTGCAGTCAGGACCTGGAAGGAGCCTGTATTCTGTACTGTATAGGCTGCAGTCAGGACCTGCAAGGAGCCTGTACTCTCTAGCGTCTTCATTAGTGAAGCTGCTAGACTGTATAGGCTGCAGTCAGGACCTGGAAGGAGCCTGTATTCTCTACTGTATAGGCTGCAGTCAGGACCTGCAAGGAGCCTGTACTCTCTAGCGTCTTCATTAGTGAAGCTGCTAGACTGTATGGGCTGCAGTCAGGACCTGCAAGGAGCCTGTACTCTCTGTATGGGCTGCAGTCAGGACCTGCAAGGAGCCTGTACATTCTGATGTAACCACTAATATATCCCTGCAAGGAGCCTGTATTCTCTAGCGTCTTCATTAGTGAAGCTGCTAGACTGTATGGGCTGCAGTCAGGACCTGCAAGGAGCCTGTACTCTCTGTATGGGCTGCAGTCAGGACCTGCAAGGAGCCTGTACTCTCTGTATGGGCTGCAGTCAGGACCTGCAAGGAGCCTGTATTCTCTAGTGTCTTAATTAGTGGAGTAGCTAGACTGTATGGGCTGCAGTCAGGACCTGCAAGGAGCCTGTATTCTCTAGCGTCTTCATTAGTGAAGCTGCTAGACTGTATAGGCTGCAGTCAGGACCTGGAAGGAGCCTGTACATACTGATGTAGCCACTAATATATACTTGCAAGGAGCCTGTATTCTCTAGCATCCTCAGTAATAAAGGTGCTAGACAGTATGGGCTGCAGTCAGGACCTGCAAGGAGCCTGTATTCTCTAGCGTCTTCAGTAGTGAAGCAGCTATACTGTATGGGCTGCGACAGGACATGCAAGGAGCCTGTATCTCTAGCATCCTCACTAATAAAGGTGCTAGACAGTATGGGCTGCAGTCAGGACCTGCAGGGAGCCTGTATTCTCTAGCATCTTCAATAGTGAAGCAGCTATACTGTATAGGCTGCAGTCAGGACCTGCAAGGAGCCTGTATTCTCTAGCGTCTTCAGTAGTGAAGCAGCTAGACTGTATGGCCTGCAGTCAGGACCTGGAAGGAGCCTGTACATACTGATGTAGCCACTAATATACACCTGCAAGGAGCCTGTATTCTCTACTATATAGGCTGCAGTCAGGACCTGCAAGGTGCCTGTACTCTCTAGCGTCTTCATTAGTGAAGCTGCTAGACAGTATGGGCTGCAGACAGGACCTGCAAGGAGCCTGTATTCTCTAGCATCCTCAGTAATAAAGGTGCTAGACTGTATGGGCTGCAGTCAGGACCTGCAACGAGCCTGTATTCTCTAGTGTCTTCATTAGTGAAGCAGCTAGACTGTATGGGCTGCATTCAGGACCTGGAAGGAGCCTGTACATTCTGATGTAGCCACTAATATATACCTGCAAGGAGCCTGTATTCTCTAGCGTCTTCAGTAGTGAAGCAGCTATACTGTATGGGCTGCAGTCAGGACCTGGAAGGAGCCTGTATTCTCTAGCATCCTCAGTAGTGAAGCTGCTAGACTGTATGGGCTGCAGTCAGGACCTGGAAGGAGCCTGTACTCTCTAGCATCCTCAGTAGTGAAGCTGCTAGACTGTATGGGCTGCAGTCAGGACCTGGAAGGAGCCTGTACTCTCTAGCATCCTCAGTAGTGAAGCTGCTAGACTGTATGGGCTGCAGTCAGAACCTGAAAGCAGCCTGTATTCTCTAGACTCAACCGTGTAAAGTGCGGCCTTAAAGGGAACCAACCACCCCCAATGACCCCCCCGGACTATTAATATTGGGCCCTACACACAGCACATACATGTGCTGCAATGATTTTTGCTAAAAAAACCGGTATTTAAAACTTGAGATAATGCTTTTTAAAGTTTAAAACGAAGGGACGGTTGGGCGGTACTTATCTGTTTGAAAAGCCGGGTTGCATCTGTCAGTCATCCCCCCCGTGTCCCGCAGCAGCAGTAACGTCCAGCCCTTTGCAGCGTCACAGCCCTGTGCACGGGCTCGCATGCCCGTGCACACGTCATCATCTACAGCCGGGAAGCGAGCGCGCGCTCTGACTTCCACAGCCGAGCGCAGGAAGTCAGAGCGCGCGCTCGCTTCCCGGCTGTAGATGATGACGTGTGCACGGGCATGCGAGCCCGTGCACAGGGCTGTGACGCTGCAAAGGGCTGGACGTTACTGCTGCTGCGGGACACGGGGGGATGACTGACAGATGCAACCCGGCTTTTCAAACAGATAAGTACCGCCCAACCGTCCCTTCGTTTTAAACTTTAAAAAGCATTATCTCAAGTTTTAAAAACCGTTTTTTTTAGCAAAAATCATTGCAGCACATGTATGTGCTGTGTGTAGGGCCCAATATTAATAGTCCGGGGGGTCATTGGGGGTGGTTGGTTCCCTTTAACTCTGGAAGGATGTTTATAGTGGTGTGAGTAAGCCCCGCCTTTTCCGGTGACGTCATTCACTCAAGTCCAATCTAGCAGTTGCCATAACGTAACGCGCGCTGCAGAGGGCTTGTTCCAGGGAGGACCCACAGACAGGACGCCTGCTCCTGCGTCTCCCTGGAGACAAGGCTGGCCGCTAAGCCTGCTTCAAAAAGAAGCATTTACTTTACGCACTATATCATTACAACACACTTCTAGTATCTGCTGTGAGGTTTTAGTGCACACAAAAGAGATCTTTCAACTGAATATCCGTTCAGTGCTGCTTATTAATAGTGATCATTACACAGGAGTTACCGCGGACACCTGCGGGTCCTACAACGTTGTGAATTCGTAGCAAAGAGCACGATGGCGTCTGCTGGACACGGACAGAAGGAGAGAGAAACCCCGGGGCTCGAGGGTGAGGAGGAAGGAGAGGAGGTAATGGAGTCAGAGGAAGAAGAGCATGGAGGAGGCTCACCTGAAGGAACCGGACAGTCCTCGTCTGAGGAGGAAGACGAGAGGGAGAATGAAGCTGAAATTCAGAGACTGGAAGAGCAGGTGATGGCGGGAGCAAAGGGGATCCAGTGAACATGGAGGAAGGGTGTCCTGTATAAATGGTGGATGGGATCTACTTTATGGTGGTGTGTCGTATTCATATAGGATGGGATCCACTGTATAGTGGTGGGTTGTATACATATAGGATGGGATCCACTGTATGGTGGTGTGTGGTATACATATATGATGGGATCCACTGTGTCGTGGTGTGTTGTATACATGGTGGATGGGATCTACTTTATGGTGGTGTGTCGTATTCATATAGGATGGGATCCACTGTATGGTGGTGTGTTGTATACATATAGGATGGGATCCACTGTATGGTGGTGGGTTGTATACATATAGGATGGGATCCACTGTATGGTGGTGGGTTGTATACATATAGGATGGGATCCACTGTATGGTGGTGTGTGGTATACATATATGATGGGATCCACTGTGTCGTGGTGGGTTGTATACATGGTGGATGGGATCTACTTTATGGTGGTGTGTCGTATTCATATAGGATGAGATCCACTGTATGGTGGTGTGTTGTATACATATAGGATGGGATCCACCGTATGGTGGTGTGTTGTATACATATAGGATGGGATCCACTGTATGGTGGTGTGTTGTATACATATAGGATGGGATCCACCGTAAGGTGGTGTGTTGTATACATATAGGATGGGATCCACTGTATGGTGGTGTGTTGTATACATATAGGATGGGATCCACCGTATGGTGGTGTGTTGTATACATATAGGATGGGATCCACCGTATGGTGGTGTGTTGTATACATATAGGATGGGATCCACTGTATGGTGGGTGTGTTGTATACATATAGGATGGGATCCACTGTATGGTGGTGTGTTGTATACATATAGGATGGGATCCACTGTATGGTGGTGTGTTGTATACATATAGGATGGGATCCACTGTATGGTGGTGTGTTGTATACATATAGGATGGGATCCACTGTATGGTGGTGTGTTGTATACATGTACGATGGGATCCACTGTATGGTGGTGTGTTGTATACATGGAGAATAGGATCTACTGTAAAGGGGTGCGTTGTATAAATGGAGAATAGGATCCACTGTATGGTTGTGTGTTTTATACAGTTAGGGCCAGAAATATTTGGACAGTGACACAAGTTTTGTTATTTTAGCTGTTTACAAAAGCATGTTCAGAAATGCAATTATATATATAATATGGGCTGAAAGTGCACACTCCCAGCTGCAATATGAGAGTTTCCACATCCAAATCGGAGAAAGGGTTTAGGAATCATAGCTCTGTAATGCATAGCCTCCTCTTTTTCAAGGGACCAAAAGTAATTGGACAATGGACTCTAAGGGCTGCAATTAACTCTGAAGGCGTCTCCCTCGTTAACCTTTAATCAATGAAGTAGTTAAAAGGTCAGGGGTGGATTCCAGGTGTGTGGTTTTGCATTTGGAAGCTGTTGCTGTGACCAGACAACATGCGGTCAAAGGAACTCTCAATTGAGGTGAAGCAGAACATCCTGAGGCTGAAAAAAAAGAAAAAATCCATCAGAGAGATAGCAGACATGCTTGGAGTAGCAAAATCAACAGTTGGGTACATTCTGAAAAAAAAGGAATTGACTGGTGAGCTTGGGAACTCTAAAAGGCCTGGGCGTCCACGGATGACAACAGTGGTGGATGATCGCCGCATACTTTATTTGGTGAAGAAGAACCCGTTCACAACATCAACTGAAGTCCAGAACACACTCAGTGAAGTAGGTGTATCTGTCTCTAAGTCAACAGTGAAGAGAAGACTCCATACTCCATGACAGTAAATACAAAGGGTTCACATCTAGATGCAAACCATTCATCAATTCCAAAAATAGAGAGGTCAGAGTTAAATTTGCTGAAAAACAGCTCAAGAAGCCAGCTCAGTTCTGGAAAAGTATTCTATGGACAGATGAGACAAAGATCAACCTGTACCAGAATAATGGGAAGAAAAAAGTTTGGAGAAGAAAGGGAACGGCACATGATCCAAGGCACACCACATCCTCTGTAAAACATGGTGGAGGCAACGTGATGGCATGGGCATTCATGGCTTTCAATGGCACTGGGTCACTTGTGTTTATTGATGACATAACAGCAGACAAGAGTAGCTGGATGAATTCTGAAGTGTACCGGGATATACTTTCAGCCCAGATTCAGCCAAATGCTGCAAAGTTGATTGGACGGCGCTTCATAGTACAGATGGACAATGACCCCAAGCATACAGCCAAAGCTACCCAGGAGTTCATGAGTGCAAAAAAGTGGAACATTCTGCAATGGCCAAGTCAATCACCAGATCTTAACCCAATTGAGTATGCATTTCACTTGCTCAAATCCAGACTTAAGACGGAAAGACCCACAAACAAGCAAGACCTGAAGGCTGCAGCTGTAAAGGCCTGGCAAAGCATTAAGAAGGAGGAAACCCAGCGTTTGGTGATGTCCATGGGTTCCAGACTTAAGGCAGTGATTGCCTCCAAAGGATTCGCAACAAAATATTGAAAATAAAAATATTTTGTTTGGGTTATGTTTATTTGTCCAATTACTTTTGACCTCCTAAAATGTGGAGTGTTTGTAAAGAAATGTGTACAATTCCTACATTTTTCTATCAGATATTTTTGTTCAACCCTTCAAATTAAACGTTACAATCTGCACTTGAATTCTGTTGTAGAGGTTTCATTTCAAATCCAATGTGGTGGCATGCAGAGCCCAACTCGCGAAAATTGTGTCACTGTCCAAATATTTCTGGCCCTAACTGTACATATAGGATGGCATCCACTGTATGGTTGTGTGTTGTTTACATATAGGATGGCATCCACTGTATGGTGGTGTGTTGTATACATGGAGGATGGGATCCGCTGTATGGGGGGGGGGTTATATACACACCCTTATAAGAAGGTGTTCATATACACGAAGGATGGAATCCCCTATATGAGGGTGTACTGTGTACACGAGGATGGGATCTACTGTATGGGGGTTGTATACATGCAGGATAGGAACCCTTGTGTGAGGGTGTCCTGTACATACAAAGGATGGGATCCCCTATATGAGGGTGTCCCATATAAATGGATGGAATCTACTTTATGGGGGTTGTTGTGTACATGAAGGATGGGATCCCCTACATGGGGGTGTCCCATGTACGCGGAAGATGGGATTCACTAGATGAGGGTGTCCCTATACACGGAGGATGGGATTCACTATATTTGGGTGTTCTGTATACACAAAGGATGGATCCACTATATGATGGTGCCTGTATACACTGAGGCTGAGATCCTCTATATTGGGTGTTCTGTATGTATTGAGGATGGCGAGCGATCGGATATACGGCACTCCTGTTCTTTTAGGTGCACAAATAGGATTCCACCCCATGATCAGAAAATAGATCTTGGCACACTTTGTGACGGTAGACAATTGAGCCATTCCATATCAAGTGATCCAAATATGAATATTTTTTACCTGATGTCTTTAGATTTTTTTTTATTTTTTTCTATGTGAAGTACAACTTTAGTTAATCACAAATAAAAAGTTTTGAATTTTTTTCTTAACAGTTAATTTTTTACATATTGTTTTTAAAGTTTTAAACAAGCGCGCATTTTGGCCTGGTATGGCTTTACATTTTCTATCATATCTAGAAGTAAGATAGAGAAACAAAATGAACACCATTCTACTCAGAACTGTACAGGCTTTCACCAGATATGTCACAAGAGGATCTTTGTTAATATTTTACCAATGCGACCACAAACACAAAATTTGAAAACGCATTTTGGAAAAATTGGTTTAATTTAAAAAGTTCCAAAAATGCACATGTGTCTGCTATGCCCCCTAGCCACATCTGTACCAAAATTAAAGATGGGATCACGCGATGGGATCATATTTTTAAATATTATAGCGTCAATTCGAAAATCTTGAATTCAGATCTGTTCAGCCTGTGGTCTAAAAGTGTGGGGGTCTATATTCACCAAATAATCCATGATTTTTAGATGTTACTGTATTATTTTATTATGTTACACTTTAGAAGCAGGAGAGGACAGAGGAGAAAGCTTTGTTAGGTCTCCATCTGAGAATGAACAGGGGTAGAGAGTGAATGCAGAGCAGATGACAGGAAAGCTGTCAATCATGTTAAGTATCTGTCCACCGCAGTCAGGAAGTAAAGACCTTGTCACACTTGGCGATGCTCCAGCGACCGCGACAACACTACGACCTGGTAGGGATCGCTGGTGCATCGCTACGTGGTTGCTGGTGAGATGCCAAACAGTCAGATCTCCAGCGACCACGCAGCGATGTTCCAGTGATCCTGGTCGTTGTCGGGATCGCTGGAACATCGCTGTATGTGAAGTACCCCTTAGACATTCGTTGTATTCTATGTAAGATCTTGTTTCTATTGCTGCCATTACAATTAATGTAGCATTTGACAGTCTTGGACTACTGTATATTAATCAGGAGCCAAATAAATCCTCATACTACAATTTGTAAGAAAAACAAACAAATTAAGCAAATTCTAAATCAGGGATTTGCATTAGCTATGTGGGTAAAACATAGAAATGGAATACTAGATGTCTAGATACCACTGGAGCGCTCACTTTTATTTGAGGGAATGTGTTTTTCCTTTTCCCTCTTACTGGAATCCTTAAGTGCTACTCGCGCCAGGTGCACCTTATCTGGTAATGATAGTATATTAATGGGATAGGTTCAGCGCTTAGTCTATATATACTACACTTTATCCAATCTATTATATAATCACGAATGGGTTTTTTGCCCCTTTTGAGTCCGCTCACGCTGCGAGTCAGCGTGGTCATGTGGATACGCCCGAAGCATTGGCCGCGCAGCGGCCATTGCGAGTCAGAGACTCGCTCTGCTAGAATCCCGATGCATGTGCATCGGGCACCCAGCTAGTACTATATAAATAAAGATCCCTGATACAGGGTTAAAAATTAGTATTGGATAAAGTGTAGTGTATATAGACTAAGCGCTGAACCTATCCCATTATAATAAACATAGAAATGGGACGGATCATAAGCCTACTAGTGACTGGCCCCAATATTCCCGCATACTGACATTACCCTGAAATGTGCTTCTTCTTCAGCTTTCTATAAGTGCCTTTGACTACAACTGTCATCTGGACCTAATCAAACTGCTGCGGCAGGAAGGAGAACTGGACAGACTGAGACGAGCCCGCCAAAAGATGAGTGAACTGTTTCCATTGACTGAAGGTATGTTGGTGAAACGGTGACAACTCATCTTTATATTTTGTGTACATTAAAGAGGACCTGTCACCCCCTGGTGCTTGGCAATCTAAATGCACCACTGAATGCAGCGTGTTTGCTGCATTCAGGGAAGGGGTCCCCATATGTCTCCAGCCCCCCTGTACCCTGAGAAATAGACTTTATAAAGTGTACATATAGTGAGTCCGAAGGGAGTTACTGAGTGATGTTATCGCTCTTGCTGGTGTTCTCCCCGCCTCCAGCCTTCTGTGTGCCACCTCCAGCCCCCTCAGTGCCGCCTCCTTTATATGTCTCCGCTCCTTGCTTACTCCATGCTGCTCTGCAGAGAAAGCAATGGGCGGGACCGGGTCCCAGCAGCTGACAAGCCTCCTGCCGGTGACGTCGGTGCCGGAGCCCGCCCTGCTGTACATACAAAAGCTGGAGCAGGTTGGGCTCTGGCGCTGATGTCTCCGGCAGGAGGTTTGTCAGCTGCTGGGACCCGGTTCCACCCATTGCTTTCTCAGCAGAGCAGCATGGAGCAAGCGAGGAGGGGAGATGTATAAAGGAGGCGGCACTGAGGGGGCTGGAGGTGGCACACAGAAGGCTGGAGGCGGGGAGGACACCAGGGAACTGCGATGACTCATCACTTGCTTGCCGCAAGTGCAGCCGTTTTGCGGTAAATGCGGCACATGCATTTTTTTTTACCCCGACTGCAGCATTTTCAAACTAGCGCTGATGTGAAAGGGGCCTAAGACACAAATGTGCTTTTAATGCATTTACGTGTCGGAAATGGTCCAAAAACACCGCTTAATCCACATCTAATGATGCCAATACCAGGGAAAAAAATAGGACGGCCACCAACAGAGAACAAGGATGTAATGAAGCCGTCCATCCCTCTGCCGAAATGGTCTGTGTCAAAACACTCCTGATCGTGGGAACAAAGCCTTCCAAATACTGAGGTAAAAACTCTGAATACTGAACGTGTGCAAGTGGTCTTAAAAATACTGAGGTAAACTCACCAAATACTGAACGTGTGCATGTGGCCTTACAAATGCTGAAGTAAAAACCTCACCAACTTCTAAACATGTGCATGTGGCCTTACATATACTGAGGTAAAAAACTCACCAAATACTGAGGTAAAAACCTCACAAAATACTGAACGTGTGCACATGGCCTTACAAATACTGAGGTAAAAAATTCAAATACTGAACGTGTGCATGTGGCCTTACAAATACTCAGGTAAAAACCTCACCAAATACTAAACGCGTGCACATGGCCTTACAAATGCTGATGTAAAAACCTCACCAAGTTCTGAACATGTGCATGTGGCCTTACAAATGCTGATGTAAAAACCCCACCAAATTCTGAACATGTGCATGTGGCCTTACAAATGCTGAGGTAAAAAATTCACCAAATTCTGAACATGTGCATTTTGCCTTACAAATGCTGATGTAAAAACCTCACCAAATTCTGAACATGTGTACGTGGCCTTACAAATACTGAGGTAAAAACCTCACCAAATACTGAACGTGTGTACGTGGCCTTACAAATACTGAGGTAAAAACCTCACCAAATACTGAACTTGTACACATGGCCTTACAAATGCTGATGTAAAAACCTCACCAAATTCTGAACGTGTGCATGTGGCCTTACAAATACTGAGGTAAAAAACTCGCCAAATACTGAACGTGTGCACATGACCTTACAAATGCTGATGTAAAAACCTCACCAAATTCTGAACGTGTGTACGTGGCCTTACAAATACTGAGGTAAAAACCTCACCAAATACTGAACACATGGCCTTACAAATGCTGATGTAAAAACCTCACCAAATTCTGAACATGTGCATGTGGCCTTACAAATGCTGATGTAAAAACCTCACCAAATTCTGAACGTGTGCATGTGGCCTTACAAATACTGAGGTAAAAACCTCACCAAATACTGAACGTGTGCACATGGCCTTACAAATGCTGATGTAAAAACCTCACCAAATACTGAACATGTACACAAGCATTACAAATGCTGATGTAAAAACCTCACCAAATACTGAACGTGTGTACGTGGCCTTACAAATACTGAGGTAAAAACCTCACCAAATACTGAACTTGTACACATGGCCTTACAAATGCTGATGTAAAAACCTCACCAAATTCTGAACATGTGCATGTGGCCTTACAAATACTGAGGTAAAAACCTCACCAAATACTGAACGTGTGCACATGGCCTTACAAATGCTGATGTAAAAACCTCACCAAATACTGAACATGTACACAAGCATTACAAATGCTGATGTAAAAACCTCACCAAATACTGAACGTGTGTACGTGGCCTTACAAATACTGAGGTAAAAACCTCACCAAATTCTGAACATGTGCATGTGGCCTTACAAATACTGAGGTAAAAACCTCACCAAATACTGAACTTGTACACATTGCCTTACAAATGCTGATGTAAAAACCTCACCAAATTCTGAACATGTGCATGTGGCCTTACAAATGCTGATGTAAAAACCTCACCAAATTCTGAACGTGTGCATGTGGCCTTACAAATACTGAGGTAAAAACCTCACCAAATACTGAACGTGTGCACATGGCCTTACAAATGCTGATGTAAAAACCTCACCAAATTCTGAACATGTGCATGTGGCCTTACAAATGCTGATGTAAAAACCTCACCAAATTCTGAACGTGTGTACGTGGCCTTACAAATACTGAGGTAAAAACCTCACCAAATACTGAACATGTACACATGGCCTTACAAATGCTGATGTAAAAACCTCACCAAATTCTGAACATGTGTACGTGGCCTTACAAATACTGAGGTAAAAACCTCACCAAATACTAAACACATGGCCTTACAAATGCTCATGTAAAAAATTCACCAAATACTGAACGTGTGCATGTGGCCTTACAAATGCTCATGTAAAAAATTCACCAAATACTGAACGTGTGCATGTGGCCTTACAAATACTGAGGTAAAAACCTCACCAAATGCTGATGTCAAAACCTCACCAAGTTCTGAACATGTGCATGTGGTTTTACAAATACTGAGGTAAAAACCTCACCAAATACTGAACGTGTGCACATGGCCTTACAAAGGATGATGTAAAAAATTCACCAAATACTGAACGTGTGCACATGGCCTTACAAATGCTGAGGTAAAAACCTCACCAAGTTCTGAACATGTGCATGTTGCCTTACAAATGCTGATGTAAAAACCTCACCAAATTCTGAACGTGTGTACCTGGCCTTACAAATGCTCATGTAAAAAATTCACCAAATACTGAACGTGTGCATGTGGCCTTACAAATACTGAGGTAAAAACCTCACCAAATACTGAACGTGTGCACATGGCCTTACAAATGCTGATGTAAAAACCTCACCAAATTCTGAACGTGTGTACTTGGCCTTACAAATACTGAGGTAAAAACCTCACCAAATAATAAACACATGGCCTTACAAATGCTGATGTAAAAACTAGAGATGAGCCACCACCCCGCCGTTCATGTTCGATTCGATTCGCCGAATCGACGGGGTGTTCGACGAATGTTCGTCGAATGCTCGACGAACACCGTTGAATATCCCGGAACACTAAAAAACCGGGCTTGTGGGACTGTTTCACTTCCACAATGTATATACATACATTGTGGAAGTGAAATAAAGTCAAATAAAGTGTAAAAAATAAAAAAATAATGTATGCTCACCTGTCCGCGGTCCACCGAAGCCTCCGGTATGGTCCTGTGTCTTACAGGACCTGTGGTGACGTCACTTCTCGCGCGAACTCCGGTGACATGACCGGAGTTCCGCGAGAACATGACGTCACCACAGGTCCTGGAATCACAGGACCTTGCCGGAAAGCTTAAAATAGATATTTTTATGTTTTGGACCCTTTCTTTAAGTAACTTTTACTTAAAGAAAGGGTCCGAATCATAAAAATATCTATTTTAAGCTTTCCGGCAAGGTCCTGTGCTTCCAGGACCTGTGGTGACGTCATGTTCTCGCGGAACTCCGGTCATGTGACCGGAGTTCGCGCGAGAACATGACGTCACCACAGGTCCTAGAAACCACAGGACCTTGCCGGAGGCTTCGGTGGACCGCGGACAGGTGAGCATAGATTATTTTTTTATTTTTTACACTTTCTTTCTTCTAGGGAATGTTTATTTTGGCTCAAAATGCGGCAGATGCGGTTTTCTGACCGCATCTGCCGCATTTTCGAACCAAAATCGAACATGTTCGAAATTCGCCGAATTGGAACCAAATTGTTCGAATTCGGCGAATGACTCGAATAGCGCCAAAATCGACTTGAATTTGAGATTGGCGAACTATTCGAGTCCAACATCGCTCATCTCTAGTAAAAACCTCACCAAATTCTGAACATGTGCATGTGGCTTTACAAATGGTGAGGTAAAAACCTCACCAAATTCTGAACATGTGCACATGGCTTTACAAATGCTGATGTAAAAACCTCACCAAATTCTGAACATGTGCATGTTCCCTTACAAATGCTAATGTAAAAACCTCACCAAATTCTGAACATGTGCACATGGCCTTACAAATGCTGATGTGAAAACCTCACCAAATTCTGAACATGTGCATGTGACTTTACAAATGCTGATGTAAAAACCTCACCAAATTCTGAACATGTGCATGTGGCCTTACAAATACTGAGGTAAAAACCTCACCAAATGCTGATGTAAAAACCTCACCAAGTTCTGAACGTGTGCACATGGCCTTACAAATGCTGATGTGAAAACCTCACCAAATTCTGAACGTGTGCATGTGGCCTTACAAATACTGAGGTAAAAACCTCACCAAATTCTGAACATGTGCATGTGGCCTTACCAATGCTGAGGTAAAAAATTCACCAAATACTGAACGGGTGCACATGGCATTACAAATGCTGATGTAAAAACCTCACCAAATTGTGAACATGTGCATGTTCCCTTACAAATGCTGATGTAAAAACCTCACCAAATACTGAATATGTGCATGTGGCCTTACAAATGCTGATGTAAAAACCTCACCAAATTCTGAACATGTGCATGTGGTCTTACAAATACTGAGGTAAAAACTCATCAAATACTGAACGTGTGCATGAGGCCTTACGAATACTGAGGTAAGAACGCCAAATATTCAACATGTGCACGTTGCCTTAAGATTCTCTCACAGAATGACACCCTATTCAGCCACAGAGTAAATAGATTTTTCTTTTTTGCCTCATTGGGGGACACAGGACCATGGGTGTTATGCTGCTTATCCATAGGAGGTGACACTAAGTAAATCTGAAAACAGTAAGCTTCTCCTCTGCATTATACACCCCCTGGCTGGGCCAGGCCACACCAGTTTAGCTTAGTGTCTGCAGGAGGCACATCTCCTCAAGAATTCTCCTCACATTAGATAGGTGATGGCACCCCTTTGGGGGACCGCTTTCCCAAAACCATCAACAGATCGGAACGCGGAGTGTCGCCTCCCCGTACCCCCTGCTGCAACATTGGATCTTCGGGTTGTGCCTCAGATTACTCGTATGGGCGACTGAACCTAGATAAGTCATCACTGGTCCCATCACAGTCAATCATCTTCCTCGGCATGAGCCTAGACACCTAATAAGGTTTAATTTCCCTCCCTAAAGGCATTGGCCCTACGACAGGCAGTACGCACCCTCCCTCACGCTCCATTCAGTTCAGCATATAAGGGTTCTAGGCAGGATGGTTGCAGCAATGGAAGCTGGCCATCCTGTCTGCCTGGGACAAGAGACCCTTTTTCCTGGACAAGACTCTCCACCTGACACCCTCTGTCAGGCAAGCACTCCTTTGGTGGCTTCGCCCCGGCTGCCCTTTCCAAGGACCGATCCTTTCTTCCAGTGAACTGGCTAGTCCTAACCACGGATGTCAGCCTCCTAGGCTTGGGAGCAGTGTACCGACACCACACTGCTCACAGCCGTTGGACCTCCCGGGAGTCGTTATTGCCAATAAACATTCTGGAGATTCGCGTGAACTCCCTTGCCCTCGAAGCATTCTGCCCCCTGCTGGCAGGTCGACATATCCTTGTACAATAGGACAATGCGACGGCAGTAGCCTACATCAATCGCCAGGGAGGCATGGGCAGCATATCACGAGGTCCAGAATACCCTCTGCTGGGCAGAATCGACGAAGTCCGTCATTTCCGCAGTCCACATAACAAGAGTGGAGAACTGGGCAGCGGACTTCCTGAGTCGCCAAGGTCTAGCCGCCGGAGAATGGTCCCTCCATCCATAAGTGTTTAAGGAAATCTGCTACCGCTGGTTGACGCCAGACGTAGATCTGATGGCATCTCGGCTGATCTCAAAAGTGCCTGCATTCATAGCCCGATCACGCGATCCACTGTCCAATGGCTCAGACACTCTGGTTTGCTCCTGGCGTCACTTCTGACTGCCTTACATCTTCCCCCCCACTACCCCTGCTCCCACGGGTAATCAGGAAAATTAAGGCAGAGGAAGTCCCGGTCATACTAATAGCCCTGGACTGGCCCAGGCACACCTGGTTTGCCGACCTAATGCGACTGTGCGTAGACGTTCCTTGGTGCCTCCCAGACCTGCCCTACCTCCTCACTCAGGGCCCTTCTTCCTAGTAGAACTCCAGGGCCCGGAATTTGATGGTGTGGCCGTTGAGACTTGGGTCTTAACGTAGGCCAGTTTCTCCCCTGAGGTTATCACCCACATGATCGGAGCCCGAAATCCTGCTTCCTCCCGATTTACCACTGTACGTGGAGACTATTTTTCTCATGGTGCTGGGATCGAGACTTCTCTCCTCTCCCTTTGTCTATCCCCGTCATTCTCAGTTTCCTCTAGTCGGGCCTAGCTCTGAGCTCCTTGGATGGCCAGATTTCCGCTTTTTCGGTCTTCTACCAATGCCGCCTTTCCTCTTAGTCCCAAGTCAAAATCTTTCTCCAAGGCGATTCCCGCTTTGTCCCTCCATACAAGAGACCGCTAGAACCTTGGGACCTTAATCTAGTTCTAGACGGACTTCAGAAGTCTCCATTCGAACCCCCTAAAAGAGGTTTCTCTCCCTCTTTTTATCTTGGAATGTAATCTTCCTGGTGGTAATTACGTCCATCAGGCGGGTTTCCGAGCTAGCGGCACTATCTTGCTGCGAACCCTTTCTTATCTTCCACCAAGACAAAGTGGTTCTGAGTCAACTTCCCAACTTTCTTCCTAAGGTGACTTCTTTTTTTCACCTTAACGAAGATATTATTCTGCCCTTCTTCTGTCCGGCTCTAGTTCATAGGGTGGAAAAAGCACGGCATACCCTCGACCTCGTGAGAGCCCTCAGACATTACATTTCCAGGACGGCCTCCTTCAGAAAAACGGACACCCTGTTTGTCCTTCCTGAAGGACCATGGAAAGGACAGGCCGCCTCAAAGGCTACCCTGGCCCGCTGGATTAGTTCCGCTATCCAGGAAACCTACCGTTTGCGACATATTCCCATCCCCGTCGGACTGCGTGCTCACTCAATGTGTGCAGTTGGTACTTCTTGGGCCATTCAGCATCAGGCTTCAGTAGAACAAGTGTGCAAGGCTGCTACCTGGTCTACCTTGCACACGTTTTCAAAGCATTACAGCATCCACACCCAGGCTTCAGCTGACGCTAACCTGGGTAGAAGGATCCTTCAAATGGCAGTGGCACACCCATCTCAGTAGGTGCTCCAGGAAACCTGGGACTAGTTCCTTGCTCCTTGGGTTTTGTTACATTTGCCCACCCAGGGACTGCTTTAGGATGTCCCATGGTCCTGTGTCCCCCAATAAGGCGAAAGAGAAACTGATTTTGGTGTACTCACCGTAAAATCATTTTCTCTTAGCCATCATTGGGGGACACAGCACCCCCACCCTGTTGCCCTGTGGGGCCTTTGTTTTCCTTGGTACCCTCAAGGTTTTTTCACATTGTGGTTGTTTACCTGTTGCACTTGTTTCTCTCCTACTGCTTGTTCACTAAAACTGACGTGGCCTGGCCCAGCCAGGAGGTGTATACTGCAGAGGAGGAGCTTACTGTGTTCACATTTACTTAGTGTCATCTCCTATGGATAAGCAGCATAACACCCATGGTCCTGTGTCCCCCATTGATAGCTAAGAGAAAACTATTTTACGGTGAGTACACAAAAATCTGTTTTTATTGTGACCTAATATATAATTCCTTTACTAGCCCAAATCACACATAACTTTGAATTGTATCATAGGACATACAGGATTTCTTAATCGCTTCATGGGGGGACACCCATAGACCTTGGGTGTATGCTTGCTGCCACTAGTAAGCTGACACTATGCAAAAAAAAAACAGAAAAAGCAACTCCTCCTCAGCAGTATACACCCACCTACTGGCACAAATACAGCTCCATTTTAGCTTTGTGTCAGAGGAGGCAGACGCGGGTCTCTCCGAGCCTGTATCTACCAGAATTTTTTATTAGTTACTTTCATTTTTTATTTTTTGTCTGAAGATTTCATCTGGGAATACGAGCGGTTGAGCCAATCCGTCACTCCGAAAAGAGATCGAGAGTCTAGTTTGTGTTGGTCGCACTTTTAACTCTCCCTCTTTAAGCCAACACCTCCCCCACACGGATGCGTGCCCTGGGGAACCCTGAGGTTGGACTTGGGTCCCTCCCCTGACCCATCTGCTCCCCTACCCGCTCGCTCACCAAAGCCAGTCGGTAGGGTCACCAGACAGCCGGATTCCTGATGGAAAAGTTACAGCATCCTGCGTCTGGAGATCTGCACCACACAGCATAAGATAGCGATCTGCACAGACAATCCCTCTGTCCATGGACCAGCTGCCCTTCCCTCCTCTCCATACCAGCTCCCCTCCTGGTAGGACCTCAGTGAGTTTTCCCTCTCCGGGCTCCCAACGAGCACTGCTTAGGTGCCTCAGCCATCAATCTGTCAGGGCCCCTGGGGTGTGCTCAGTTTAGGGCTGCTCTGGACACAGCTCTTATGGCTGCAGCAAGGGTTACTTGCTTTTTAGCAGGTGTAGAGAGGTTTGTGTGTGTGTGTGTGTGTGTGTGGGGGCACTTTGCTTTATTTTAACAGGTGGCTCCTGGCCTCTCGGGGCTTGTTATGCCCCTGTGCACCACTTTGTAGGCCGGCTTATCAGGAGCTCCGGACCGCGGGCCTCCTGCTCCCTGCAACAGCTTGAAATTTACCTCCCGGCTTGGCTGCAGCCTGCGGGATTCATCTGCCCGCCCCCGGACCAATCAGGGGCACCCGCGGTGCCGATGGCAGCTGTCCCTGGCATCCCTGGGCTTCACCCACATACCGACCCCAGGGCAATCATAGGCAAGCATGGGCTGGTTTGCGCCAATGGCAGCCACACCCCTTGCAACCCGGGATGGCCTCTCCCTGCCTATTAAGTGTTGCTCCACCTCTAGACCAATGGGATGCCAGCGTGGGCTCCATTTGCACTGTTTGGAGCCCAGCCCACCGATCTCCAGCCTGGGCCACATTTTTTGTCTGCACTGGATCCTCCCCTAGCTCTCAGGCACCTGCACACAGGACACTGAAGCTGCCTCTGTGCTTTCCTGCTGAACCCAGCATGGATCCTTTGCTGGGCTGGGGACACCTGAAGACAAGGACTTGGTAAGCTGCGACCTCCGTAGTCCATTCTCACAACCGGCCCTTGTAAACACCTCATACAGGGATCTGACGTCCAACCACCACGGCCACCCTGCTCTATTACGCCTGCTCTGAGTATAATCAGAACTTCCCTTCGGGTCAGAACTCCCCACTGTGCCTCACTTGTAGCCCACAGACCATGCAGGCAGCTCAGGAGTCTCCCACTGACCCCATAGCCGTATCTGCTCCAACGGAGGTGGTCCTTAACTCAGACCGTTTTGGATTTGTCTAAGGCTTCTCAAACCCTGCTGGTGGTCCTAGCTTTCTCCCGAGTCACAGCCTATCCCCCTGGGGAATCTGGATCACAGCCCAGGACTCCGAGAGAGTAATCCGCTCGCAGAGGAAGCGAGTTTGCCTGACCTCTTCATCCCGGTCCCCCTTCTCCAGAGATTTCCACTCTGGGTCCTCTTCCTCGCCACCTTCCGCACTGGCAGATTCCAAGTCCTCCTCAGACTCCAAACCAGACCTAGACTCTGATCAAATTTCTAGGATCGGGGACACTGTGGAGAGCCTGATTCTAGCAGTGAATTAGACCCTTAAGATTGACACGGACGATCAGCCGTGCATTCGTAAGGTGTCTGTTAAGTGCTCTAAGCCAGCCCCCAAGTCTTCTCTTGCCTAGAAGACTTTGATGGCATATTTGACTAGGAATGGCAACACCCAGGGAAGCATTTCAGTCCAGAAAGCACCTGTAGACCCTTTATACCTTCAGCTCAGGAGGTTCGCCAGAAATGGACTAACTCGCCATCAGTGGACCCCCCTGATTCCACACCTCTCTACCAACTTACCCCTGGTGGATGGTGCTTCCCTTAAGGAAGGTCCAGACAGACATGTAGAGGCCATGGCGAAATACGCCTTTGAGGCTTCATGCGCATCCCTCTGCCCTTCTTTCACAGCCACCTGGGTGTCCATATCCTCCTGGGATAAAAACCTCCGAACAAGCATTCTTGCCCAAGGCTCCCCTACGGAACTTTCAGGCCTGGCGGACCAGATCTATCATACGGGCAAATACATTGCCACCGCTTGCCTTGATTCCGCCTCCTGCGTAGCCCCGGCTATCGGTAACATGATCTCTGTTCGCAGGGCCCTATGGTTGAAGGCCTGGAATGCTGACGCAGCCTCTAAAAAAAAAAATCACTTGCCAATCATTAGTTCCAGGGATCTCGCTTGTTGGCGATTTGTTGGACAAAATCATCTCAGACGCCACCGGCGGAAAAAGTACTTCCTGCGTCCAAAACGCTGCATAGTACAGTATCGGCATAGTGGATGGGATTTGTAGAAATCCCATGCCCACTATGCTTAACCTGACCACAGCGTTTTGACCGCTACGGTGTAGGTTGCCAGCATTGAGCTCCTTAGCATGTTCATTTCATGCTGCAGAGTCTGAAACGGCTCCCATCGAGTGGCTGCAGGGAGAAGCTTCCCCGCACCCGCCGCACATGGTGAGTACAGGCCGGCTGCACTCTCCCTGTGGCCACCTGTGGGTTCGCTCAGGTCCGGAGGAGCTGCGTCCAACACGCAGCTCCTCTGGACCGTGAGCACATACCCTAAGAAGTTCAATTTCGCTCCTTTTGGTCCACAGCTTCCAGACCCTCCAATTGGCGAGACTGCTATCCCGCCTGCCAGAATAGGAAGAAGCCTTGCTACAAGCCCACCCTGTCCTGGCTCCCCCATAACGCCCAATCACAGCACATTGGTTCCCGATCCAACTGCTCATGACGCCACCCCCAACCTTGGGGGGTCGTCTTCTGGCCTTCCGATAAGCTTGGCTCTCAGTGATTGACGATGCTTGGGTCTGAGACGTCGTCTTGGTGAGGTACAAGATCGAATTCGCTTCCTTTTCACAATACCATTTTTTTCCTATCCCAAACCCCGAAAGACCTGGACCTCATCCCTGGTTTCCACCAGGCCATCTATTCCCTCGCTGGTGCAGGCGTCATCATCCCTGTCCCGAAACACCAACACTTCTCAGGATTCTACTCCAATCTCTTTGTGGTTCCAAAAATGGGAGCTCAGTTCGCCCCATTTTGGACCTAAATCTCTGGTTGAGACATTTCAGAATGGAGTCCCTCCGCTCCGTAATAGTGTCCCTCCGCTCCGTGATAGCGTCCATGAAGGCAGGAGAATTCCTGGCTTCCATAGACATCCAGAACACCTATCTCCGCGTCCCCATCCTTGCCTCTCACCAGCGGTTCGATTGCATTGCCATGGGGTCCCAACATTATCAGTTCACCGCCCTACCATTCAGCCTAGCCACGGCTCCCTAGGTCTTCACAAAGATCATGGCGGCAGTGGTAGCCATTCTCTGGTCAAAGGGAATTTTAGCAATACCCTACTTGGACGACATCCTGATAAAGGTCCCTCGCATGCGGAGTGCCTCTAGAGTTTGCTGATCTCTCTGGACTCCCTCTGTTGCCAGGGCTGGATCATCAATACCAAGAAGTCATGTTTTCTTCTGTCCCTGCGGATCACCTTTCTGGGCATGATATTTGACTTTGCCAGGTCCTGCATTTTCCTTCTCCCAGACAAGCGTGCAGCCCTGCTGTCTGGGATTCACCGCCTAAGGCACCCCTTTCCACCTTCACTCCGCCTTTGCATGAGGGTGCTGGGAAGAATGGTAGAATGGAGGCGATTCCATTTGCTCAATTTTGTACCTGGCTTCTCCAACACTTCCTTCTAGCAAGATGGAATCGCTCTCTCCGCAGTCTCAATCACCCGGTCCACCTCTCCAGGTCAGCAAGGCAGTCGCTCTTCTGGTGGATTGAATCTCCCCTTCTCACTTGGGGCAGGTGGTTTCTCCCAGTAGGTGGACGATCATCTCCACAGATGCCAGTCTCTCGTGCTGGGGCGCGACCTTCCGGATTTCCGGACATGGACCTGATTGCCTCCAGGGACAATTACAAACTCCGTCCCTTTGTGGAATGGTCCAGAGATCCCCAGGCCTTTGACAGGGAACCTCTCCATGGGCCCAGTTCACCCTCCCTTATCTGTTTCCCCCATTCCTCTCCCAGGATTCTCAGAGTGGAAGGAATAGCCATCATCCTCGTGGCCCCAGATTGGCCCAGATGCTTCTGGTACGCAGAGGTCGTCAATCTCCTCGCAGACTCTCCGTGGCTACTCCGAGATCCCCCAGACCTCCTGACTCGGGGTCCTTTTTGGCACCTGAATTCACTTTTGATTTAAAAAGAAAAAGTGTTTTTTATTAGAAAATTCAAGAAACAGGAAATACAGCGCAAATAACTGTGGTATACAAATCTTGAAGATCAACCTGTATATATAAATTTTTTGACAGATCTTGAACCTCGTAACCCCATCCCATCCCCCCTCCCCCCACCCCATCCAATCATGTATAACATTTATCGAGTATTAAAGAACACATCACACAGCGCACAACAGTATACAGCATTCCACAAAAGTCCAGAAAAGTTCTTGAGGCACTAGGTCAGTTATTTGTAAGCCCTTAGGCAGCTGTTATCCTTTCCCTCAGAAGATCAGCAGATGCCAGAAATGAGCAGTTCATCCAACCACCCTATACTTTCTTGAATTGCGTATGTTGACCTCTTTTAACATACATTGTTCTTTTCCATTAAAACAATAAAGTTGATTTTATTACCTAATTCTTGTCTGACTGGAGGTTTATCATCCAACCTATGAGTCGCTATAAGTTTCCTGCCAGCATATAGGAGTCTGGCTATAGCCAATTTTCCCCAGTCATCAACCACAATATCCTCCACACACCCCAATACATAGGTCAGCGGAGTCCTCGGGATAGCCACCCCCATCACCTCCTGTGTTATGTTGAGGGTCTGCACCCAAAAGTTCTGCAAGCAGGAACATAACCAAATCATATGTAAGAGGTCTGCCCCTTCCTCAGAACAACGCAGGCATCTCGAATCTCCCCTTAATCCTGCCCTCATCATCTAGACCGGGGTCCTGTACACCCTATGGACCAAGTACCACCAGTAATTTAATTAAAACTTTTTTGTACTGCAAACTTTTGTGTGGTCATTCAGGTATTCTAATCTGGGTCATAAAAAACATCTCTGGTCTCTATCTCTACTATGGACCAAGTAAAGTTGTGACACTCTTCTGGCCTCACTGAGAAACTCTTGGAATAAACTGTAAAATATTCTCCCACTGAGATTCCAATAATGGCCCCACGTCTGCCTCCCATTTCTCTAAAGTGACCGGGTGGTGTTGCAAGAGTTTATACAATAACCATCTGTACATAAGAGTGATGAATCCCCTTGTGCCCCTCAGCGACTCCTAAGCTGTCCGTTTACACAACTATATGTGATAACCTAAGTTGCTGAGTAATTGCTTGCTGCAGCTGTAAGTATTGAGAGAATAGGGATTGACTCAAAGGGAATTCCCTCCTGAGCCTCTCAAAGGTGTTGAATACGCCACCACTGATTAAATCGCCTCAAGAGCAGCAGCTCCACCAACCGAGGATCAAACCAAATCTGTGTATAACGCGTGAACTCTGTTATGCATCTCCATTGTTTAACTGTCTGCCAAAGTTTATCTATGTGGCAACTGTCGGAAACCGTCTGAAACTCACTCGGAACCTACCAGCCTCAAGACTAGCAAGCAGTGGACCCTTCCCCACCATGAACTCAATAAGCTTCCCTGCCGATGTATGTTGTTTGGGTTCACCCCAGCCATGTAATAGACCCATGGGTTTGGGACTGCAAAACTTCCTTCTTCCTTTGACCTCATTAAATGTTCCAATTTGATGCTTGCCCGGCTACCTTTCCATATCAAATCACGAAAGAAAGAATTTATTTTGTGCCAGCCAGACCAGAGTATTATGGATTATATAAAAATGAGGCATAAGGATCATTTTGATTAAATTAACTGTACCTTAATTGACAGGAGCAGCTTTTTCCACCACCCCCAATCTTTTGCTGGAATCTACCAAGAAGAGGAGTCAAATTGAACCGCGCAATGTCCTTCAATTTAGCCGAAATCACAATGCCCAAATATTTAAATTCACTAACCACCAGCAGAAGGATCTCAGAGTCCAGTGTCAGGGGAGCCGCCACATACAAAGGAAGCAACACAGACTTGTCCCAATTAATGCACAGTCCTGAAATAGATCCAAACTTCAATGGTTGTCATAGCAGTCCTCAGAGAGTCTCGCGGGTCAGCCAGAAACAGCAACACATTGTCCGCTTATAGGACTACCTTCTCTACTTGGCTCCCATACTGGAATTCCTGTATGTCTACATTACCCCGAATAGCTGCTGCCAATGGCTCCACAGCAATGGCGAGCAGCAAGGGGGACAGGAAGCACCCCTGCCTCATTTCCCTATATAAGGAGAATCTTCCGGACAAATGGCCATTTACTCGTATTTTAGCACTGGGGGACACATGGAGCAGCGGACCCAACTATAAAACTGCTCCCCAAATCCCATGGTCCTCATTACCACCCACAGGTACCTCCACTCCACGCTATCAAACACCCTGGCGTCTAGGGAAACTATCGCCCTCTGTCCTTGATTATTTTTCCTTGCCTGCATGTTCAAGAATAGCCGCCTAAGGTTAGTTGTAGTGGATTTATTGGGCATAAACCCAGATTGATCATGGTGTATTAGGGATTCTTTGACCTTATTGAGTCGGTTAGCCAGCATTTTAGCCAGAAGCTTGATGTCAGTGGTCAATAGTGAAATTGGGCGATGTGAAGCTGGATCCGCCGGGTTTTACCTTGTTTTGGTAGTACAACTATTACAGCTTCCCACATGTACCACGACAACTCCCCCTCATAAAGCCAGCGTTGTACACCTCCAGCAAAGCAGGAAGTAATGTGCCCCTATATTTCTTTTCTACTTTCCCCGGGGGTGGCACCCCAATTCTTAGTCTCCTATTTTGAAGGTCACCTTCCTCATTGCTAACCCCTCCATTCGGAGGGTGTCGGAACTTGCAGCTCTCTTGCCTTACTCCCTATTTGATCTTCCCTCAGGACAAGGTAGTCCTTCTTCCCTTGGAAACATTTCTAACAATGGTAGTCTAGTCCTTTCACATCAATGAAGAGATCATGCTACCCTCTTTGCCCAGCTCCATCTCATTCTCGCAAAAAGAGATTACCTAGTTTGGACTTGGTAAAGTCTCTTCATATCTATCTACCTATCGCAGACAGATTCCTTTTGATGAATGGACTCTCTCTTTGTAGTCTTGCACGGTCCTCGCAAGGGCTTGGCAGCCTCCAAGGCTACGATTGCCTGTGGATTTGCTCTGCTATCTCAGAGGCATACCGTGTTAAGCAAGTTCCCTGTCGATCCAGGATCAGACCTCACTCCACTAGAGCAGTGGGAGCCTCCTAGGCCGTTAGACATCAGGCTTCGGCCGCTCAACTTTGCAAAGCGACTACCTGTTTCTCTGTTCACACGTTCTTTAAGTTCTACATGGTTCATACTCGCGCATCGGCCAATGCTGCTCTGGAGCGCAAGATTCTTCAGGCCGCGGTGGTCTGAGGTCTGAGTTTGCCCTGTTTGTTCTGCTGTTATTGCTCCCACCCGACCTCACAGCTTTTGTACGTCCCAATGTCTTTCTGTATCCCACAATGAAGCGATTAAGAAAAGGGGATTTTTGGTACTCCCCATAAAATCTTTTTCTTGAAGCTCCCTCCTTTTGTACATAGTTGAGCAGGTTTACGTACTTATGGTTTCTCCTATTGCTATTCTCACTAACTGAGTTGTATTTGTGCCAGTAGGTGGGTGTATACTGCTGGGGAGGAGTTGCTTTTTTTGTTTTTTGCATAGTGTCAGCCTCCTAATGGCAGCAAGCGTACACCCAAGGTCTTCCTGTGTCCCCCAATTGAAGCTTCAAGAAAAGGATTTTACGGTAAATACCAAAAATCCCCTTTTCTTCACATAAGTTATCTCAGATTAATGTGTTATTTGTACAAATTGTATACCTTTATTATCAATATTAATCCTTCTTTGCTTATTCTTTTCCTGCAGAGATATGGTTGGATTGGTTGAATGATGAGATGAAGATTGCTGAAGATGGTCCAAGTCGTGAGGCTGTTTACAATCTTTTCGAGAAAGCTGTCAAGGATTACATGTGTAAGTGTCAATTGTCTACATTACATCCCACCCTGTACTATTTCATGTCTCATGCAGCATGTAGTGTCCTATATCAGTAACTACCGTATATACTCGTGTATAAGCCGACCCGTGTATAAGCCGACCCCCCTACTTTTGCCCCCAAAACCTGGGAAAATATATTGACTCGCGTATAAGCCGAGGGTGGACCCCAGCACAGGTATACAGCCCCCAGCAGTGGTAACAGGCCCAGTATGATATACAGCGCCCCCATGGGATATCAGCAGCCCCATGGTATTGCAGCCCCTATATACAGCAGCCCCAGTGGTGTATACAGCACCTATATACAGCAGCCCCAGTGGTATTGCAGCCCAGTGGTATAGCCCCTATATACAGCAGCCCCAGTGGTATGCAGCCCCTATTACAGCAGCCCCAGTGGTATGCAGCCCAGTGGTATACAGCAGCCCCTATATACAGCAGCCCCAGTGGTATTGCAGCCCCAGTGGTATTGCAGCCCCAGTGGTATTGCAGCCCCTGTATACAGCAGCCCCAGTGGTATTGCAGCCCCAGTGGTGTATACAGCAGCCCCTATATACAGCAGCCATGTATTGCAGCCCCAGTGGTATTGCAGCCCTGTATACAGCAGCCCCAGTGGTGTATACAGCAGCCCCTATATACAGCAGCCCCAGTGGTATTGCAGCCCATGGTATTGCAGCCCCTGTATACAGCAGCCCCAGTGGTATTGCAGCCCCAGTGGTATACAGCAGCCCCTATATACAGCAGCCCCAGTGGTATTGCAGCCCCAGTGGTATTGCAGCCCCTATATACAGCAGCCCCAGTGGTATTGCAGCCCCAGTGGTGTATACAGCAGCCCCTATATACAGCAGCCCCAGTGGTATTGCAGCCCCTATATACAGCAGCCCCAGTGGTATTGCAGCCCCAGTGGTGTATACAGCAGCCCCTATATACAGCAGCCCCAGTGGTATTGCAGCCCCAGTGGTATTGCAGCCCCTATATACAGCAGCCCCAGTGGTATTGCAGCCCCAGTGGTAGTATACAGCCCCAGTGTAGTATCCAGCAGCCCCAGTAGTAATAAACAGCCCCCCTCCTTATCACGTCCCCCCCAGGCTGCGGCAGCTGTGAAAATAACAAACAGTGTATACATCACCTTCCGCGCAGCTCTCCGCTCCTCCGGTCCTCTGCCCTCCGCTCGCCGGCTTCTTCTTCCTTGATGTGCCGACTTCTGTGACCGCGCGCAGGAAATTACGTCATCTCCTGCGCCCGGTCACATGACACCGGCACATCAAGGAAGAAGAAGCCGGCGAGCGGAGGGCAGAGGACCGGAGGAGCGGAGAGCTGCGCCGGAAGGTGATGTATACACTGTTTGTTATTTTCACAGCTGCCGCAGCCTGGGGGGGACGTGATAAGAAGGGGGGCTGTTTATTTCTACTGGGGGACCCATATTAAGGAGGGGGGCTGTGTAGTGCAATATGCACGGCATCCCCCCGCCGCTGATGGATGGGGGGATGCCGTGCATATTCATTGCACTAATGAGGCGGCTCCACGTGACCGCCTGCGGTCACCGCGGCCCCCTCCTGCCTCCTCCAGCCCCCGGTCACAGCCCCCCCCCCACAGCATACCGTATGACCCGTGTATAAGCCGAGGGGGGGACTTTTCAGCCCAATTTTTGGGCTGAAAAACTCGGCTTATACACGAGTATATACGGTAATTACAAAACTGTATACCATGCTGAGGTGTAGAAGAAATTATTGTATATTCACAGATATGTATGTTCTCCTTAGGTCCAGAAATTTGGCTTGAATATGCCCAATATTCAATTGGAGGGATGGGGACAGAGGGTGGTATTGCCAAGGTTCGCGCTATCTTTGAGAGAGCATTAACTGCGGTTGGACTCCATATGACCAAAGGACTGCCCATATGGGATGCCTACAGGGAGTTTGAGAATGCTATCTTATTAACAATGCAGGTAATTTGTTGTCTGGATACCAGAAGATCTAGGATGAATGTCGCTATCTTGCTGTGAAATGGATGAAATATGTAGAAAAGTTACTTATTAGTTAATTTATGTCTTATGTATTAGTCTTCACCAGGTGTCACCCCTTCGGCAGAACAACAGCAAATGCTGAATGCCCAACGTGAGCGGATCCACAAGCTTTTCAAACGCCAGCTAGGTGTCCCCCTTCTAAGTAAGTTCTCTTTAGATATACCTAAAATAAACAAACACACAATATAAATGTACCCCAAAGCTGAAAATGAATCCTAAAAGTAAATGTGAGTTAGTCTTGCTGTTTATGAATCTACAAGACTGGTGAGTGGCCAAGATGGTGGATTGGTAAATGTCTTAAGAGAAGACAATGCCCTCCTTCTCGTGGAAGTTCTTACAGCCACACACTGGAGAAGGAGGGCATGGCTGATATTATTTGTTTGAGAGTTTCTTGTATTTAAATGTTTGTTCCTTTTTGTTTTTTTGTTGTAGACATGTACCTAATTTTTTTTACCCAGAGGCCCAAATTCATGAAGAATGGCTCTTTGTACCCCAGTCTTAATGAAGGCAGCATTTGAGTGAGATTCACCTAAGCCCACGTACACACACTGAGTATTTAGTGAGTTTTTTTTTACCTCCTGTATTTGTAGCCAAAACCAGTAGTGGAACAATCAGAGGAAAAGTGTCATAGAAACAAAACTCGTCATCACTAATGCATCTATCCCCCACTCCTGGATTTGGCTTACAAATAGTGATGTAAAAAACACCACATGCTGAACCAGTGCACGTTAGCCTGAGGCTGTCGCAAGGTGTGTTTTTTTTTTTTTAATTTTTTTTTTTTTTTTTACTATTTAATCTTAGCGCATGATAATTATCATATGATAGCTATGTATCTGCTGAGACCCTGATTGCACTGATGTGTCACTTACTGGGCTGTGTTTTGCAGTTTCAATACAGTCTGTGTTTTATCATCAGGAAATTATCACTACAAGACCACTGGCCCCATGCATCCCAGTACAACCCTGCCCTCAGCACTGATTGGCAACTCTCCGTCACTATACAATAATTAATAATAGTACAAATTTTTATTTGTATAGCGTCAAACATATTACGCAGCACTTTCAGAGGGGATATGTACAGACAATATGAGAGATTACAGCGTAACACAATTCAACAGATACCAAGAGGAGTGAGGGCCCTGCTCGCAAGTCTTACAATGAAAAATACAATGTACACAGAGCGCTGTCGTGCGGGCAGGGTTATAAACTGCTGAAGAACGGAGCTCTGCTAGATCTGCAGTAGAAAAAAATGAAAAGGACTATCATAACTGCTGCACCCAGTAAATTAAGTGATGCAGAGCCCATAACATTGTAGCCTTGTGTGATTTGTTCAGATAATAAATGGTCTTGAGTTTTTAGTTGAGAACTCACTACATTTTGAATACAGTGGGTGAAATAAGTATTGAACATGTCACAAATTTTCTAAGTAAATATATTTCTAATATTGACATGAATTTCTCACCAAATGTTGGTAAGAAGTCATTCAATCCACACAGAGAAAGAAATCAAAACACAGATGTCCAGAAATTAAGTTGGGAAATGACACAGGAAAAAAATACAGCACACATGGAGAGGTACAAAGTTATGAAACATAATGACACCAGCTAAAATCTTTCAGTGCCATGTAGTGAAAAAAGATTAACCTGTTCACCTGATGGCTTACAAAAAGGTGTCTCATTAACAAGGTGCCACACAAGAAACATCTCATGAAGGGTAAAACTAGTGAGCTGTCTCTAGATCTTTGCAACCTTATTGTTGCAAAACATATTGACATACTGATGGCATTGGTTACAGAACATTTTCTAAACTACTGAAGGTTCCAGTGAGCACTGTTGGGGCCATAATCTGGAAGTGGAAAGAACATGATTTCTTCATAATCATAAACCGGCCACGACCAGGTACTCCCTTCAAGATACTTGACAGAGTGAAGGGAATTATCAGAAGAGTTGTCCAACAGCCAATGATTAACTGCACAGCTACAGAAAGACCAAGAATCAGCAGCTACAGTTGTTTGAAAGACACCAAAAAGTAATGTACTCGCCCTCCATGCTCTGTATGCACACTCCCCACATAAGACTCCATTGAGGAACAAAAAGCATGTTCAACCGCATTTAACGTTTGCTCAATATTTAGACAAATCTGTGAAATACTGGGAAAATATAGTCTCATCATACAAGACCAAAATTGAACTCTTTGGATGTCATAATACACACCATGTTTGGAGGCCTAAAGGCACTGCACTTAACCCCAAAAACACCATACCAACAGTGAAGTCTGGAGGTGGGAACATCATGGTGCAGGGCTGTTTTCCAGCATAGGGCTCGAAAAACGTCATATACAGTTAGGGCCAGAAATATTTGGACAGTGACACAATTTTGGCGAGTTGGGCTCTGCATGCCACCACATTGGATTTGAAATGAAACCTCTACAACAGAATTCAAGTGCAGATTGTAACGTTTAATTTGAAGGGTTGAACAAAAATATCTGATAGAAAATGTAGGAATTGTACACATTTCTTTACAAACACTCCACATTTTAGGAGGTCAAAAGTAATCGGACAAATAAACATAACCCAAACAAAATATTTTTATTTTCAATATTTTGTTGCGAATCCTTTGGAGGCAATCACTGCCTTAAGTCTGGAACCCATGGACATCACCAAACGCTGGGTTTCCTCCTTCTTAATGCTTTGCCAGGCCTTTACAGCCGCAGTCTTCAGGTCTTGCTTGTTTGTGGGTCTTTCCGTCTTAAGTCTGGATTTGAGCAAGTGAAATGCATGCTCAATTGGGTTAAGATCTGGGGATTGACTTGGCCATTGCAGAATGTTCCACTTTTTTGCACTCATGAACTCCTGGGTAGCTTTGGCTGTATGCTTGGGGTCATTGTCCATCTGTACTATGAAGCGCCGTCCAATCAACTTTGCAGCATTTGGCTGAATTTGGGCTGAAAGTATATCCCGGTACACTTCAGAATTCATCCGGCTACTCTTGTCTGCTGTTATGTCATCAATAAACACAAGTGACCCAGTGCCATTGAAAGCCATGCATGCCCACGCCATCACGTTGCCTCCACCATGTTTTACAGAGGATGTGGTGTGCCTTGGATCATGTGCCGTTCCCTTTCTTCTCCAAACTTTTTTCTTCCCATCATTCTGGTACAGGTTGATCTTTGTCTCATCTGTCCATAGAATACTTTTCCAGAACTGAGCTGGCTTCTTGAGGTGTTTTTCAGCAAATTTAACTCTGGCCTGTCTATTTTTGGAATTGATGAATGGTTTGCATCTAGATGTGAACCCTTTGTATTTACTGTCATGGAGTCTTCTCTTTACTGTTGACTTAGAGACAGATACACCTACTTCACTGAGAGTGTTCTGGACTTCAGTTGATGTTGTGAACGGGTTCTTCTTCACCAAATAAAGTATGCGGCGATCATCCACCACTGTTGTCATCCGTGGACGCCCAGGCCTTTTAGAGTTCCCAAGCTCACCAGTCAATTCCTTTTTTCTCAGAATTTACCCAACTGTTGATTTTGCTACTCCAAGCATGTCTGCCATCTCTCTGATGGATTTTTTCTTTTTTTTCAGCCTCAGGATGTTCTGCTTCACCTCAATTGAGAGTTCCTTTGACCGCATGTTGTCTGGTCACAGCAACAGCTTCCAAATGCAAAACCACACACCTGGAATCCACCCCTGACCTTTTAACTACTTCATTGATTACAGGTTAACGAGGGAGACGCCTTCAGAGTTAATTGCAGCCCTTAGAGTCCATTGTCCAATTACTTTTGGTCCCTTGAAAAAGAGGAGGCTATGCATTACAGAGCTATAATTCCTAAACCCTTTCTCCGATTTGGATGTGGAAACTCTCATATTGCAGCTGGGAGTGTGCACTTTCAGCCCATATTATATATATAATTGTATTTCTGAACATGTTTTTGTAAACAGCTAAAATAAAAAAACTTGTGTCACTGTCCAAATATTTCTGGCCCTAACTGTAATTGAAGGAAGGATTAATGGACAAATGTACTGAGACATTCTTGATAAACATCTGCTGCTATCTACCAGGACGATGAAGATAAAACCAGGGTGGACATTCCAGCAAGAGAATGATCCAAAACACACAGCAAGTAAACTCTCAATTGGTTTCAGAGACAGAAAATAAACTTGCTAGAATGGTCCAGCCAATCACCTGACCTGAATCCAATAGAAGATTTATGGAAAGAACTAAAGCTCAGAGTTCATAGAAGGAGCCCATGGAAAATTGTTGACGTGTTAAATTCTTATTTCACCTGTTGTATGTATACATTCAGCTCAACAATTCTAATACCACAGGACCCAATATATGCGATGATTGGGATCACTCAGTAAATTGTATGATATGCTTATACATTGAGGTTTATTGTATCCTTTATAGATATGGAATCAACCTATGCAGAGTATGAAGTGTGGTCAGAAGAACCAATTGCAGATTCTGTCACTCACAATTACAAGATGGCGTTAAAACAAGTGGAGAAGTACAAGCCTTATGAGGAGGGACTGGTAATTACTGTAACCATCCAAATTGCTTCAATATGCTACACTATAGATACGGAAATAAGTGCATGTGGCCAGTAGTGTTTAGAGTGCAATGTACTTTATAATGTAAGGATATTTTTATTGAAGTCTATATAAATCCGTAGATAATAGCTATCAGTATAGCCATTAGGGTCTTCGCTCACGGTCAGTATACGCAGCGTTTTGGACGCAGTGTCTTGCCGCTGCGTCCAAAACGCTTCGTAGTACGGTATAAGCGTAGTGGATGGGAATTCGAGAAATTCCATCCTCCCTATGCTTAACCCGCCCGCAGTGTGCTTAGAGCTGCGTGTGGGTTGCCGGCTGTCCGCTCCTCCGCAGCATGTTTATTTCATGCTGCGGAGTCGGAAGCAGCTGACATTAGGTGACTGCAGGTAGAAGCCGCCCCGCACCCGCCACACACGGTGAGTACAGGGCGGCTGCGGCAACCCGCGGCTTCACTCAGGTCCGGAGGAGCTGCATCCGACACGCAGCTCCTCTGCACTGTGAGTATGCAGCCTTAGAGATATAATGCATCACCAGTAGAAGCGTATAAGGCTCAATATGCTGCCTAAGGTTTATGTCTGTTGGGTACATCCAGTAAAATTCCAACTAGTTCAATGAAACTATTGGATCATGCTCAATCTTAAGTTCTTCTTCATAGATAGGGTAAGATGGGCGTCATTCTGATGTTAACAACTTGATAAGATGAATTGATATTGAAGACACTATGCTGGGGTACACAGAGCTCTTTGTCTGTACATACTTTCCTGTGTGATTGATGTCCAGCCTTATATTTGTACTATAGTATCTATAATAATCTTTCTACCAAGTAGCATAAAACATATTCTTCCTCCTCCCCCTCCCAAAATTATGTATATTCTTACAATATTACAATATTGAAACTGAATGAATGGACTGTTAAACTATGTGCCCATGCTGGCACTTTTGCTGCTTATTATAAAAATGCTTAGAAAAAGCACATGGTATAATGGCGAGCCAGTAAAGGTAATGTGATTTTGCCTGTGCTGTGGCGACATCTGCGCTTTTGTGCAGCATATTAAGTGCAAATTTTTACGGCTCTTTGATCCATAAAAGTAGCAGCGTGTCAATTAATTTACGCCACTTACCTTGCGTACTGCCCCATGCATTCGGGTATCATCTGCATCACACATCGTGGGTAGGGGGAGTGTGACCCAAGTGGTTTGTGACGTGGCGAAAGCCAGGAAGTGCTGTGCAGTACACAAGGTAAGCGGCGTACTACAGAATGGGGACAGCAGGGACAGATGCAGAATATCATCAAAACGCATATATTACCTAGCAACAGTGCAACACTTTTGCTGCATAATAGCTGCTACAAGTGGATGCAGATTTTTTTGCAGAAAACTCTGCATCACTTTTAGGCTGCTTTTACACTGCCAAATTTTAAATCTGTTTCTATCCGTTTTAAAACAGACATGGATGCGTTACTGTCTCCCATGCAATCCTATGGGCATGGATTGGTCCAAAAGTGGCCATCCGTGTGTGTCCGTTTTTTTCACAGATCCATTGTTGTTCGTTTTTTTTCATGCACCCAGAATCGGAAACTGTTCTGATTTTGGGCTGCCTTGAAAAAAGCAGTCACAAACAGACAGACATGAATCCGTAGCTGTCCGTATGAAATAACATGGAGCTCTATGGAGGACTGAGCCGTACGGATCCGTGAAAAAAATTGATCCGTGAAACAGATCCGTTTTGTTGTACTAAGCATGCTTACAGCTCCTCCGACCCCTATCTGTGGCAGCTGATGACGTGTCTGTGAAATAAAGCGGTCCGTGGACATCCATTGACAGACATTTGCACAATCCATGCCTGTCCATGTGGTTCCTTGAAATTCAAGGATCCATACGGATTTGCACATCTGCCAGTGTGAAAGCAGCCTTAGCCAGTCAGCACACAGCCTTAAAATACTGTAAGCGTTGTTTTCTCCAAAAGCGGATACTGTACACCACCACTATTACAGGATTTGTTTTGTGTCGTGTTCACGGTCATAGTGGCTCTAACTTTCTATCTTGTGCTCCATTAGCTGGCTGCTGAAACACCTAAACTGGCAGAATACCAAGCTTATATTGACGTTGAAGTGAAAAACGGAGACCCTGCTCGTATCCAGCTTATTTTTGAACGTGCCTTGGTTGACAATTGCTTAGTGCCGGATCTCTGGGCGAAATATACTCAATATCTCGTGAGTATGGAGCAGAAAGGCAGTGTTGCCTGTTTGCAGGTGGTCTGGTCATTTGGTCATCCACCTATTGGCTTCATGATTTAAGTGGCGTTAAAGAATTAGTAACTCTGTTCTTATACTGTATTTTCTTAGGACAGGAAGCTAAAAATGAAAGAGCTTGTGCTTAGTGCACATGATCGAGCTGTCAGGAATTGCCCATGGACTGTAGATTTGTGGAAGAATTATATCCTTGCCTTAGAGCGACATTGTGCTACTCACAAACTCATAAGTGGTAAGTCTGCATTGTATTTAGACTAAAATGTTATAATTACCCGGCGCTGGTCTTTACCTTCATAAATAGTACATATTATATTTCTGTTTTATCCTGTAAGGCATTAGGCACACATTCAGCAATATTGTCCTGAGAACAACAGCTATAGAAAAGTGAAAGGAGTCATTTCATTTGTAGGTGCTATATGTTGTATATTATAAAGTAATGACAAATCCCAGCGTTTTTCTATAATCTTTCAAGATGGAAATACGCCTTTAGAACCAGATCTTGGCATCTGTCATGCATACAGTATTTCTTGGACTAATCTGTACAAAAAAAGCACATATGCCTCACCATGCATTTAATCCATTCTGCTGCTCACATCTTCTGGGCTCAGACCCACAATGCCGTGACTCTCGGCCAGTATACATGAAGAAAAAGTGGGAGGAGTCTCCAATAAAAATAATTCTGACTTTATTTGTGCAAAATATTAAAATATAAAGGTCCATGATAGCGGAGTGTTTTTAAGCTTGTACCATGATGTATTTTGCTATCACTGACTAAGGGCGCAAGCCAGAAACGCATCTAGATTGCATCTACACTATCATGGACTTGCATATATTTTAATATTTTGCACAAATAAAGTGAGATTTTTTTTTTTTTTTTTGGAGACTCCTCCCACTTTTTCTTCATGTATTTCTTGGTCTAGTTAATGTTTAGGAAATTTCTGATGTTTGCAAGTTTGAGTACAATCCATACTTCTCATTGACCTTGTATTGGTGCATTCTTCTTTATGAAGGTTTTTGTGTTTTCCTATGTAGAAACTTTTGAGAATGCTCTAAATGCCGGATTCATTCAAGCCACAGACTATGTAGGCATTTGGCAGTCATATTTGGACTATCTCAGACGAAGGGTGGACTTCACAAAAGGTAACTTAATATCTAAAATCTATTGGAAGATGATAACTTTTATTTGTGCGGTAAAAAAGATCTATCTGAATCTGCCGTTTTATTTTTTCTATTGCCTCAATGGGGGACACCGGACCATGGGTTATTTATTATTTATTCACCACGATAAAATCATAATACACTCAATAAGTACAGTGTGATAAATATTTTCAATTACATAAACAAAGTACCGGTCTTCCCTCCCACCCCACCCCTCTCCCCCTGTAGACAGCAAGTATAACCTACCCTTTCTTTAAACAAACAGTGACACGGCTGTATATCTAATAATCCTACTCATCATATCATCGTTAGAATAGAAGTCCAACCTTTGAACAATTTGCTGTATTGTAAACTCCTCTCTTCCACCTACAAATCCATGCCCCTCACCTCCTCCACACAGCCCATAGTTTGTCAAACACCCTCATAGTATTTTTCTTATGATCAATACTTCCAGACGCATTGTGTAATCTACTTGCCGAATATGCTCCGTCCTGGAGGGGAACTTGACCCTGATCCAGCATCTGGCAATCAATTTCCTGGCCATGAATAACAAACTTGCAACTGCTACCTTCTGTGAATTAGTAATATTGATTTCTTCGACATAACCCAATATACACACCAATGGAGTCCTCGTTACCACACATCCATATCGTCCTTCAATCAAATTAAGTACTACCATCCAAAACGCCTGTGATCTTGGACACTCCCACAGCATATGTAAAATACCTGCTCCCTCAGTCATACACCTCAGACACTCAGACGTTTTTTTCACACCCACCTTGTGCAGAAAAGCAGAGGATCTATAATCTCTATGAATGGTATATAATTGCAACATCCTTCCTTGTTCACGCAATGATAATATTGGAATGCACTCCAGAATGGAGTCCCACACTTCATCATTCAACACACCTAATTCCTCCTCCCACTTATCTCTAGCAGATGCCGCAACAGGAAAGTATGTAAAAGGTCCCTATATACAGTGGATATAACCCCTCTCGTGGACCCTTGCATGCAAATATAATCAAGAATATCACTCTGCACCTTCAGCCCACCTAAGCGTCTAAGTTGCCTATAGGCATGTTGAACCGTGAGGTATCAAAACCGATCTTTAATTGGCAGCTGGAATTCTTCCTGCAGGGATTCAAACTGTTTCAAGTTCTGACTCACTAACAGCTGTGAAATATATCATATCCCATTAATGGTACATTTACACGCGGCCACAGGAAGGTAGGAACAGGCAGGCATCGGACACAATTGTGCCTGTTGCCTTGAAGGAAGGAAAGTCCTGAATTACACGCAGCCACATCGTGGTCTTTTCAAGGCAACAGGCACAATTGTGTCCGATGCCTGCCTGTTCCTACCTTCCTGTAGCCGCATGTAAATGTACCATAAGAGTCCAAGCTCTCTGCTCTCCCAACTTACAGAAATCACTCAGGTTATCATTCATCCACAATTGGGAGTACACTGTCAGACTAGTGACTTACCTAAGTTTTTTTTTTTAATTGTAGACCAAATCCTATGCACAAGGCATAGAGTGGGGAACCTCCTACCCAACCTCCAAACCTTGCACCAAGGGAGCGCTCCGTATAATGTACTCCAGTATTATCTGCACTGAATTTTGCCCATCTCTCGATGCCTATCTTCTAAGATGCTGGCTCTGAGACGCCAGGAAATAAATCCAAGGATTAGGCAAAGCTATCCCCCCCTGCCTCCTTGGGACTCTGCAAGATTTCTAGTTTTATTCTGGGCTGATGTACCCCCTAAACCAAATCCCGAAATAAAGAGCTAAGTCACTGGAAGTCACTGGAACACACCCCAAGGGAGCCACACCAGTGAGTTGTGTAAAACATATAGAGTCTTAAGCATAAGTACCATCTTGGACAGATTCGCCCTGTCCACCAACGAAAGACAGTTTACACAATGTTTCAGCTCTTTCTGTTAGTTTAAGTATGAGTGGAAGTACATTTCATCTCACACTGTTACCGGTAAAGCAACCTGGATATCTAGATATTTGAATTGGTTCACCAATCTACGTCTGGTACAACCTCACTCACAGAATCTGCCATTTTCTGGTCATCATAATGGGAGACCCAGACAATGGGGTTTAGGGCACTGCCCTCCGGAGGTCACACTAGGTACTACAAGTTTGTAGACACCGCCCCCTCCGCTTATAAACCCCTACCGCAGGGAACATCCTCAGTTTTAAACTTAGTGTGCTCGGAGGATCACGCTTTGCTTGCACTTCACTGCATTCTCACTTCTTTCGTGATGGCGTCTGAAGACAAGGTAATAAGGTCCCAGTCGGGACCGGTGACAGCCTCCCCGCTCACCCTTAGTGGCACACGCTGGTGGAGGTACCGGAGGGCCTAGGGCCTGGACACCTGGTGTTCTCCCGGTACGCTGTTACACTCCTCTCCATCCCTCTCTGGGGGGCTCTGGTGAGTGGGAGATGGGAGCCTTGCACAGCTCCGCTCCGTCCGAGGCCTCCCTAAATGGTGCTTACAGACCGGACTGGAGCCAGCCCAGTCCGAGGCCTCCCTAAATGGTGCTTACACTCCGGACTGGGCTGAGCGGCCCAGTCTGAGGCCTCCCTAAATGGTGCTTACACTCCAGACTGGTGCTGCACCCCCGTCCGAGGCCTCCCTGAATGGTGCTTACAGACCGGACCGGCACTGAGGCACTCTGTGTCTCCGGTGTGCCTGGGGGTAGTGTCTGGCACTTTATGTGTTTCATGACACTCAGACCGCGCGCTGCCCTCGGGCCCGCGGTTCTGCGGGTGTACCCTGTGCTGGGGTCACCCTGGCTGACCGCCCTGTGTGTCACAGGGGCTGAGGCCGTAGGCTGCGGATGTGTGATATGTAATTGCAGTCTGTGTACAATGTATTTTACACTGTTTCCCGCCCTGCGGGCTCCAGCTCCCTCATGAGAGGGATGCTTGGAGGATGGGATGCAGCCCGTGCGGTGACGTCACCGCGGGGCGTGTGCGTGTGTTTCCCGCGTGTCTTCGGCGCCGCCCACAGTTTCTCTGTCGGCGGCCATCTTTACCCTCACTTCCCGGCTGGGAACTGTATGCAGCGTGCGTCTGCACTCCAAGAGGGGAGACCGGAAGACGGCGCGGAGGTCACACACACACACCGCTCCCTCATACCGCTTTACAGCGGTCGGTAAGCCACCGGGATCTCCGGTTTTATTGTCTGCAATTGGGCTTATCTACCCCTACTGTGGCCATGTCCTCAGTTAGGAAGCTTGCTGCTAAGGCGGCCGAGGCCACCGTTACATGTGCTACGTGCAATGGAACACTGGTGGAGGGGTCCTGCAATAACTGCGGACGCCCAGAGGCCCGGGCTGGCACTGCTGAGTCAGCAGCTCCGGTGCTATACCCCGAGGTTCAGGTGATCTCAGGGCCTTGGGAGACTCAGAACAGGATCAATGAATCTCTGTTGTCTCAGCTGTCCTCCATGTCGCAATCCCTGGAGGCACTTAATAGGAGACTGGATAGCCCAGCTACTCCTTCCAGTTACCCCCGGGTGTCTCCCTCTTCTGCTGTGAGACCCCTTAAGCGGGCTCGTCGTGAGGCTTCACCCGAGCTCCAGACTCTCTCTGAGGAGGAGCGTTCCTCTGATGGTGAGGAAGATGATGGGGGTTCGACTTTCGGGTCTGTATCTGTGTCTGAACCACCAGATGGGGTGGAGGATCTGGTGTCCTCTATCAACGAGACCTTACGTCTCGTGACACCCCCTGAGGAGGTGACGGTGCACCCGAAGGAGGTCTATCAATGGCTGCGGCCGGAGGCTAGACCAAGTGGCTCCTTTATGGACCATACTAATTTTGGAAGGGTGATTAGAGCCCCCAGGTTGCATCCTGGGCGGCGTTATGTCCGCAAACCCAAGGACAATCGCTTCCCCTTTCCCCAGGAGGTGCTTCAGGAGTGGTCGCAGTCCCCGAAGGTGGATGCTTCCATGACCAGGATTGCTGCACGCTCCCTTTTCTCTGCCTCTGATAGCTCCTCACTGAAGGATGCTACTGATAGACAGGTCGAGCAACTCGCCAAGTCTTCCTATGAGGCGGTGGGGTCGTCATTTGCCCCTAACTTTGCCACGGTCTGGACCTTACAAGCGATTACTACCTGCTTGGATGGTATCACTGACCTGGCAAGGTCCAGTCCAGAGGTCCTGGCACTTACCGAGAGGGCGAGGGCCTATGCGGACTACGCCAGAACGGCGACTCTGGAAACTGCCACTCGCTCAGCTGTGGCTTCGGCCAATGCTATAGCGATCCGCAGGTTGTTGTGGCTACGTCTGTGGGACTCAGATGCCACATCTAAGAAGATTCTGCAGAATCTTCCGTTCGCTGGTGACAGGCTTTTTGGCACAGAGCTGGACAAGCTAATTAAGGATTCTGCTGAGTCTAAAATACCGCAGAATAAACCTAAGCCACGGTATACCGTTAAGAGGAACCCAAAACAGTGGTCCTTTCGGTCCAGCTCACAGTCATCAGCACCGTCCGCTCGCACGGACCGAGGGGGCAAGCCCGCTTCTCAGTGGCGCTCTAAGAGTCGTCCAAAGAAGCCGGCGGGGGCAGCAGCTGCCACCCCCAAACCCGCCTCTACATGACTCGCTCTCTCTTCCTGCCTCCCCACAGGTGGGGGGCCGCTTGTCTCGCTTTCAGGACGAGTGGCTACTTCACGTTCCAGATCAGTGGGTTCGAGACGTGGTCTCGCGAGGTTACAGGATAGAGCTGACGTCAAAACCGATATCCCGATTCCATCGGTCGGTCCCCTCCCCAGAAAAAGCTCAGGCCTTTTCTTTGGTGTTGGAGGGACTCCGCAGAGACGGAGTGGTGGTCCCGGTGCCTTCCGGGGAGAGGTTCAGGGGTTTTTACTCCAACCTCTTTATCGTCCCAAAGAAGGACGGATCCTTCCGCCCGGTTCTGGACCTGAAGTTGTTCAACCGCCACGTGCTGGTTCGGAAGTTCCGTATGGAATCACTGCGCTCAGTGATCGCGGCTGTGTCACAGGGGGACTTCTTGGCGTCCATAGATATCAGAGACGCTTACCTTCACGTGCCCATTGCACCGGCTCACCAGCGATGGTTGAGATTTGCAGTGGGGGAGGAACACTTCCAATTTGTGGCGCTGCCGTTCGGCTTGGCCTCGGCACCACGGGTGTTCACAAAAGTGATGGCCTCTATGATGGCTCTCCTGCACGTGCAGGGCCATGCCGTCATTCCCTATTTAGACGACCTGCTGGTCAGGGCGCCATCGGAACACCTCTGTCAAGCGAGCCTAGATGTGACCATGCGGTCTCTGGAACAATTCGGTTGGCTCCTCAATGTTCAGAAGTCAACCTTGGTTCCGACCCAGTCCTTGACTTATTTGGGCATGGACTTCAACACGTCCTCAGCCCTGGTGTCTCTGCCACAATCCAAACAGGTGGCGATCCGATCGGGAGTGCAAGCAGTGCTCCTGTCACCACAATCGTCCCTTCGTGGGTTGATGAAGCTGGTGGGTCGCATGGTGGCGGCGATAGAGGCGGTGCCGTTTGCACAATTTCGCCTCCGTCCTCTCCAGCTGGAGATACTACGCAGGTGGGACAAGAGGACGATCTCACTGAATCGGCTGGTGACGCTGTCACAACCGACCCGAGATTCCCTGCAGTGGTGGCTTCAACCACATCACTTGTCGCGGGGCCGGTCCTTCATCAAACCGTCATGGTTAGTGGTGACCACCGACGCCAGTCTGAAGGGCTGGGGTGCGGTGTTCTTACACCACAGGGCCCAAGGCCTCTGGACTCTGTCGGAGTCGGCATTACAGATCAACGTGCTGGAGATCAAGGCGATCTATCTAGCACTCCTGGCCTTTCAGAGATTCCTCTCAGGACATCCCATCCGGGTTCAGTCCGACAACGCGACGGCCGTCGCTTATATAAATCATCAAGGAGGAACCAGGAGTGCAGAGGCTCTGGCCGCAGTCCACCGCATTCTATCCTGGGCGGAGGACAACAACTGCCTGATCTCCGCAGTTCACATCCCAGGGGTCGAAAACTGGGAGGCCGACTATCTGAGCAGGCAGGGGATGGACGCCGGAGAGTGGGCCCTTCATCCAGACGTCTTTCGAGACATCTGCAGCAGATGGGGCACTCCGGACGTGGATCTGATGGCCTCACGGCTGAATCATCAGGTTCCGCAATACATGGCGAGGTCATGGGACCCCCAGTCGTTGGGAGCGGACGCCCTGATCTTGACTTGGTCCAGATTCAATCTACCATATGTGTTCCCTCCTATGGCTCTGATTCCCAGGGTGCTGTGGAAAATCAGGTCGGAATGCAGGGTAGCCATTCTAGTGGCTCCAGACTGGCCCAGGAGGTCCTGGTATCCGGACCTGTGGCAACTGTCAGGCGGACACAGGTGGGCTCTTCCAGAACGCGCAGATCTTCTCGCGCAAGGCCATTCTTCCACCTCAATTCCAAGGCCCTCAGATTGACTGCATGGCTCTTGAGGCCTGGCTGCTGACATCCAGGGGGTTCTCCCTACAGTGGTTGCCACTATGAATCGGGCTAGAAAGCCAGTTTCCAGGAAAATGTACCACAGGACGTGGAAAATCTTTTTTACCTGGTGTGCCTCTGGGGGCCGGTCCCCGTGGCCCTTGTCCATCCCGACATTGTTGGCATTCCTACAGTCGGGTTTGGAGTTGGGATTATCCCTTGGCTCCTTAAAGGGTCAGGTCTCAGCACTTTCTGTGCTGTTCGACAGACGATTGGCGCTTCTCCCGAAGGTCCGTCAATTTCTGCAGGGGGTGTCGCGGATGGTTCCACCCTACAAGAGACCTCTGGATCCGTGGGACCTTAACATGGTCCTGGCGGCATTGCAAAAACCGCCATTTGAGCCTCTGAGGGAGGTTTCCCTTTCTCGTCTGTCCCAGAAGGTGGCTTTTCTGGTGGCGATTACATCTCTGAGGAGGGTCTCAGAATTGGCTGCACTATCGTGCAAGTCTCCCTTTCTGGTGGTTCACCAAGACAAGGTGGTGTTGCGTCCACGGCCGGAATTCTTGCCAAAGGTGGTTTCAACGTTTCACCTGAACCAGGAGATTGTTCTCCCATCATTTTGCCCCGCTCCCGTTCATCAGGTTGAGCGCGACCTCCATACTCTGGATCTCGTGAGAGCTATACGCATTTATGTGTCCAGAACCGCCTCCTTTAGGAGTTCGGATTCTTTGTTTGTTCTTACGACAGGTCGCTGTAAGGGGTCCGCGGCTTCAAAGTCAACCTTAGCCAGGTGGATTAAGGCTTCCATTCAAGAGGCTTACCGGTCTTCTGGTTTGCCTCTCCCGGTGGGATTGAAGGCTCACTCTACCAGAGCCGTAGGTGCCTCATGGGCCTTGCGACATAGAGCATCTGCTCTACAGGTGTGTCAGGCGGCCACTTGGTCCAGCCTACACACTTTCTCTAAGCACTATATGGTGCATGCCCATGCCTCTGCGGATGCAAATTTGGGCAGGCGGGTTCTACAGGCGGCGGTTGCCCACCTTTAAAGGGGAACCATGTTATCCGTCTTGTTGAGGAACTCTTCCGCCCTGGGGTATTGCTTTAGGACATCCCCATTGTCTGGGTCTCCCATTATGATGATCAGAAAAAAGAGAATTTTGTTTACGTACCGTAAATTCTTTTTTCTTTAATCATCAATGGGAGACCCAGTACCCACCCAGTTGTTCCTTTGCTTGTTTTGCATTGGCTCTGTTCTCTGTTGAGACAGTGTTTGCCGGGTTGTTGAACCGTTTGTGCACGGTGTTCTTCCCGAGGTTTCGGGTGTGGTTTATTTTCCTCCTCGCAGCTTGTAGACCAAACTGAGGATGTTCCCTGCGGTAGGGGTTTATAAGCGGAGGGGGCGGTGTCTACAAACTTGTAGTACCTAGTGTGACCTCCGGAGGGCAGTGCCCTAAACCCCATTGTCTGGGTCTCCCATTGATGATTAAAGAAAAAAGAATTTACGGTACGTAAACAAAATTCTCTTTTTTCAATGACTATAGTGTCCCAACAGCAGATTTTGACTGGAAAGGTTTTCTTCTCTTAATCACCCTTATTGAAATTATATGTTGGTTTTGCTGAGTAAGGCTGGGTTCACATTTGTGCACGATCTGCGCTGTGAATGCAGCGTTCCTGAGCGCAGCAAGACGCAGGCACTATGTGCTTCTTCTTTCTTCCTTCTTCCTTCTTCTTTCTTCCTCTTCCCCTTCTTCTTCCCCTTCTTCTTCTTCCCCTTCTTCTTCTTCTTCCCCTTCTTCTTCTTCTTCCCCTTCTTCTTCTTCTCCCCCTTCTTCTTCTTCTTCCCCTTCTTCTTCTTCCCCTTCTTCTTCCCTTTCCCCTTCTTTTTCCCCTTCCCCTTCGTCCCAGCGGTTTACGTCACCGATGGCTTTCGCGCCGCCTATTTTAAACTGGCGGCCGGGAGGCAGTGATATCTGCCGCTGATCTCAGTCTCCCGGCCGCCACCGCTGATTGGGTGGCAGGGCGGCTCACAATCACATTTTCATGTGAATGCATGCGGACAATCTCCGCTGCGTTCACATGAAAGTGTTTGCGTTCGGCACTGCGTATATGCATTTCGTCATCGCCATGATGTGGTCACGTGATGCCGGCCCCGCGTCACTTCTGCCCATCGTATTGTTGGGTGTACTAATAAGCACACAGGCCACCTTCAGAGCATGCGCAGATGGCATGCCGAAGGCGGCCTGTGTGTGTAGTACACCCAGCGATACGATGGACAGAAGTGACGCAGGGTCGGCATTACGTGACCGCATCATGGCGATGACGAAATGGGCGGGTAGTTTGAATTGTGCCCGAGCTCCGGAAAGAAGAATGCCGCCCATCGGGGAGTAATTTTAGCAGCGAGGCGGGGGAGCGCGGCCCAGGAGACCCTGCCTCCTTGTCAAAGACCCCCTGTAGGAACGCCCATTTGACATGGATTCAGTAAGTTTACAAAATGCTTTATTGCACTTGTAGATCGCTATAAAAGGTCAGACAGGGATGGTTGATAAAGTTGTTTGAGGCTGCAGGGACAGGTATTCATAGGTTAGGAGGGCTAGATTATGTGACAGGTTCCCTTTACCGTACCTGCTGATTTTCCGGACCAGATAACCTCAAAGAGAAATCCTTTTTATTTCTGTTCGGAGAAACAGCTTTTGCCTCTCTCCCCGTAGAAAATATCAGTGCTGAGCGCTCATGTATCCCTGGCCTTATTGTACCCGTATGATTTATTGTGGATTTGTCGTCTGTGGTCATCTCTGACCACCTGTCTTTGTCTACCCTCTAAATTGTAAAGCGCTATGTATCCCAAAAGCGCTATATAAATACCTAATAATAATAATAATAATAATAATAATATGGAGGGGTCTAGAGCGAGAGCTGTCTGCTATGGACATTTAGCTCATGTATGTACAGTTATCTCATATATGCCCACTTTTATCAAGCCATACTTGTGCTTTGTGACTCAGTTAGAATTAAGGGAAGATACTGTACAAACTGCATAATTCATAAAACTCAATTGTATGGTTTGTAATAGATTTGCGTATACATTATTTCTTGTCTTATTCATTTACCTTTTAGATTCCAGTAAAGAACTTGAGGAACTTAGAGCTGCGTTTGTTCGTGCCCTAGATTATCTAAAGCAAGAAGTGGAAGAAAGTAAGTATTTGTCGACCTGTATGCTGACTCCTGTTCATTCATTATATGATTTATTTTACAGTGCTTAGGAGCAGACTGAAGATAGACTGGATATAACAATTTCTGTGCAACCTTGCTTTGTCCTCTACTTTGGCAACCTTTTCTTTTTAAACACTATATTTCCCAGTGTTAAAATAGCAATAATAGATACTCCCCTTCCGCATTGGCACCGTTCCAGCAGATAAGTGATAATTCTTAGGCTGGTGCGATACTGGGATACTGCTCGTTTACTTGTGTAAGCCTGGCTTCACACCACTGTTTTTGCCATCCTGTTTTGTCGGTTTTGAAAAGGACAGAACAGGATCGTTTTTAGCCTCCCACGTTTCCCCATGGCACTGGTTTGGTCATAAATGGCCATCTGATTCTGCCAATTCAGTCCCAGATTCGTTTCTGTCCTGTTTTTGCGTTGGGGATGATTTCTCTAGGTTTATGAGCCACCCTAGACGGGAGAGCGTGTCCGATGTTTTTCGGACGCTCTCTAGGCAAGCCTGGAAGGATGGTCCCTTGATTAGCAGGTCGTCTAGATAAGGGAGGACGACCACTGGCCACGCCCCGAACTTAACGGCGGTGCGTGTCCTGGCATGTAGCCGCCGCGGCTGGATGGCTGGTGGGACACAGGGGGCTGATTTTGCTGTATCCTGTGTCCACAGTCCTAGGCCCCTCTGAATCAGCAGCAGGGTGCTGGTATTGGCAGTGCCCTCGATCACCTGCTCCTTAGTTGGAGGGAGGTGAGAGGGGGATAACATGTGCTTCTTGCATGCCCACTGTTATGCAGGGGGATGCAGTGGGATATGCCCGCAGACAGCTGGCTGCAGGTTCTGTGGTGGAGTAGGGAGAGTGGAGCCCTTCAGGGGTCCGTCGCCCCTCCAAAGGGATGTGTGCTGCCTTGGGAGTCCCCGTGCTTAAGGAGAGCGGCGCCCCGAAGGGAGCTGGCGCCTGCCGTAGAGTAAAAATACAAGGGGGTGAATGTGGTCTGAGAGACAGATCATATGTGCCTCCTGCGACACTAAGCTAAAAGCTGACTAACTACGCCTATGGATGGGTGTATACTGCAGGAAGGAGAACTTAAGTTTTAGTTCTACTTAGTGTCGCCTCCTAGTGGCAGGAAAACATACACCCATGGTCCTGTGTTCCTCAATAATGAGCTTAGAGAACAGGATTTTACGGTGAGTATACAAAAATCCCTGTTTATTCCTGACCCCAAAATCGGAGACTGCACCGTTTTTGGGCTCCAGTGAAAAAAACAGACCAAACAGGATAGAAACGAATCCAGGGCGATCCACCGTACATAGCATGGGAGTCTGTGGTGCCAGATCTGGGAAAAAAACAGGATTGTTTCCTGGATCCGGTTTTAGTGTACTCAGTACACATTCACTGCTCTGTTCCCGTGTGTGTAATTTCACTTTAGCAGTGTATCTACATACACTGATAAAGCGAAATTAACCCTTCACCACCCGGTGATTTTTCGTTTTTCATTTTCGTTTTTTGCTTCCCCGCTTCCAAGAGCCATAACGTTTTCATTTTCCTTGTCGTCCAAAATCTGGGAGACCCTGACATTGGGTGTTATATGCTGCCGCCTGGAGGGCACACCAATTATAGGAGAGATTTTCTCCTCCTTCTCCTCTGTAGCATATACGCCCCCTGCAGGAATACTGTCAGTTTGTAATTTGGTGTCGTTGGAGGCACATCTCCACACTGAAGCTCCTGCTACAGATGAAGCTTAAGGGACCATCGAGGTCCCCCGGCATGGCCCCTCGGCCCCATATGCCATGCTCCCTCACCATACCCTTTTAAAAGGCCTCTGGGGACGTGGGAGCCGACTGAGGGGTTCACAGTTCTCTGTTCCCCTGGCCTTTACACAGTCACTGTGTGGCCCCCTGTGACGGAGTTCAACTCCTTCCAGTCACAGGCGACTAATGCAGGCTCAACCAGGTACCGAGCTGGCCCCCATCTTCTCCCCTTCGGGGGACTCGGGTATGTGCCAGGGACAGGGCACACATGGGGGCCCTCGCATCTGCGGTAGCGATCCGGGTCCAATGACCGGCTGCACCATCCCTGCAACCGGCCTCCGGCCTTGCTGGTAGCCCAGACCGCGATCCCCTCCCTGCCTGTTTCGCACAGCAGGGGGACGGGGCACAGGGCTCATGGTATGGGGCACGCTTCCCCACATCAGCGGTGTTTTTTCACAACTACCGCGCCGGACCCCTCACGCAGGCATTCTACTTTAGTCCCCGGCTTCGCCGGAGGCCTAGGCCGCGATTCCGCCCCCTGCAAGTCTATCAACAGCAGGGGGGCGGGCTTTGCTCTCACTCCAGCACACTGGGCTCGGTGTCTGGCCTCTCCCCCTCCTGTGTACATGTATGAGGCCACAGTTCCTGCTTTTTTGCGGGCCCTCCCCTTCTTCTGACTCCCCCCTCTCTCTTGCGGGGGCCATTTTGGCCTCATTCTGTGCAGACCCTGCAGCATATATCATTAGCTGCTGCCAACTGCGAGACTCAGACTTTGGGACCTGGACTCACTTCCTCTGGATGAGCGGTAAGCCACACCATTTGGTGTGGATTCTTCTCTGTGGCACCCCCCTTCAGTTACACTGTCTTTGGTAGCAAGTACAAGTACACAGGATTGAGTCAGACTATGTGTGCTTCTAAGAGCAAGTGTAAGTCCCACAGGGCTCTGAAATTGTATGCAACTTGTACAGTATGCAAAGTCACGTTGCCTGGGCAGAGTGTCAATCCCCTCTGCACTGCCTGTGAGCAGAATGGGTCCCTGGATATCCTCGGAACCCGGTCCCAGGTGGATGCCCCTAACCCCTCTGGGGATCAGGTGTCCGCCCCCCCGGTCTTAACACCGGCTCCTCAGTGGAACTGACGTTTTATCTCAGTCATTGTCCGATTCAGTGGCCCTGGCAGTATCGCGAGCTATGTCGCAATCTGTAGCCTCCATGACTAGATCCATCATTCAGGCCATTAACCAGGTCCCTGACCAGGACATGGACGGTTCCTCTTCGGTCCCGGGTCCTTCTCTTTCGCGAGGCGTAACAGGCCCACTCCGTCTCGGGAAGGTCCCAGTTCCAAGAAACGCCGCCGAGTCCTTTCTCCCTCCTCGCCCAGATCCCAGTCAAGGGAGCCTCTGGTGGGCGGTGAGGAAGAGGACTCTTCGGCCTCTGGCTCAGAGTCAGAATGGACGGCCTCTGAATCTGTCCCTGAAGGGGACACTTTGGCAGACAACATTGTCTCCATTATCAATAACATCCTAGACCTGCCTGCTCCTGACACAGTCCGAGCAGCGAGCCAAGGTCTCACTCAGGGATCCTAAGAGACCTGCCAGCATCTTCTCTGATCATCCTGACTTTACTGACACGGTGCAGAAGCCCAAGCAAGGCATGGCCGGCAAAACGTTTCCTGCCAAAAAACACGGATCCCAAGTATCCGTTTGCCCCGGCAGTACTATCTAGCTGGTCTCAACCCCCTAAGGTTGACCCGGCCGTAGCCAGATTGGCTACCAGAACCACGATTTCCATTGCCGACAGCTCCTCTTTGAAGGACTCGGCAGACAGTCAGATTGAACTTTTAACCAAGTCAATCTATGACGCAATTGGCGCTGCTTTTCCTCCCGCCTTTGCAGCTGCCTGGTCTCTCAAGGCACTTTCATTATTTACAGACGCATTTCATTCCATGACCTATGACAAAGTTCCTGAGGCATCTCCCCTCCTAGAACAAATGGCCATGGTATCAAAATATGCCCTCAACGCTGTGCTTGACTCAGCCGGACGTTCAGCAGTGGCAGCCGCCAATTCCCTCGCCATTCGGAGAATCCTCTGGCTCCGGGATTGGAAAGGTGATGCTTCTTCTAAGAAGCATCTTACAGGGATTCCCTGTACTGGGGATCGTCTCTTCGGGGAACGTTTGGACGAACTTATCAAGGACACAACAGGAGGCAAAAGTACACTCCTGCCCCAACAAAAGGGAAGCAAACCTGCGCAGCAAAAATCTGCCAGGTTCCATTCTTTTTGTTCATTTCGTTCTCCTGGCTGGTCCTCCAGACAATCCTCCTCTACCAACAAGACATTTCGTTCCGATAAGTCCCAGCCCGCCCGAGGCCAGGTTTCCTCCTGGCGTTCTCGCCAGCAAAAGTCCTCTAGTCAGAAGCCGTCCAAGACAGCCTCTGCATGACTCGCACAGATCCAGCTCCGCACCCCAAGTCGGGGGCAGATTGTCCCAGTTCCGGGACATTTGGCTTTCCGACGTCCTAGACCAATGGGTGCGAGATATTGTCTCTCACGGCTACTTCATAGAACTAAACTCAGTTCCTCCAAGCCGTTTCTTCATGACATCACCCCCTCCCGCCAAGGTCCACGCCTTTCACCAAGCGCTGGAGGCTCTGAAGCGGGAAGGAGTCATCGTCCCGGTTCCCGAAAAGGGAACAGTTTCAGGGATTTTACTCAAATCTCTTCATTGTGCCCAAGAAGGACGGGTCCGTCCGCCCGTTCTGGACCTAAAGCTCCTCAACAAGCACGTCAAAGTGAGGCACTTTCGCATGGAATCTCTGCGTTCTGTGATAGCCTCAATGTCTCAAGGGGAATTCTTAGCATCCATAGACATAAAGGATGCATACCTACACATCCCAATCACCCCAGCTCACCAACGGTTCCTGCGCTTCGCGATTGGGGACGACCATTTCCAATTCGTGGCCCTTCCCTTCGGCTTGGCCACCGCTCCACGGGTATTCACCAAAGTGATGGCGTCAGTAGTCTCCATATTTCACTCTCGGCTGTTGGTCATCCCTTATCTGGACGACCTTCTGGTCAAGGCACCCTCGCATCAGGAATGCCGGCTAGCTGTTTCCACGACTCTGTCGACTCTCAAGAGGTTTGGCTGGATTATCAACCTCCCGAAATCGGTCCTCGTGCCCACCCAGAGCCTCATGTATCTGGGCATGCAATTCGACACTCGAGCAGCTCTAGTGCGACTGCCTCACGAGAAGACCGTCTCACTCCAAGCAGGAGTTCATTCCATCCTCCCTCCTCGCTCGTACTCCATCAAGCATCTGATGCAGATCCTGGGAAAAATGGCTTCAATAGAAGCAGTCCCATTCGCACAACTCCATCTGCTTCAGCTGGAGATCCTTCGTGTCTGGGACAAGAACCCAAGGACCTTGGACCACAAGATCTCCCTGTCCCCCGAAACGAGGGAATCTTTACAGTGGTGGCTGGCATATCCGTCCCTGTCTCAGGGTCGATCCCTTCTCCCGCCGTCATGGTCGGTGGTCACCACGGACGCCTGTCTCTCCTGCTGGGGAGCCGGTGTTCCTTCACCACAGGGCTCAGGGTACATGGTCTCCGGTGGAGTCTTCTCTTCCCATCAACATTCTAGAAATCAGGGCGGCTTATCTGGTGCTTCTGGCGTTTCAGTCTCTCCTGAGCGGCCGCCAGGTGAGGATCCAATCAGACAACGCGACGGCCGTCGCTTACATCAATCATCAGGGAGGCACTCGCCGCACCCTGGCGATGCTGGAGGTCCAAAATGATCCTATCCTGGGCGGAGGCCACAGGCTCCGTCATCTCCGCGGTCCACATCCCGGGTGTGGACAACTGGGAAGCGGATTACCTCAGCCGTCAAGGCATGGACCCGGGCGAATGGTCTCTCAACCCGGAAGTGTTCCAAGCCATTTGCAGGCGGTGGGGGACTCCGGATGTCGACTTGATGGGGTCATTCCTCAACAAGGTTCCGGCTTCCATAGCCAGGGCTCACGACCACAGGGCTCTGATGGCGGACGCACTGGTCCAGGATTGGTCTCAGTTTCGCCTGCCATACGTGTTTCCACCTCTGGCCCTGTTACCTCAGGTGCTCCGCAAGATACGGGCGGAATGTCATCGTGTGATTCTAATCGCACCCAATTGGCCCCGGAGAGCTTGGTTCCCGGAACTACTCCAACTCGCAGACGGCGAGCCTTGGAGTCTTCCAGATCGTCCAGACCTTCTCTCTCAAGATCCATTCTTCCGCCACAATTCTGCGGCACTCAGGTTGACTGTTTGGCCCTTGAACCCTGGGTCCTGACACAATCGGGTCTTCCCCAGGAAGTTCAGGACATGATGAAACGGGCTCGTAAGCCTGCCTCGCTGAAGATTTATCACCGAACATGGAGAATTTTTTTCTCCTGGTGTTCTGCGAAAGGCGACTCCCCGTGGCCCTTCTCCTTGCCGACAGTACTCTTGTTTCTTCAGTCGGGTCTAGACACTGGTCTTAACCTGAGCTCTTTGAAAGGACAGATTTCAGCTCTTTCTGTCCTTTATTCCAAAAGGCTGGCTAGGCTCCCACAGGTTCGCACATTTATGCAAGGGGTGGCCCACATAGTCCCACCCTACAAGCGTCCTCTAGAACCGTGGGATCTCAATTTGGTTCTCTCGGCCCTTCAAAAGCCTCCATTTGAACCTCTCACAGATATTCCCTTGTCCACCCTTTCACAAAAGGTGGCATTTTTGGTGGCTATCACCTTGCTTCGGCGGGTGTCAGATTTGGCGGCACTTTCATGTAAGTCTCCATTCTTGGTAGTACATCAGGACAAAGTTGTCCTGCGTCCCGTGCCTTCTTTTCTTCCAAAGGTGGTCTCTCCTTTCCACCTCAACCAGGATATCTCTCTTCCGTCTTTTTGCCCAAACCCGGTTCACAGGTTTGAAAAGGCCATCCACAACTTGGACTTGGTCAGGGCTCTGAGAGTGTATTTGTCTCGCACGGCTCCTCTGCGTCAGACTGACTCTCTCTTTATTCTCACGGCCGGACGAGGCAAGGGTTCTTCCGCCTCCAAGGCCACAATTGCCCGTTGGATCAGGACGGCCATATTAGAGGCCTATTTGGCCTCACACACGTCGCCCCCAGCGGGTCTCAAGGCGCATTCCACCAGGGCAGTGGGTGCTTCTTGGGCTTTGCGGCACCAAGCCTCAGCCCAACAGGTGTGTCAGGCAGCCACTTGGTCAAGCCTACACACATTTTCTAAACATTACCAGGTACATGTTCATGCCTCAGCGGATACAGGTCTGGGCAGACGCATTCTCCAGGCGGCTGTATGTGGCCCACCTGTAAATGTCTGAGTTGCCTTTTAGGGTGCAGTGGTTTTTTCCCACCCAGGGACTGCTTTTGGATGTCCCAATGTCAGGGTCTCCCAGATTTTGGACGACAAGGAAAAAGAGAATTTTGTTTACTTACCGTAAATTCTTTTTCCTTTAGTCCTCAAATCTGGGAGACCCAGCACCCACCCTTTTGCCCTTCGGGCGTACCTGCGTCTCTTGTACAGCACATAGTCTCACTGTTGGCCATGGTTCTGGCCTTATACTTTCCCTGTTCGGCCCGGTTGGCCGGGATTTATTTTACAGTGCAATGTTTTCCTCCTACTGCTTATATACCAAACTGACAGTATTTTCAGGGGGCGTATATGCTGCAGAGGAGAAGGCGGAGAAAATCTCTCCTATAATTGGTGTGACCTCCAAGGGGCAGCATATAACACCCAATGTCAGGGTCTCCCAGATTTGAGGTCTAAAGGAAAAAAAATTTACGGTAAGTAAACAAAATTCTCTTTTTTTTGTCAGTATAGACATTGTGAGAGCTTGTTTTTTGCGGCACAAGTTGTACTTTCTGATCCAATCATTATTTTACCATATAGTGTACAGGGAAATGGAAAAAAAAATCCAAGTGCAGTGAAATTGCAAAAAAAAGTGCAATTACACATTTTTGTTTTTTTTTAGGCTCTTTGTTCACTATATGGTAAAGCTGACTTTTACTGGTATGCTTAAGTGGTGAAAAACAATTCAGAAAAAATAAAAAATCACACTTTCTTAATCGCTTCATTGGGGGACTTGGGAAGACCTTGGGTTTATTCTTGCTGACACTATGCAAAAAAAGCACAAAAAGCGACTCCTTCCCAGCAGTATACACACACCTACTGGCACAAACACAACTCAGTTTTAGCTTAGTGTCATAGGAGGCAGACACAGGTCTCTCTGAGTCTGTATCTTCCAAGATTTTCTATTAGTTACATTTTTCTTATTTCTTTTTATTTTTTCATCTGAAGATTTCATCAGGGAATACGGAGCGGTTGAGTCAATCCATCACCCTGAAAAGAGATCGAGAGTCCAGTGTACGTTGGTTGCACTGTTAACTCTCCCTCTTTGGGCCAGGGTCTCCCCTCACACGGATGCGTGTCCTGGAGAACTCGGAGGTTGGAAGTTGTGGCTGCCCTGGCCCATTTGCTCCTCTACCCCCTCGCCCACCAGAGTCAGCCGGTAGGATCATCAGATGCTCAGATCCCCACACTGCATAGTGTCAGCCTCCAAGTGGAGAAGCACACAGCCTGCGTCCGGAGCCCAGCACCACACAGGACGAGGTAAGGATCTGTGCAAACAGCCCCTCTGTCTGTAGCCTGGCTGTCAGCCCACCCCCACACCCCCTCCTTTTTACCAGCTCCCCTTCTGGTTCAGACCCAGATTATGTTCCCCTCTGGGTGCACATTGGGCACCATTCCGGTCCCATGGCCTCTTTCAGGGCCCCTAGGCTGTGCTCAGTGTAGGGCTGCCCTGGGAGCAGCACACATGGCTTCAGCAGGGGTTTGCCTGCAACCTAGCAGGCACCAGAGGAGGATTTGGGTGCACAATCTTTATTATGCAAGTGCCCCCTGCCCACCACATTACAGGTCCACACCGCTCCCTCTGTGGAGCGCCGCGCCGTGGGCTTCCCGCTCCTAGCTTCAGCTTAAAATTAATTCCCTGGCTTGGCTTCAGCCTCGGGGGTCATGCGCCCGCCCAGGGACCACCCCCGAACCAATCAGGGGCACCCACAGGCCGGCTGACAGTGATGTCATCCGGGGCTCCGACCATGGATCACCCTTGGCCCAGTCATAGGCAAGCGGGGGATGGGGTTTTAGCTGGCAACAACCACGCCTCCCTGGCACCTTGGACCCGACTCTTCCTGTCCTTCAAGCCCCACTCCGCCCCCAGACCAATGGGATGCGACCGCCTCCTGGCTCTTCAGCCTGGGCCCACATTTTCTCTGTTCTGTACCCTCCTCCACTCCACAGGCACCTGCACACAGGACGCTGCACGGATCCAGCTCTGAGCCGGGGACGCCGGAAGATCTTGGGACTTGGTAAGCTGCAACCTCCCTACACCTCTGGCACTTAGGCATTAACAAGAGCTAGTTATCTAATACAAGGCGCTCCCGTCCAACCTCCTCAGCCATCTAGCTGAATTACGCCTGTTCTGAGTGAAATCATGCGCTTCCTTCGGGTCAGACCTCACCACTGTGCCTCACTTGTAGCCCACAGATCATCAGGAAGCTCAGGAGCCTCCCACTGGCCCTACTGATTTCTCTTCTCCACCGGAGGTGGTTCTTTCTTTATCCCAATCCATTTCTGATCTGGCTAAGATCTCTCAAACCCTTATGGCAGCCCTAGTGCACCTGCCTACGCAGACTGTCTCCGAGACTCAGCCTAGCCCACCGGGGTGCTCTGCTTCCAGCCCACCCTCACACTCTGTGAGAAGAGACCGCTCACGGAAGAAGAGAGTTCGCCTATTGTCTTCTTCTCGGACTCCCTCCCCCAGGGATTTCCACTCGGGTCCCTCTTCCCCAGCACTGTCCGCACCAGCTGAGTCTGAGTCTGCCTCAAACTCTGAACTAGACCTGGACTCTGATAAGATTTCTAGGATCAGGGACATGGTTGACAGTCTGATTCTAGCAGTGAATCAGACCCTTAAGGTCGACACTGACGACAAGCCGCTCAATAGTAAAGTGTCAGTTAAGCGTTCTAAGCCAGCCCCCAGTCTTTTCTTGCCTAGAAGACTTTGACACCATCTTTTCAAAAAGAATGGCTGCACCCGGAGATACACTTTCAGTCCAGAAAGCCCCTGGAGACCCTATATCCCTTTTCTCAGGAAGTGCGCCAGAAATGGACTAACTCTCCGGCAGTGGACCCTTCACCCCCCGGTTTCATGCCTCTCTATGAACACCATCCTCCTCTTGGCGGATGGTGCTTCCTTCAAGGAGGGTTCAGATAGACATGTGGAGGCTATGGCGAAACCCGCCTTTGAGGCTTCGGGCGCATTCCTCTGCCCTTCTTTTGTGGCCACCTGGGTTTCCCTGGCCATTTCCTTCTGGGCTAAAAACCTCAGAAGAGGCGTTCTTGCCCAAGCTTTCCCTACGGAACTGGCAGGCCTAGCAGACCAGATCGATCAGGCAGGCAAATATATTGCCACTGCTTACTATGATGCCGCCTCCTGCGTAGCCCAGGCTTCTGCTAACATGATCTCCATTTGCAGGGCAATATGGCTAAAAGCCTGGAATGCCGACGCAGCTCCTAAAAAATCACTCGCCAATCCAGAGTTCTTGCTTGTTCGGCGACAAACTGGACAAGCTCATCTCGGAAGCCACTGGCAGGAAAAGTACTTCCCTCCCTCAGGCAAAGCACAAACGTTTGACCCCTAAGTAGCGAAATTTTTAATTCCGCTCCTTTTGGTCCACTGCTTCCAGACCCTCCAATCAGCGAGACCGCTCCCCCGCCCGCCAGGATAGAAAAAGTCCTTTCTACAAGCCCGCGCCCTTGCAACACCCAATCACGGCCCTCCGATTCTCGATCCCAACCACTCATGATACCACCCTCAAACTTGGGGTCGGCTTCTGGCCTTCTATCAGTGTGGCTGTCGGTGATGCTTGGGTCCAAAATGTTGTCTCGGTGGGGTATAAGATCGAATTTGCCTCTGTTCCCCAGGACCGTTTCTTTCTATCCCAGCCCCCGAAAGACCTGGAGCTCATCCCTGGTTTTCTCTTCCCTCATGGACGCAGGCGTCATCATCGCCATCCCAAAGCGCCAACATTTTTCGGGATTCTACTACAATCTCTTTGTGGTCCCAAAAAAGGGGGCTCAGTTCGCCCCATTTTGAACCTGAAGTTTCTCAACACCAAGCTTCAGGTAAGTCATTTCAGGATGGAGTCCCACCGCTTCGTGATGGCGTCCATGGAGCCAGGGGAATTCCTGGCTTCCATAGACATCCAGGACACTTATCTCTATGTCCCCATCCTCCCCTCTCACCAGCGATTTCTCCACTTCGCTGTAGGGTCCCAACATTATCAGTTTACCACCCTTCCTTTCGGCTTAGCCACTGCTCCCTGGGTCTTCACGAAGATAATGGTGGCAGTGGTGGCCATTATCCGGTCCATGGGAATTTTGGCAATACCCTACTTGGATGATATCCTGATAAAGGCCCCCTTGCGTGCAGAGTATCTCGAGAGTCTGCAGATCTCTCTGAACTCCCTCCGTTGCCTGTGCTGGATCATCACTGCGAAGAAGTCTAGTCTTATCCTGTCCCATCAGATCACCTTTCTGGGCAGGATATTCGACTCTGCCTAGTTCGCGTTTTCCTTCCCCCAGACAAGCATGTCACCCTGTTGTCGGGGATTCACTGCCTCAGGCACCCTTCTCCTCCCTCACTCCGCCTCTCCATGCGGATGCTGGGCAGAATGGTAGCCTCAATCGAGGCTATCCCCTTTGTTCAGTTTCATACCCGGCCCCTTCAGCACTTTCTTCTGGTGAGATGGGATCGCTCCCTCTGCAGCCTCGACCACCCAGTCCACCTCTCCAGATCAGCACGGCTGTCGCTCCTCTGGTGGATCGAGTTCCCCCTCCGCTCTCGAGGCAGATTTTCTCCCGGTTAGGTGGACGATCATCTCCACGGACTCCAGTCTTTTGCGTTGGGGGCGACCTTCCACGGCCGCACGGCTCATGGCATGGAATGCCCAGGAAACCTCCCTGCCCATAAACATTCTAGAGCTCCGGGCGATTCTCCGAGCCCTTCTTTTTTGGCAAGACATACTTGCAAACCTCCATGTCCGAATTCAGACGGACAATGCAACGGCGGTGGCGTACATAAATCGACAGGGAGGGACTTTGAGTCTCTCAGCCATTTCGGAAGTGGCAGACATCCTTCAATGGGCTGAGCAATATGTTCCGGCAATATCAGCAGTCCACATTCCCTGAGTAGACAACTAGGCAGCCGGCTATCTCAGTTGAGGGGTGTTAGACCAGGGAGAGTGGTCCATGCCGGCAGTGTTCCATGAGATTTGCCCCAGATGGGGATTTCCAGACGTGGACCTGCTGGCATCCAGGGACAATTACAATCTTCGTCCCTTTGTGGCCAAGTCCAGAGATCCCCAGGCCCTCGACGCAGATGCTCTCGTGAATCCATTGGCCCAGTTCTCCCTCCCCCCATCCCCCCATTCTGTTATGATATCCACCCGCCGGGACTGCTTTTGTACTTCCCAAGGTCTTCTGTGTACCCCAATGAAGCGATTAAGTAATGGGGATTTTTGGTACTCACCGTAAAATCCTTTTCTTGAAGCTTCAATTGAGGGACACAACTCCCTCCCTTTGTATACAGTTGAGCAGGTTTGCGTGCTTATGGTTGCTCCTATTGCTATTCCCACTAACTAAGTTGTGTGTATGCCAGTAGTTGGGTGTATACTGCTGAGGAGGAGTTGCTGCTTGTGTTTTTTTGCATAGTGCCAGCCTCCTGGTTGGCAGCAAGCATACATCCAAGGTCTTCCTGTGTCACCCAGGTGAAGCTTCAAGAAAAGGATTTTACTTCCGGTTCCGGCTCCTGATGTGAAAGCACTGCGGACACGCAGCTCCAGGCACCCACTGCCGATAACCCGCATAAAGTCCCGCAGGCGACCCCGGCTCCACAGGAGGTTGTAAGGGGAAACCCCGCGGCTCATTCCGGGAGTGTATGGAGAGGTGGCTGCGCAGCATCGGGACCACAGTACACAATAGAAGAATCAGCACGGCTGCAGAAGGTGGGGGCAAGATGGCGGCGAGCGGGAGAAGGAAAGACAAGCAGCACACAGATGGGAGACGTCAGACTGAGGAGAGCTGCCCTGAAAGCCCGACAGTGAGACAGAGAACCGCTGTAAACAACGGGGACCGCATGGAGGTAAATGATACAGCCCTCCCCCCATCGCTTTCAGTATTAGCCGGAATTAAAAGCACATCTCACTGCAGAATTGAGCAGAACGATTAAAGACACTGAACAATCAGCACTAGCAGAGCTACACACCACTACACAGCAGAATGAAACCAGGATCTCAGAGGCAGAGCAGCGCATTGCAGAATATGAGGATAGAGTGCTAGCTCTTGAACAGGAAGTCGGTGCAGTATGTAAAGACTCAGTATGGATGAAATCCAAACTAGATGACATGGAAAACAGACTACGACGCAATAATTTAAGGATTGTGGGGCTGCCTGAGTCTGTCCCATACAAGCATCTTGATGAAATATGTGAGATGGAGCTCCCTCGAGCCCTGGGCATTGATAACCGTTGCAGAGTGGAAAGGGCACACCGCATAGGCCCGCAGCCACCCCCCCATAATGGGGGAAACAGAGAGGGAGATAAACGTCCAGATGCATCAAAGCCCCGACAGGTTATAATGAGGTACTTGGACTACAAAGATAAGGATAAATTGCTGATGGCTTTTAAAAAGATGCGCCAACCCCTGCTATTGAGAGGACACAGGGTGCTCGTGTTTGGCGATTACTCTCCAGAGGTGGTCAGAAAAAGGAGGCTATTTAATGATATCTGCTCTATGCTGTTTAAACGGGGTACCCCTTTCCAGTTACTTTACCCCGCCACGCTTAAAGTAGCAGGACGCGATGGCAGACCGAGATTTTTTTACAGACGCGGGGGAGGCGCGACGCAAGCTGACGATGAGGGAGGAAGAAGGCCCACAGCGTCAGAAGCCAGCTAGGAAGAGCTCTAGCTCCGGATCACCCAGGAATGGGATCCTCTGAACGGGCAAGTCCAGTGCTGGGTGACCCCCGCGACGCAAAACGGTCACCAAGGAGGCACACCTCACGAGACAATGATGTAGAAGACCTGTTGGAATCCGCCTGATCGTATGTACCTTTTGATCATAGACATGTGCAGGAACAGGGAAAGAAACACAGACAAGGGTTGTGCAGTCATGCATCCGGGACGGATAAGATCCTGGTTTTTCCCCTGAGAGAGAATTGTAAAAGTGGGGGGTATGGAGAGGCCGTGCGCACGTGACACAACGGGGCGACGACCTCTCTCTCTCACATCAGTCGCGTAAAGGAAAAAGAAGGGAGAACCCCTTTTCCTTTTTTTTTTTTTTTTTTCCTTCCCTCTTTCTCATTTTCAAATCCAGGAACGGGATAGTCAGAGGTCCAAATTTATATGTAAAGTGACGGAGAGTTCATGACCATGGTGAAGGATAGAAGACGATGAGACGCTGGTTGTTTTGCCTGTTGGACACGGGAGAACGTTTTCATAGACTTTTTCTTGTCCTAAAGTCATAGAGGCAGGAGGGTGGGAGCGTAGTGGGGGAGATTTGTCACTCAGGATAACGGAAGCAACAACTTACTTTGTGAGAGTTGAATGGGGTGGGGGGAGGGGAGACTTTTATTGATCTTTTCCCATGTTGTGGGTTGGGAACTGTTTGAAATTGATCTTATGTTAGGGGATTTTGATATGTTCAATGGCAGTGCTGGTCACCAGAGATTGGGGGATACTTCTCATACCCCATTATGTCACACACCACTATGTAATAGCTCTCCATGGTACGGATACTATCGTGGAATGTAAAGGGGCTCCGATCGCCAGGTAACGCTCAATCATCCTCAGACACCTGAAAAAGCTGCGAGGGGACATTGTGCTACTACAGGAAACACACCTGGGTGAGGAAGACTTCTTTAGACTAAAGAAGCTCTGGGTGGGGGAGGTAATTGGATCGGGTGCGCTGGGACGCAAAGCCGGAGTTATCATTCTGATCAATAAATCATTAGCGTATAAGATAATCTCCCATAAGAGTTTAGCGCCAGGACGTCACATACAGTTACTGATTGAATGTTCGGGCACCACTTTGAGTATACACAATATTTACGCCCCTAATGCGGGACAAGACATGTTTCTGGAGATCCTTCAGCCGCATATTCTACAAGATACCGAACACAACATTGTTGTGGGTGGGACTTTAACTTAGTTATGAACATTATGGAAGATAGGAAAAGTAATACGGATATGGGAAGGTCGGCTTCGGGGATCAACAACAACGGAGGGCGACAAAATACGTCTGTTTTAGCGAAATTTGCGTCTGGCCTTTGGGACGGATGGAGGATGAGAAATCCTCAAGAGAGAGAGTTTTCTCACTTTTCCCACCGCCATGACTCCTGGTCCAGGTTAGATGTGTTGTTGGTCGGGGAACACCTATTACCTAAAATAATGGACATGACGATTGAAAATTTAGTGATCTCAGACCACAGCCCAGTAAGTTTACGCCCGAGAATTCGACTCAAAACCTTGATGTTACCAAAGGAAGGGGGAGGTCTGGCCATTCCTGACGTCAGGGGGTATAACCTGGTGTGCCTGGTGAGACATGTCTTGGACTGGCTGGGCGGATCAAGCAAGTTCTCCGATTTTGAGCTAGAATCGGAACTTTGCAAACCTTGGAGCTTAACATCGGTGTTGCACACGTCGAGGTCTAATCTCCCCCAGATGGTGAAACACTCTATAGTCGCCAGAGACACTATAGCTGTCTGGAAATTAATCCGGAGAAAATTGGGTCTCTCGTGGCGTAGGTCCAAGTTTGTCTTCCTCTGGACCCACCCGGAGTTCCCGTTGGGGAGGGAAAATGTACTTTTTCAACATTGGAGGGAAAGGGGGATTGAGACGGCAGGAGATCTCCTATGCCACTCGGAATCTGGATGGTGAGTGGCAGCGAACTGCTGAACACCCTGGCCTTGCCGGACCATCACATGATACAGTTCAAACAACTTGAACATTACATCATGAAAAAACTGGTGAATGTCCAGTCAGAATGTATTGTGAACGTGTGGGACGATCTACTATCTAGAGGCATAACTAATACAAGTGTGTCTACTTTATACAAAGAGCTAGGCCCCCAACTTTTACCGCGCACACAGCGGCGGATTTTCAAGGGATGGGAGTCGAGGCTGGGAGATGCAACACTGGGAGACCGGATTTTGGTGGGGTGGAAGACCTTTAGAAAAAATGTCATTAATGAGCAGTGGCGTGACTCCCAGTTTCGCTTGATACACAGGGCGATATATGGTTTTAGATCTTACTCCAACATAACCACTGCAGATAGGTTGCGAGCTTGCCCGAAATGTCAGACACAGAATACCGATCTCCTACATGGGATCTGGGAATGCAAGACACTACGCCCTTTATGGTCCTTCATGAATACCATGGCAGGGGAGATCACTGGATGCTCAAAAGATCTGGGCAGAGACGGGTGGGTGTTCCACTACATCACTGACTCACACGGCACAAGACATGAACATGTATATTGCACACCGTGGCAATATTAGCCAAGAAGGCGATACTGCATCACTGGTTGGATGCCAGGCCGCCGTCGGGAGACTTGATTGTCTCTGATATCAAAAAGAGCAATGAGGGTCAAAAGCATAGATGCAGAGTCGAACAAAGATGAACTAACAGAGACATTTTTTAAGAAATGGAGAGAATTTATACTGCACTACCTGTCAGACGAGGAAATCATATCCGTGGTGTCGCCATTTCGGGACTCCACTTGGTATTTGATGGAGCAACTACAGGGTAACCTGGGGAGACTGGCGATTTCTTAAATTGCATAGATGTTTACATGATCATTTATTTCAGCTGGGACAAGAACACTGCCGGGATGGGGGAGGGATTAGGGGGGATGGGGAAAATTTTTTTTTTTTTTGTTGATTGCAATTTTGCTAGTTTCAATTACTATGTATATTTACGTTTTTATGAAAAGCTTAAACCAAATAAAATATTTGTTAAAAAAAAAAAAAAAAAAAGGATTTTACGGTGAGTACCAAAAATCCCCTTTTGTGCACCGTGTTCTGCGACCCGTAGCGTTCTCATTTTTCGGGACCTGGGGCTGTGTAATGGCTTATTTTTTTGTGTCTTGAGCTGGCATTTCTAAAGATACCTTTTTTGGCTGGTTGCGCTGTCTTGATCTCCTGTTATTGCATTTTATAGCAATGTTGCGGCGACCAAAAAAGCGTAATTTTGGCGTTTGGACCTTTTCTTCCATTACACAGTTAACAACTCTCATTAATTGATTTTATATCCTGATAGATCAGGCATTTCTGATACCAAATATGTGTATCTTGTAAATATTTTTCCTACATTTATTTTGAATGGGGGAAAAGGGGGTGATTTGAACTTTTATGTTTTTTTTTTTTATTTTATTTAAATAAATGTTTGAAAAAACTTTATTCATTAATTATTCATTTTACACACCCCCATAGGGAGTCACACTGCATCACAGTCTGATCGCTTGTGACAGGTCCCGATGAGCTGCAGCACATTAGGGCCTGTCACAAATGTGCACTGTGAGTGGTTGGCAGCGCTTGACAACTACTCACAGAAAGTGATCAGTGATAGCCCGTGGTACTGCCGAGACCCCGTAAGCTATCACGTGAGTACCGGATATCTCGCGATATTATTGCATGATCTCTGGTGCAGGCGGGGAACAGCGCGTTCCCCACCGCAGTGGTTTTGGATCCTGCTGTCAGTGAATGACAGCAGGATCCAAGGGGTTAACAGCATCGATCGGATCCCAGATCCGATCGGTGCTGCAAACCCGACTTGTTAGATGTTGAGATCAGCTGAGATGTCGAGTGTTTGATGTGAGCCCTACATCGGCGCTTACATCAAACACCGAGACCCGATCTCTGATGTAGTGTTACGTCAAGGGTCAGAAGGGGTTAAAGATAGCAATGGTTAAAATTAAAAAAAAATGCTCACCTCTCCGCCGAGTGTCCTGCGATGCAAGGCGTCCACATCCGATGGCTGCAGGATTTTAATCAGTTGACCGGCAGCAAACGATCAGCTGATTTGTCACATGACAGCATCAGCTGAGCAGTTTAAATCACCCACCCCTCGATTGTTTTTGGCAGGCGATTTCACAATGTAACAGCCCCAACACCAATTGCCTGTGCTTTGCAGGCTTGGCTCCTCCCAGTTCTTTGTTCCGGAACCCTCAATTTCCCGGATCCGGATACAGAAATGGCATCTCAAGTTACCCATCCGGTCCTGTTCGTTCCTGTCTGTGTGGTCCTGCAAAAAACAAAATCCCCACGGAGAGGAACAAAACTGTGGTGTGAACCCAGCCTGTTCTGTTCTCTCATGATCTTCCATGTCTACAAGAACACTCCCTAGTCTGTGCTACTGCGCTTTGTTACCTACGTCAGTACAATAGGTTTGAATGGAACAGCAGGGCTCATGTGCAATTAGCACCTTTGTTTAATTCCTCTTTGCTGCTGCTTAGGTTTCAGTTCCCTATATGATCATTGCTACGATGCAGCTGGGAAGTGCACATGATCTAACCATTCCTATTTATATATACAGTCATATGAAAAAGTTTGGGCACCCCTCTTAATTTAACTCATTTTTTTTCTTTAAAATTTGTTTTTTTTGCAACAGCTATTTCAGTGTGATATATGTAATAACTGATGGACACAGTAATATTTCAGGATTGAAATGAGGTTTATTACACTAACCAAAAATGTGAAATATGCATAATTTCAAAATTTGACAGGTGCAAAAGTATGGGCACCCTTCTGATTTTCATGATTTGAATACTCCTAACTATTTTTTACTGACTTACTGAAGCACTAAATTGGTTTGGTAACCTCATTGAGCTTTGTACTTCATAGCCCGGTGTATCCAATCATGAGAAAAGCTATTTCAGGTGTCCACTTGCAAGTTGTTCTCCTATTTGCATCTTCTCTGAGCAGTGGCATCATGGGCTCCTCAAAACAGCTCTCAAATGATCTTAAAAAAAAGATTGTTCAACGTAGTTGTTTCAGGGGAAGGATACAAAAAGTTGTCTCAGAGATTTAACCTGTCAGTTTCAACTGTGAGAAACATATTAAGGAAATGGAAGACCACAGGGACAGTTCTTGTAAAGGCCAGAAGTGGCAGGCCAACAAAAATATCAGAAAGGAAGAGAAGAATGGTGAGAACAGTCAAGAACAATCCACAGACCACCTCCAAAGACCTGCAGCATCATCTTGCTGTAGATGGTGTCACTGTACATCGGTCAACAATACAGCGCACACTGCACAAGGAGAAGCTGTATGGGAGAGTGATGCGAAAGAAGCCGTCTCTGCATGCACGCCACAAACAGAGTCGCCTGAGGTATGCAAAAGCACATTTGGACAAGCCAGTTTCATTTTGGAAGAAGGTCCTGTGGACTGATGAAACAAAGATAGTTGTTTGGTCATACAACAAGGCGTTATGCATGGTGCCACAAAAACACAGCATTCCAAGAAAAACACTTGCTACCCACTGTCAAATTTGGGAGAGGGTCCATCATGCTTTGGGGCTGTGTGGCCAATGACGGCACCGGGAATCTTGTTAAAGTTGAGGGTCGCATGGATTCCACTCAGTATCAGCAGATTCTTGAGAATAATGTTCCAGAATCAGTGTCAAAGTTGAAGTTACGCCGGGGATGGATCTTTCAGCAAGACAATGATCCAAAACACCACTCCAAATCTACTCAGGCATTCATGCAGAGGAACAATTACAATGTTCTGGAATGGCCATCCCAGTCCCCAGACCTGAATATCATTGAACATCTGTGGGATGTTTTGAAACGGGCTGTCCATGCTCGGCGACCATCAAACTTAACTGAACTGGAATTGTTTTGTAAAGAGGAATGGTCAAAAATACCTTCCTCCAGGATCCAGGAACTCATTAACAGCTACAGGAAGCGACTAGAGGCTGTTATTTTTGCAAAAGGTGGATCTACTAAATATTATGTCACTTTTCTGTTGAGGTGCCCATACTTTGGCACCTGTCAAATTTTGAAATAATGCATATTTCACATTTTCGGTTAGTACAATAAACCTCATTTTAATCCTGAAATATTACTGTGCCCATCAGTTCTTACATATATCACACTGAAATAGCTGTTGCAAAAACTCAATTTTAAACAATGAGTATGATTAAGAGGGGTGCCCAAACGTTTTCATATGACTGTATGTGTATGTATATGTGTGTGTTTGTTATATAATATATATATATAAATATACATACTAAAGATTTTGTTCTTAGGTGGGTGGAATAATCATTATAAGGAGAGGGAAGTGTCCATCATATTGAATTTTTCTGTAATCTTCACAGGGTTTAGCGAGAGTGGAGATCCTTCTTGCAGCATCATGCAGAACTGGGCTAGTATAGAGGTAAGAGTTTTAAGAACTTTGATACTTACAGTAAATGCACATTTGAGGTGCTGGCTACAGCTGTACTTTATTTGACTGTCCCTGGCTGTGGGTCCACTCCTAAATGTGTCTTATAGATGCTGTAGGACGTTGTTAAGCGAGTGTCACAGCCAGAGATGGTGGATGAATGACATATGCAGCTTCTTGTTAATTACGTATTGAATCCTAAGAAAGATTCTGTGCCAGTTAACGTGAGCCCTATAAATACCATCACCCATTTCATGGCAACGCAGGAGCCATGGATAGAAATAACCTGTTCATGCAAATATTTTTCACGTTTGATAGATATATGGAGAAAAGATAATTATATGCAAACTAATGTGTATTTCTCCTTCACTGCATTGGGGGACATAGGACGATGGGTTATGCTATTCTGCTACTAGGAGGCGACACTAAGCAAATGAAAGAAGAAGCGCAGTGGCTCCTCCCCAGCAGTATATAACCCCCTGATGACACAGTCTGCCAAGTTTTTTGCTTAGTGCTCTTAGGAGGCAAGACACTGTTTGTTTTATTAGTTTATTTTCTCTCAGGATGTTTGTTCGTTGTAATGACCGTACTTGCTCCCCAGACCCCACAGTTGGGACTCTGGGTTGTAGCCTGTGTTTCGGACTGCTGCTCCCTCCCTCCCCAGACCCCACAGATGGGACTCTGGGATGCAGGTTGATGGCCGCCTCCTGCAGCATCCCTCCCCAGACCCCACAGTTGGGAATCCGGTTTGCAGGAGATCTTCGTTGGCCTCTGGACCCTGCAGCACAAAGAAGATAGATCTGCATTATGCTGCCCTGGGATGGATGGTCCACTCCCCTGCCCCTTATGGGGTCCAGGGATGGGAGCCGTCATAAGGTATTGCGCTGCGCTGACTTCCGGTGCTCCACTGTGGTCCCCTGTGCCCGCCGCATCCCCCGCTGTGTGCTCAGTGTCTGACCCCTCTTGGCCAGCGGCCTGCTGCATTAATTGAGGCCCCGGCTTCGAGCCTACACAGTGCGATTCCCCCTTTCCCCGCCCCCGGTGATGATGCAGCCCGGCCGGCCCCTCGGGCAAATTGCGTCCACCCTGGATTCTGCATCACTGGGGGGCGTGGCCTAGTGATATTTCCGCTCCTCACATCATTTTTGACGCTTCTTTACTGCTCTGGGCACCATTTTGAGCAGCAAGGGATCCTCAGTGTGGGCACAGTCGGAGCTCTTCAGGGGACACAGGATTCTGGGCCAGCGCTTCGTTTCCAGCGACTCTAAAGTGACAGGGCTCAGCAGCGATCTATATTTCTGCTGTAGCCCTAAGCTGTCTGTGTGCTCAGCAGCGATTTATTCTTTTTGCTGCGGCATTACTCTCTCTGTTTGTGCCTCACATCCAGCAGTGTATACTTGTGTGTGTACCAGGGGAAATTTTGCCATGATGTCTGGCAATAAACAAGAGGGCACCAAAGACCTTTACTGTGTACTATGCCTTTTGCACTGCATGCAAGGCTGCACTGCCATGCGGTTGTTCTACTCCGCTCTGCCAGCCCTGTGCCTCTGCCTCTATGCAAGCTCCCGCTGGTGAGGATACGTCCTCTATTGGCCCTGCTACCCCGGAATGGGTGGTTGCGTTATCGCAATCTGTGAGCCAATCTATACAGCAACTTTCTGAGACACTGATCCAGGCTCTGCTGCCTCGATCTTCGCTAGCCCCAGTTCCCAGGATGACCTGTCTGGTCGCGAGGAGACACGTTCTCGAGGACGAGCTCATATCCACAGGAGCTCCTCCACAGCTCTATCACAGGGTTCTCATGCCTCCCCTACAAGGAGCAGGTCCCATGAATCACGCTCGTCTGGTGAGATCCGTGATTCGGATCCGGACCAGGAGGCTCCCTTTGATTTGGCCTCCTCTGATACTCTTGCCATGGTGGATGACCTGGTTTCGGCCGTTAATCAGGCCTTGTCAGTGGCTGACCCAGCCCCGGTCGCACCCTCGGATCACATGGTTTCCTTTAAGAGACCCAGAAAACCTCAAAAACGCTTCTCCACCGTGAGATTCAGGAAGTTCTGCAGAGACATTGGTCCGAGCCTGATAAACGTTTTGGTAATCGTAAGGCGATTGAGGCCCGTTGCCCCTTCTTACCAGTGGTATCACAAGCCTGGGCTGACTCTCCGCAGGTGGACCCTCCGGTGTCCTGTTTTGCCTCAAAGACTCTGCTCTCTCTCTCCCTGATGGCGGGTCTATCAAGGATTCCACCGACCGTCAGCTGGAACACTTGTCAAAACCGGTGTTCGAGGCTTCAGGCTCGTCCCTGTCCCCCTCCTTCGCCTCTATGTGGCTGGGTAAGGCCATTGTGACCTGGGCAGGTGATTTGCATTCCGCCTTAGATTTCTGTGGCAGGGGATTTCTTGATTCACGCCTTTATTGAGGCGGCCAATTTCACTGCGTGGCAGCTTCAAACGCCATTGCGATTCACTGAACCCTCTGGCTTCGGGAGTGGAAGGCAGATTTGGCATCAAAGAAGTCACCAGCATGCCCCATTTAGGCGGGCGTCTCTTTGGGGAAAAGCTTGATAAGCTAATATCAGACGCTACGGGAGGTAAAAGTACCTCTCTTCCTCAACAGAAACCCAGGCGTAAGTTTACCAAGGGTCAAAAGACGAGATTCCGGTCCTTTCGGAACTCGTCCGGGTGGTCTACTTCCCATCTGTCACAGCCGTCCCATGCACCTCGCGGACAGGTGTTCCCAAGCTCCCAACAAATCGAGTTCAAGCTGGCAGCCCCGCAACCGACAGACCAAGTCAAAGGAGTCCGGGTCTCAGAGGTTCTCCTCCTCCTGACTCGGCCCCTCCGGAAGACACCTCCCAAGTTGGCGGCTGACTTTTTAGTTTTCGGCACGCCTGGCTCGCTGTTATAGACGACAAGTGGGTTCGGGAATTGGTGTCTTTTAACTATAGCATCGAGTTTCACACTCTCCCTCCCAGAAGATTCTTTCCTTCCAAATCCCAGGGAACAATGGCAAAGGCGCGCGCCTTCTTTCAGGCCATCGACTCCCTCCGGCAAGCATGAGTCGTTGTTTCGGTACCTCAGAACGCATATATAGAAAGGAGAGAAGTCCGGCTTTCAAGATCGCACTGTTCCAGACCAAAGTTCACAAGGAGTTAATCCAAGGACCAAGCAGTGATCATAACTTTCTTTTTATTCTAGAAAACTCTACTCGTTTCATGTACACGCTGTACACTTCCTCAGAAGCAAAGTTACACTGTCATCACATTCCATTCTCCTTATATACCCTGTTTCCCCGAAAATAAGTCACCCCCGAATATAAGTCAGGGCAGGGCTGGCGCAGAATTTTCCAATATAAGTCATACCCCGATTATAAGACAGGGTGACTTATTTTCGGGGAATATAAGACAGGGTACCGCTAAAGTGCCATTTTTGCCCATTACATGTTTTACCTGTGTCCCTGCTGTCCCGCTGGCCCCGCTGTCCTCCGTGGGCTCCCCTCTGCCCTCAGGTGCCGCAGGTAACCCCGAGGGCATAGGGTTAATCTTGTGCGCCTGTCGCCCCGGCCTGACGTCACCGCTGTCGGCAGGAGCTTCTGATTGGCCAGCGGCTCCCCAGCATCTCAAGCGCTGATTGGCTCAGCGGCTCGATTGCTGATTGGCCAGAAGCTCCTGCATGAAGAAGCATCTGGACAATGCCCTGCACCGCGGAGGAATCCATAGCCCGAGGCCGCCATTACCCTAAAAAGTAAGGATGTTTCCTTGCCGACTTGCCCATTAAAACCGCAATTCCGCCGCACAGCCTACTTGCGGCCGACTTGCGGCACACTTGCGGTAAGTCCCCATACAATGTACGGTAATGTATGGGACACTTGCAGCAAGGTGCGGTTAATTGTCATTTTTTTTTTTTAATATAAGTCATACCCCGAATATAAGACAGGGTGGGACTTTTGGGGGTAAAATTAATATAAGACACTGTCTTATATTCGGGGAAACACGGTACTAGCTCCCCCCAGGAAGTGAGGTAAATGCTACATCATTGCACATAAAAAATTTCACACATGGCTATCAATATAATATAAAATCACAAAGTCCATATATAAAACACACTCCTGTAAAAAACACATATATATAAAGCTTCACACTAGAAACAATTTAAAACATTATAATTAATTTATGATTATATTAAAAAAAAAATTAAAATTTCCTTGTCGTCCAAAATCTGGGAGACCCTGACATCGGGTGTTATATGCTGCCCCCTGGAGGTCACACCAATTATAGGAGAGTTTTCTCCTTCTCCTCTGCAGCATATACGCCCCCCTGCAGGAATACTGTCAGTTTGTAATTTGGTGTCATTGGAGGCACATCTCCACACTGAAGCTCCTGCTACAGATGAAGCTTAGGGGACCATCGGGGTCCCCCGGCATGGGCCTTCGGCCCCATATGCCGTGCTCCCCTCACCATACTCTTTCAAAGGGCCTCTGGTGTGGGAGCCAGCGGAGGGGTTTACAGTTCTCTGTTCCCCTGGCCTTTACACAGTCACTGTGTGGCCCCCTGTGACGGAGTTCAACTCCTGACAGTCACCGGCTCCTGATGCAGGCTCTACCACAAGGTAATCTGAGCTGGCCCCCTTTTCTCTCCCTTCTGGGGACTCGGGTATGTGCAACGGACACATGGGGGCCCCCGCATCTCCAGCTGCGATCCGCCGACCCAACAGGCCGGCCGCGCTATTCTACTCCTGCCCCCGGCTTCGCCGGAGGCCCAGGCCGCAATTCCCCTCCCTGCATGTTTCGCACAGCAGGGGGACGGGGCACAGGGCTCACAGTATGGGGCACACTCCGGTGGCCTCAGCGGTATGTTTTTGCAACTACCGCGCCGACCCCCTCACGCGGGCCGGCCGCCGCATTCTAATCTAGTCCCCCGCTTCACCGGAGGCCTAGGCCGCAATTCCGCCCCCTGCATGTCTATCAACCGCAGGGGGCGGGCTCTGCTCTCTCATTGCTTCAGCACACAGGGCTCGGCCTTTGGCCTCTCCCCCTCCAGTGTAAATAGGGCCACAGTTTCTCGCTTTTTTGCGGGCCCTCCCCTCTTCTGGCTCCCCCTCCTCTAACTGCGGGGGCCATATTGGCCTCATTCCTTGCAAGATTCTGCAGCACACACACAGCTGCTGCTCTGGGAGACTCAGAATTAGGGACCTGCACTCACAGCCATTTGGCTGAGCGGTAAGTCACACCATTTGGTGTGGATTCTCCTCTGTGGCACCCTCCTTCAGTTAGACTGTCTTTGGTATCAAGTACACAGGATTGGGTCAGACTATGTGTGCTTCTAAGAGCAAGGGTAAGACTCCCAGGGCTCCGAAATTGTATGCAACTTGTACAGTGTGCAAGGTCATGTTGCCTGAGCAGAGTGTCAATCCCCACTGCTCTGCCTGTGGACAGAATGGGTCCCTGGATATCCTCGGAACCCGGTCCCAGGTGGATGCCCCTACCCCCTCTGGGGGTCAGGCATCCTTACCCCCGGTCTTAACACCGGCTCCTCAGTGGACTGACGTCATATCACAATCATTGTCCGATTCAGTGGCCCTGGCAGTGTCGCGAGCTATGTCACAATCTGTAGCCACCATGACTAGGTCTATCATTCAGGCCATTAACCAGGACCCTGATCAGGAAATGGACGGATCCTCTTCGGTCCCGGGTCCTTCTCTTCCGGCGAGGCGTGACAGAGCCACTCCGTCCCTCAGAGGCCCCAGACCCAAGAAACGCCGCCGAGACCCATCTCCCTCCTCGTCCAGATCCCAGTCGAGGGAGCCTCTGGAGGAGGGTGAGGAAGAGGACTCTTCTGCCTCTGGCTCTGAGTCAGAACAGACGGCCTCTGAATCTATCCCTGAAGGGGACACTTTAGTTGACAATATTGTCTCCATTATCAATAGCATCCTTGACCTTCCTGCTCCTGACACACAGTCTAAGCAGCGAGCCAAGGTATCGCTCAAGGTACCTTTACACGCCGCGACGGCAGGCTGGATACATCGCGCTACTTCGCGTGCACGAGCACGCTCAAACGGCTACAAACGGTCAACGCACCCTCTTTACACGCCGTGACAAGGTGCGCTACGCCACGCTACATCTATAGCTAGCTACATCGCCGGGTGTCTCAAGTAGCCAGCTGTAGCGTAGCGTACCATGTTTACACCCCGCTCCAACAAGCTACTATGGGCGGACCCGGTGCAGCAGGGATAGCACATAGGCGTGCAACAATCTTGGATTACGAGCCGTCCGTATGATGATAGGACAGCGCAATATCATCAGGATTGGCCAGGCATCGCAGGAGGCTGGTTAATGCAGCACGCTCGAGTAATTGTGTAGTGTGACTGGTTAGCTCCTTAAATATCCCGCCCTATGCTGCGACTACCAATCTTAAAGCAGGAGCGACCTCCAATGATCGCAGATGGGGCGCGGTAACATGGCGACTGTGTCACGCCTTAGATACATGGCAGCCACATCGCCGGGTGTCCAGAGTTGCCTTCCGTTGCTTCTTTACACGCCGATACAGCTCGCTACAATCGGCGATGTTGCCTTAAGTTTATGAGCAGAGACCATAAACAGATGTATCTGTCGCCGGCTGTAGCGTCGCCTCTTCAGACGCCGCTACTACAGGCGATATGGACGCTACAAGCTACAATTGTAGCTTGTAGCGCGATGTATCCAGCCTGCCGTCGCGGCGTGTAAAGGTACCATCAGGGATCCTAAGAAACCTGCCAGCATCTTCTCTGATCATCCTGACTTTACGGACACGGTGCAGAAGCCCAAGGCATGCCCGGCAAAACGCTTCTTACCAAAATCCACGGATCCCAAGTATCCGTTTGCCCCGGCAGTACTATCTAGCTGGTCTCAACCCCCTAAGGTTGACCCGGCCGTAGCCAGATTGGCTACCAGAACCACGATTTCCATCGCCGACAGCTCCTCTTTGAAGGACTCGGCAGACCGTCAGATTGAACTTCTAACCAAGTCAATCTATGACGCAATTGGCGCTGCGTTCCCTCCCGCCTTTGCAACTGCCTGGTCCCTTAAGGCCCTTTCTGCATTTGCAGACGCAGTTCACTCCATGACCTGCAATGAAGTTCCTGAGGCGTCTCCCTCCTCGAACAAATGGCCATGGTATCAAAGTATGCTCTGAACACTGTGCTTGACTCAGCCGGGCGTTCAGCAGTGGCAGCTGCCAATTCCCTCGCCATTCGGAGAATCCTCTGGCTCCGGGATTGGAAAGGTGACGCTTCTTCCAAGAAGCACCTCACAGGGATCCCCTGTACTGGGGATCGTCTCTTCGGTGAACGTCTGGACGAACTTATCAAGGACACAACAGGAGGCAAAAGTACACTACTGCCCCAACAAAAAGGAAACAAACCTGCGCAGCAGAAACCTGCCAGGTTTCGTTCCTTTCGTCCATTTTGTTCCCCTGGCGGGTCCTCCAGACAGCCCTCCTCTACCAACAGGTCATTTCGTTCTGACAAGTCCCAGCCCTCCCAAGGCCAGGGTACCTCCTGGCGTTCTCGCCAGCAAAAGTCTTCTGGTCAGAAGCCGTCCAAGACGGCCTCTGCATGACTCGCCCGGATCCAGCTCCGCACCCCAGGTCGGGGGCAGATTGTCCCAGTTCCGGGACATTTGGCTTTCCGACATCCTAGACCAATGGGTGCGAGATATTCTCACTCACGGCTACTTCATAGAACTAAACTCAGTCCCTCCAAGCCGTTTCTTCATGACATCACCCCCTCCCGCCAAGGTCCACGCCTTTCATCAAGCGCTGGAGTCCCTAAAGCGGGAAGGAGTCATCGTCCCAGTTCTCGAAAGGGAACGGTTTCGGGGATTTTACTCAAATCTCTTCATTGTGCCGAAAAAGGACGGGTCCGTTCGCCCCGTTCTGGACCTAAAGCTCCTCAACAAGCACGTCAAAGTGAGACATTTTCGCATGGAATCATTGCGCTCAGTGATAGCCTCGATGTCTCAAGGGGAATTCTTAGCATCCATAGACACCCAGGATGCATACCTGCACATCCTCATCGTCCCAGCTCACCAAAGGTTTCTGCGGTTTGCGATTGGGGACGACCATTTTCAATTCGTGGCCCTCCCCTTCGGCTTGGCCACCGCCCCACGAGTATTCACCAAAGTGATGGCCTCAGTGGTCTCCAAACTTCACTCTCAGGGGCTGTTGGTCATCCCTTATCTAGACGACCTCCTTGTCAAGACACCCTCGCATCAGGATTGCCGGCAGGCCGTTTTCACTACTCTGTCGAATCTCAGGAAGTTTGGCTGGATCGTCAACCTTCCGAAGTCGGTTCTCGTACCCACCCAGAGTCTCGTTTATCTGGGGATGCAATTCGACACTCGAGCAGCTCTAGTGCGACTGCCTCACGAGAAGACCGTCTCACTCCAAGCGGGAGTACGCTCCATCCTCTCACCTCGCTCGTACTCAATCAGGCGCCTGATGCAGATCCTAGGAAAGATGGTGGCCTCGATAGAAGCAGTCCCATTCGCACAACTCCATCTGCGTCCTCTTCAGCTGGAGATCCTTCGAGTCTGGGACAAAAATCTGAGGACCTTGGATCACAAGATCTCCCTGTCCCCCGAAACGAGGGAATCTCTCCAGTGGTAGCTGGCATACCCGTCCCTGTCTCAGGGTCGATCCCTTCTCCCGCCGTCATGGTCGGTGGTCACCACGGACGCCAGCCTCGCCGGTTGGGGAATGGTGTTCCTTCACCACAGGGCTCTGGGTACATGGTCTTCGGTGGAGTCCTCCCTTCCCATCAACATTCTGGAAATCAGGGCGGCTTATCTGGCGCTTTTGGCATTTCAGTCCCTCCTGAGCGGCCGCCAGGTGAGGATCCAATCGGACAACGCGACGGCAGTCGCTTAAATCAATCATCAGGGAGGCACTCGCAGCACCCTGGCGATGCTGGAGGTCCACAAGATACTATCCTGGGCGGAGTCCACAGGATCTTCCATCTCCGCGGTCCACATTCCGGGTGTGGACAACTGGGAAGCGGACTATCTCAGCCGTCAAGGCATGGACTCGGGCGAATGGTCTCTGAACCCGGAAGTATTCCAAGCCATTTGCAGGCGGTGGGGGACTCCGGATGTCGACTTGATGGCGTCATTCCTCAACAACAAGGTTCCGGCATTTATAGCCAGGGCCCACGACCACAGGGCTCTGGCAGCGGACGCACTGGTCCAGGATTGGTCTCCGTTTCGCCTGCCATACGTGTTCCCACCTCTGGACCTGTTACCTCGGGTGCTCCGCAAGATACGGACGGAATGTCACCGTGTGATTCTAATCGCACCCAATTGGCCCAGGAGAGCCTGGTTTCCGGATCTGCTCCAACTCGCCGACGGCGAACCTTGGAGTCTTCCAGATCGTCTAGACCTTCTCTCTCAGGGTCCATTCTTCCGCCACAATTCTGCGGCACTCAGGTTGACTGTTTGTGTCAGGACCCAGGGTTCAAGGGCCAATCGGGTCTTCCCCGGGAAGTGCAGGACACCATGAAACAGGCTCATAAGCCTGCCTCGCTGAAAATTTATCACCGGACGTGGAGAATTTCTCTCTCCTGGTGTTCTGCTTTAGGCTACTCCCCGTGGCCCTTCTCCTTGCCTACATTACTCTTGTTTCTTCAGTCGGGTCTAGACACTGGTCTTTCCCTAAGCTCTCTGAAAGGACAGATTTCAGCTCTTTCTGTCCTTTATTCCAAGAGGCTGGCTAGGCTCCCACAAGTTCGCACATTTATGCAAGGGGTGGCCCACATTGTTCCACCCTACAAGCGTCCTCTAGAAACGTGGGATCTCAATTTGGTTCTCTCTGCTCTCCAGAAGCCTTCATTTGAACCATTAACGGATATTCCCTTGTCCACCCTTTCGCAAAAGGTGGCATTTTTGGTGGCTATCACCTCGCTTCGGCGGTGTGTCAGATTTGGCGGCGTTGTCATGCAAGCCTCCCTTCTTGGTGGTACATCAGGACAAGGTTGTCCTGCGTCCCATTCCTTCCTTTCTCCCAAAGGTGGTCTCGCCTTTCCACCTCAACCAGGACATTTCTCTTCCTTCCTTTTGTCCAAACCCGGTTCACAGGTTTGAAAAGGCCCTCCACAACTTGGACTTGGTCAGGGCTCTGAGAGTGTATTTGTCTCGCACAGCTCCTCTGCGTCAGACTGACTCTCTCTTTGTTCTCACGGCCGGACGCGGCAAGGGCTCTTCTGCCTCCAAGGCCACGATTGCCCGTTGGATCAGGACGGCCATATTAGAGGCCTATTCGGTCTCGCACACGTCGCCCCCGACGGGACTCAAGGCACATTCCACCAGGGCCGTGGGCGCTTCTTGGGCTTTGCGGCACCAAGCCTCAGCCCAACAGGTGTGTCAGGCCGCCACTTGGTCAAGCCTACACACATTTTCTAAACATTACCAGGTACATGTTCATGCCTCAGCGGATGCAGGTCTGGGCAGACGCGTTCTCCAGGCGGCTGTTGCCCACCTGTAAATGTCTGAGTTGCCTTTCAGGGTGCAGTGTTTTTTTCCCACCCAGGGGCTGCTTTTGGACGTCCCGATGTCAGGGTCTCCCTGATTTTGGACGACAAGGAAAAAGAGAATTTTGTTTACTTACCGTAAATTCTTTTTCCTTTAGTCCTTAAATCTGGGAGACCCAGCACCCACCCTTTTGCCCTACGGGCGTACCTGCGTCTCTTGTACAGCACATAGTCTCACTGTTGGCCATTGTTCTGGCCTTATACTTTTCCAGTTCGGCCTGGTTGGCCTGGATTTGTTTTACAGTGCACTGTTTTCCTCCTACTGCTTATATACCAAACTGACAGTATTCCTGCAGGGGGCGTATATACTGCAGAGGAGAAGGCGGAGAAAACTCTCCTATAATTGGTGTGACCTCCAGGGGCAGCATATAACACCCGATGTCAGGGTCTCCCAGATTTAAGGACTAAAGGAAAAAGAATTTACGGTAAGTAAACAAAATTCTCTTTTTCTTCGTACATCAATTCGCAGGACAACCTTCACAAATCTCTTTCATAATAGCACTTATATTTTCCTTTCAGTATTAACCCTTCCTTCAACATATACTTTTACTTATCTTCTATTTCAGGTAGATGATCATATATTAATATACTAATTAATGTATGTACTCCTATGTGGATTTGATCCTACACAGCAGACTCATGCTCTGCACTTCAGGAAATTTTCCTGTTCTCTCAGCCAAAGGCTCCACATCTCCAGAGTGAAAATCTTTAAATTATTTAAAGATATCAGATATTCTATTTAAACCATATGGTTGTAGAGTCTTCAACCTATGAATCCAGTAAATTTCCTTTCTCATCATAATGACACTCCTGTTCACAGAATCTTCTGATACATGATCAATTGGAGCTACTTTAATACATGGTTTCTTCCCATGTTTTATAGTACAATGTTTTGATACTCCATGGGACATAAAACCTTCAATTATTATTATTTGACGCATTCCCTCCCTGCACACCTTCCAGGTGGATGTACCCTAACTTGGATTAATAAATAGCTTTGGAAAAAGATCAGTGAGTGCCGCTTTCTACTATTACAAAAACCCTTCAATTATATTGTGTCTGTGCGAATTCATGCGGTTATGCTGCTCTTGTGTGTTTTTTTCCCACATACTGCAAACCACATTCGCATTCTATCAGATATATCACAAAACTACTTTTACAATTCAGGGAAAACTTTATATCAAACACCTTATTATTCTGAATTGATCTGAATGTGGTCATATTATGCATAATCATGCCACAACACAGACAGCGAGCGGTATTACATTTAAAGACTCCTGGTTTTTTGCATTGTTTATCCCTAATTTTTACTTTTATCAGGCACTGGGGGCCAGTATATTTCTCAGAGTAGAGGATCTTTTAAAGGTTAGTCCTGGTTTATTCGGAAGCATACTCCCCAACACTGGATCATTTAGAAGAACAGACCAATGATCCTGTAAAATATTCCTAATTTTTTGGTTTTGTTTAGTAAAATTAGTTAAAAAATGTCTCTTTCTTTTTTCTTAGGGTTTACTAGGTCCATCTGTTCCAAACCTGCGCAATCATTATATGCTTTTTCTAGCAGTTTTTTCGGGTAGTTTTTCTCAATAAACCTATTTCTCAATTCCTTGGCTTGTGATATAAAATCTGACTCCAAACTACAATTTTTCTTAATCCCTTTATACTGGTTCCCGGGGTCATTGATTAACCATTTATAATAATAGCAATTATTAAAATCTAAAAGACTGTTTGCATCACACTTCTTAAAAAAAGTTTTAGTAAAAATCTTCCCTTCTAAATGGAAAATTGTCAGATCCAAATAATCTATACTATCCATATTATATACTGTGAGGTACAGCGGCATCAGGGAGGCAAAGACACGGGATCCAGGCACCACTGGTCACGGCACACGGGTTTATTTGCCAAAAAAATGTAGGAAAAACAATAGTCGGGTACAATCTTCCGGATTCCCCTTACTTCAGGGGCCGCTACTTAGCTTCACCCAAAAGGACGTACCCCGTCAAAACCAGCCACAAGGTCTCAGGCCTGGCTCAGGGAAGCTTCTCTCTCAGAAGCTCAGGAAGTTGTCTTCACTCCCCACTAGAGACCACACCCCATGGTCTAGCTTCCTTTTATCACACCCAAGCCAGTAAAGCAGAACCAGCACAAAATCCCGGGATGGAGTGCGACCTGTCAATATGGAGGACGCACCCAGGGAGGCACATACCGGTCGTAGGGGCCCGACCCGGTCGGTGCCTCACACCCCCCACCCCCCCTATGTTCAAGCGTATGGGGCTGAACACAAGGCCATAACCCCGGACCCTGCGTGCAGACAGCGTCACGGCGCGGAGAACCGGCGGAGCCAAGCAGCGGCACCCGGGGATACCAGCGGTGCCAGACCCCACGAGCAACCAACCCGTTTGGACCCCCGGCACCCACAAACCTCGGACGGGCATCAACGACAGCGGCCTGGGGCCCCACGAGCAACATGGGGTCTGCCCGCAGCACTGCTGCACCGCTCCGGACGGCGAGCCGGCACACTGGTCTCTGCACCCGGGAATCAGTCACATCAAGTCCTCTGGGTATCCCGGCGGAGGGATTCTCGGGCTCTGGGCCCTGTCCGCCCTTCATCCGGGGGACCATATACTCGTTCCACAATACCCGGAACAAGGGCATATCCCTCCCCAGCACAACATCATAAGGGAGATCCTTTACCACCCCCACGACATGTTGAACCCTCCTAGCTGAGGTAGCAAACGTGACACGCTTCGTCGGATACCTGCGATGATCCCCATGGACACTCATCACCCTGACCTTTCGGTCGGTGGGTTTGGTCCTGGAGACTAAGGAGGCACACACGAGGGTCACGTTGCTCCCTGAGTCCAGTAGGGCCGTCACCTCATGACCGTTAAGCCGTACGCGGCACAGTACATTCTCAGGATCCCGGGGGGCCGAGCCCCGTTTTCCGTCGAGGTGGGCGAACATGGACCGCCTCCGGGAATAGTCACAGTCCATTGGTTCCCCGTTGAGGGGACACTGCGCCATCATATGTCCCACCTCCCGGCATCTTCTACATCGGGGTGGTTCCCCGCTATACCAGGGGCTGAACCGCGGCTGTCCGGATCGCCGCTTTGCTGCAGGGGGAGGCCAGTTTTCGGCCTGAGCCGGGCACTCACCCGCCCGGGGACCGGGTTGGGGGTCCCTACTGTCTGGTGTGGTGGGCGCGGCCTTGCGGGTAGCCCGCATTGTCCCAGTGTCCCGGATCAGTTCCTGAGTGGCCACATGGCGCTCCACCACGTTCACCAACTGGTCTAGGGAACCCGGGTCACTGTGTCCCACCCACTTTTGTATGGGGACGGGCAGCGTACGCACAAAGCGATCCACCACCACCCGCTCTACCATCTGGGCCGGGCTCAGTGCTTCAGGCTGCAGCCGTTTCTTAACCAGGTGTAGCAAGTCATAGGCCTGAGAGCGCACAGGTTTGCCTTCCTCGTAGGCCCATTGGCTCACCCTTTGTGCCCTCACGTAAGTATTAACCCCGGTACGGGCCAGTATCTCCCCCTTCAGGGCTCCATAGTCCAGGGCATCCTCGGTACACAAGTCTATGTATGCCTTTTGGGGATCACCAGTCAAATAGGGCGCCAGCACCTCGGCCCACTGGGCGACCGGCAGTCTCTCCCGTTCAGCCACCCGCTCAAACACGGCCAGGAATGCCTCCACATCATCCCCCGGGGTCATCTTTTGCAGCGCTTGTCTTACCCTTTTCCGGACGCTGCCATCATCACCTGGGCCTTGGGGCGGTTCCCACGGTCTGGCACGAACAGCCTCAGTTAACAGGGCCATCTGTTCCTGGTGTCTTTGTTCTGCTGCTGCAGGCTTGGAACTGCTGCTGTTGAGCCTGAACTAGGTGTTTGAGTACCTCCTCCATGCTGGTGGTGGGCTCGTACTGGAATTTAGCCGCTTGGATCCTGGACATGCGCTGCCGGGCACCCCGCAAGTGACTGGCGGCTATAATATAATTCACTTAGCCTCCGCTCATTAGCCTCATGAAACAGTCACTTCCCCAGCGGGCTACAGAAGCGCGGGCTTCACCAGGAATGAATGCTACACCTCACCGGGCCGGCATTTGCCCGCATTCTCCACCATATGTGAGGTACAGCGGCATCAGGGAGGCAAAGACACGGGATCCAGGCACCACTGGTCACGGCACACGGGTTTATTTGCCAAATAAATGTAGGAAAAACAATAGTCGGGTACAATCTTCCGGATTCCCCTTACTTCAGGGGCTGCTACTTAGCTTCACCCAAAAGGACGTACCCCGTCAAAACCAGCCACAAGGTCTCAGGCCTGGCTCAGGGAAGCTTCTCTCTCAGAAGCTCAGGAAGTTGTCTTCACTCCCCACTAGAGACCACACCCCATGGTCTAGCTTCCTTTTATCACACCCAAGCCAGTAAAGCAGAACCAGCACAAAATCCCGGAATGGAGTGCGACCTGTCAATATGGAGGACGCACCCAGGGAGGCACATACCGGTCGCAGGGGCCCGACCCGGTCGGTGCCTCACAATACCCATGAAAAGTGAGACCCCAATCATTCCTCTGAATGCTCTCCAGAAATTGTTCTATGTTTTTACATTTATTATCATAGATAATCATTAGGTCATCTATGTATCTTTTAAAAAATATAATATGCTCCGAAAAAATGGAATTTTCTATATAAATTAATTCAAAAATGGCCATAAATAGGTTAGCGAAAGTTGGTGCCACTTTCGAACCCATCGCGGTCCTGACTCGTTGGTGATATAGTTTTCCCTGAAAATCAAAAAAATTATTGTGCAGTATAAATTTCATGCTATCCATTAGAAAGGTTTTCTGATTCAATGGTAAACGAGCATATTCTTTCACATATCTCCCAAAACAATACAATCCTAGATCATGTCTAATATTTGAATAGAGGGATGCTACATCTATAGTCAAAAACATGTATGAATCTTTCCACACTATATCCTTCATCAAATGAATCAGTTGTGCGGAATCCTAAGAAAACGTTTCACAGACATCACATGGAAATACATTATATTATCTACATACGCTGCCAATCCTGACGTAAGGGAACCTATCCCTGAAATAATGGGCCTCACACAACTGAACCAGGTGAGTGGATCCATATCTGTGAAACGATTTTACCATTGGATAAGACCCTATTGTGCGCTTCTGTCTCCCCCTTTTTTATGGTACCTCAGAACGAGCGGTTCCAGGGATTCTATTCGAGTCTGTTTATCGTGCCCCAGAAGGACGAGTCCTCTCGTCCCATTCTGGCTTTAAAACGACTCAACACGTTTGTTCGGATCCGGCACTTTCGGATGGAGTCTCTTCGTTCTGTTATCACGTCCATGCCACACTCGCTTCCATTGATATCCGGGACTCTTACTTGCATATCCTGATATCCAAGGCACGACCTGTTGATCAAGGGTCAGTCTTTCGTGGACTGCGAGGACAATGTCCGCGTCACGCTAGAGACTCTCATGCGACTAGGGTGGCTTCTCAACCTACCAAATTCCTGCCCGACTCCAAGCCGCAAGCTCACATTCCTAGGAATGGTTCTGGACACGTCTTGGGGACTTGTACTTCTCCCCCAGGACAAGGCTAATTCTCTGCGCGGTGCAGTTCGGATGTTTCTTCGCCCTCTCCTGCATTCCCTTCGGTTTGCAATGCGGGTGTTGGGAAGATGGTGGCGGCAATGGAAGCAGTAGAATTTGCCCAGCTACATCTCCGACCACTCCAGCTGGCCCTACTTTCGGCCTGAAATCGCAGCCCGTTCACCCTTCACTGGACATTCCGTCCGTCGGCGGCAACGAGGCACTCTCTCCGATGGTGGCTGATTCTGTAATCTCTCTCTCGGGGGAGATCCTTTCTGCCGGCCCGGGGGACTGCTAACCACCGATACCAGTCTCCTCGGCTGAAGAGCGATTTTTCGTCACAAGCCCAGGGTCGGTGGACCCCAATGGAGTCTTCTCTGCCCATAAATCTCCTGGAGATTCGGGCCATCTACTTGGCGTTGGAGAGTTGGAGAGTTTCCTGACGGGCCGTCACATCCACATTCAGTCGAACAATGCCACGGCTGTCGCATACGTCAACCATCAGGGCGAAACCCGCAGCAAGTTAGCAATGCAGGGGGTGGAACAGATTCTCCACTGAGCCGAATCCTTAGGGGATGTCCTCTCGGCGTTTCACATCCCAGGGATCGACAATTTGGCTGCGGACTTTCTCCGCCGTCAGGGACTTGCCTGGGAGAATGGGTCTCCATCCAGAGGTATTCAATCAGATCTGCATTCTCTTCCGGACCCCGGATGTGGACCTCATGGCGTCGCGGATGAATGCGCAGGTCCCCAACTTCTTTGCCCGCTCCCGCGATCCACGTGCCCTGGGATAGGATGCGCTGGTCCAGAATTGGACGCAGTTTCGTCTTGCTTACGTCTTCCCTCCTCTGGCCCTCATTCCCAGAGTGGTCCAGAAGATCCAATCGGAGCGCGTCTCTGTGATTCTAGTGGCCCCGGACTGGCCCAGGAGACCTTGGTACGCCGATCTCGTGCAGCTCGCCGCAGACAATCCATGGCGTCTGCCGGACCGTCCGGATATTCTCTCCCAGAGCCCATTTTGTCATCCGAACTAAGGGGCCCTTCGTTTGATGGCGTGGCCCTTGAGGCCTGAATTTTGACTCTGGAGGGACTTTTGGAAGAGGTTGCGCGCACTATGGCCTGCGCGAGAAAACTCTTCTCCGCCCGTATATACCACATGACTTAGAAGGCTTTCTTCGCCTGGTGTGATTCTGGAGGTCTTTCCCCCCTTGCATTTTTCACTTCCAACGATTTCTAGGTTTTCTTCAGTCTAGGCTGGACAAGGGTCTTTCTCTAGGCTCCCTCAAAGGACAAGTCTCGGCTTTGTCTGGGCTTTTTCAGCGCCGGTTGGCCAGGAAACCCCAGGTTCGCACCTTCTTACAGGGTGTCTTGCGCATCGTTCCACCATATAGGAGGCCCTTGGAGGCCTGGGACTTAAATCTGGTCCTGGAGGTGCTTCAGAAGCCGCCCTTCAAACCTTTCCGGGGAGTCTCACTACACCTTCTTTCTCAGAAGGTTGTTTTTCTTGTGGCGATCACGTCCATTTGGAGGGTATCTGAGCTGGCGGCACCCTTCCTCACGTTTCACCAGGATAAGGTGGTGCTGCGGCCTGTACCATCCTTTCTTCCCAAGGTGATTTCCACTTTCCATTTGAACGAGCACGTTTCTCTCCCGTCCATCTGTCCGGCTCCGGTGCACCGCATTGAAAAGGCTCTGCACACCCTTGATCTGGTTCGTGCTCTCCGAATTTATGTTTCCAGGACAGCACCTTTCAGGAAGTCGGACTCCCTTTCCGTCCTTCCAGAGGGGCACCGCAAAGGGATGGCCGTGTCCAAGACCAATCTTGCCAGGTGGATTAAGCTTCCCATTCAGGAAGCTTATTTTCTACGCAATATGCCCATTCCGTCGGGTTGCGTGCTCACTCCACTTGCGCGGTGGGGGCTTCCTTGGCTATATGGCACCAGGCCACGGCTGAGCAGGTGTGCAAGGTGGCCACCTGGTCCAGCCTTCACACTTTTGCAAAACACTATTGTGTTCATACTCTGGCTTCGGCAGACACGAGTCTGGGTAGACGCATCCTACAGGCAGCGGTTGCTCACCTGTAGACTGCCATTTCAGAACGTGGATGTTTTTCCCACCCAGGTACTGCTTTGGGACGTCCCATCGTCCTGTGTCCCCCAATGAGGCGAAGGAGAAAAGGAGATTTTTGTGTACTCACCGTAAAATCCTTTTCTCTTAGCTCTCATTGGGGGACACAACAACCTCCCTGTGGCCTGTTGGCCTTGTTGTGGTTGATGTTCTCTTGTTCTTAAGTTCCTGGTTGCATTACCGGCTTCAGTCGTTATTCCTCCTACTGCTTTAGCACAAAACAGGCTTGGCTATGTCAGTCAGGGGGTTATATACTGCTGGGGAGGAGCCACTGCGTTTCTTCTTTCAATTGCTTAGTGACGCCTACTAGTGGCAGAATAGCAGAACCCATCGTCCTGTGTCCCCCAATGAGAGGCTAAGAGAAAAGGATTTTACGGTGAGTTCACAAAAATCTCCTTTTTCTATATTACTTACTGAATGAAATATTCAGGAAGCAACATTAATTTTATATATCTGCTGTATAAGCTTCTTTTTCTTACTATATATTTTATATTCTGTGGCTAACTTGCTGCAAAGAGTGGACAGTAGGAAGGGAAACCTAGCTTTGTAATAAGAATGCAGCTCATTTCTACTTTCAGACACATTTTAGGGGGGTTTCCAATTAAAAGCATTTTTACATTATTTAATGGATGTCTTTGTAAAGCATTCCATATAGAGACTTAAAATGATGCCTTTGAGATCATAAAGTCACAATGTAGAGACGCAGATAGTGTAGGGCAATTGTTAAAATCCAAGTTTAGTTCATTTTCTGAGACCTCCTGTAATAGCTTCATATTTAGTTCTTCTAAAGACGAGGCACTGTCCATGTTTATGGTGCTGTTTATCAGCACATTGATAACATTTCACAGTGTTTAATTCCACTGAATAATATTTGGCGTATTCTGAATCTAATTGCCATTGAATTACATGAATAAAAATATCTTTCCACTTCACCCCTCAGGCTCGACACTGCAATAACATGCAGAAAGCTAGAGAGCTCTGGGATAGCATCATGACCAGAGGCAATTCCAAGTTTGCCAATATGTGGCTGGAGTATTACAACCTAGAAAGGTAAGAACAGTGCTCTGAACTATTCAGTGACTTTTCTCCTTTACCAATGTGCATTTAACATTACTGACTGGCAATGTACTTTGCAACTTCTGGCTATAGGGTGTCTGGTGATATATTACTTCTAAACAAGCAACTTTAAAGCCTTGACTGACTTCTTTAAATGTAACCTGTCACCCCTCCCAGGGCCTATTAAAGAGCCACCTTCAGCAGCACCTATGCTGTATTTTGTGAAGGTGTCACTTTTCCTCTACTCCCCCAGGACACCAAAATAAACACTTTATAAGAAATTAGTTTACTCTTCCCCCTGGACCTGAATGCCTTGCTGCAGTTACCCCTTCTTCTTCGTTGTCCGGGACCCTCCCCCTCTCTTTCTTCGGAGAAGTGTAGGCGCCTGCACAGTTCCCTTAGTTCTGGGGCATGATGTGTGAGCTCTGCCCGAGTGCAGAGGTCACATGGTGCACGCAGGCACCAGATCCTGCCCTGTGTGGTCTTAAGCTGTATGCAGAGTGTGGGGAAAGGAATTTGGCAAGGAGAGAATAGGTGCAGTCATTTCTGTTTGCGCAGGTTATCACCAGCACGGTTCCAGGAATAATTGATGTCATGTTCCCGTGGGCCCATGTGGTATTGTTCTAACACAAGATCCCCGCGACTAATCACGGCCGCCTTCCTTCTACCCAACTTTGGATGCAGGAGAATTAACAGGAAGTGACTGGCAGCCGCAGCGCTCATTTCCTGTTAATTACTTAACTGTCCGAAGGTGAGGAGAAGGAAGCCAACCGGTTGGTTATTGGTCATGGGGTTCGTGTTTTCATAATGTCCAACATTGCTGGAACCGCGCCAGCACTGGAGGAAGTGAGGTTTTTTATTTTTATGGGGCTTACATGAGTAAAGGGAAGGGGTTGTCCAAGTAGTGAACAACTCTTTGAAGATAAAAAATAACTAATTCCATTCTGCTAGAAGTATCTGACATTTTTCTTTCGCCTCATTGGGGGGACACAGGACCATGGGTATTATGCTGCTTTCCACTAGGAGGCGACTATGCATACAGTGGCTCCTCCTCTGCAGTATACACCCCTGGCCGGCCATAGCCTTAACCAATTTTTGCTTAGTGTCGCGTAGGAGGCACACCTAAATTTTCTCCTTCGCCTCATTGGGGGACACAGACCGTGGGTGTTATGCTGCTGTCCACTCCTCCTCTGCAGTATACACCCCTGGAGCAGGAAGTGCTTCTCCAGTTTTTGCTTAGTGTCTAGGAGGCACACACAGATTTTTTTAGTGCTCCTAAAAAACTTCCTTTTTGGATTTTTTCTTCAAGAAGAAGAAAAGTGGGTCTCTGACGAGACTCCAGGCAGGGTCCGTCCTCGGCCCCCCACTGTTGGGGGCGCCTGGTTGAGGTCGACTGTTCCCCCTAACATGCCGCTCCCTCCTCGGCCCCCCAATGTTGGGGACGCCGGGTTGAGGTTGAGACAACGATCCTCCCTCCCCATTTCCCCACTGTCGAGACACTGCAGGTAGAGCCTCTGGTGCAGCAGCTCGGACCTGCTCTAGGCACCCAGGAGTCCCCAGCTCTGCTGAAGACTCCTTACCCCTCAGCGGCAGCCTGCTCGCCGCAGTACCAGGGCACACAGCTCTGCTGTGTACCTCTGAAGGGGCCGGGGGACCAACAATGGGGCAACCAGCACTAGCAGGGACAGAGCTTGCCTGTGTCCCTGCAGCAGCCAGCACTAAGGGCTGCATTCTGATGGTTACAGAGGACCCAGTACTCTGAGTCCTCTGCGGGGGCCTACTATATCCCAGCAAAGGGAGATATTTCCCTAGCAGGGACACAGCTTGCCTGTGTCCCTGCAGCAGCCAGTAGGGCTGCACCTTAATGATCACAGAGGGCCCACATCCCGCCACCGCTGTCTTCCAGGGGTCCGGCGTGGGTCCGGTTTAGTTCCGGGGACCACCTCCGCACCGCCTTGGCACCATTTGCGGCCGCAGGTCGAGGATGACGCTGCCAGCGTCATAGCAGGGGGCGGGCCAAAGCAGAGAGGGCGCATTTTTTACATCAGACGCGCTCTTTTTCTCAGCGCCCCCCCTCCCTCCTCATCACTCTATCTCGGCGGCCATTATCAGCCAGCCAGTCTCCGGGGGGCACAGGATGAGGATGACCCCTCTCCTCTAAGCAGCGGCAGCCATTAAAGGATACAGGCACTGCTCCTGTCACAGCAGCTGCCAGCCTTGAGCCCCGCACACAGCAGCCACATATACGGGCTAACCTGTGTGCAGACACTTTGCACACACTACACATGTAACAGCTGACACATGTAATGAACCACACATGTAGGTCAGCTGTCCTGTGTGCGGACAGTCAGGTGCCCACAACCTTGCTGGCATGGCGGCACATATTCACAGCCAGCAGGGGGTACAACGAGCACTAGGCCCCTCACAAACACTGAGAGCCCAACAGTGCTTCCTCCCTGCCGTGCCCTTCAAGGCACACCAGTGCAGCTGGGGCCTTGGTTTTAGGAGTCCTACAGTGCCTGCAACAAAGGGAAGATGGACATACAGCAGAGCCTGCCATGCCACATAGGTACGGCCGGTCTGCAATGCCCCCATCATTCTCTGGCTTCTCCAACAGTCATTGCTCAGCATCCGCTATGCGGGGGTACAGCGAGCACAGCACTGTTGGAGGGCACACGCACAGCGACTCTGGAGAGTACAATGTGCAGCTTCGCTGTGCGGCAGTCTCCCAACGAAAACGGCAGGACAATCAGCAGCGATATATCCTGCTCCAGCTTGTCCCCCCTCAGGACACCGTGTAAAGAGCAATACCATACTACGAGGAGCAGTGTAACTTCCTCTACAGTAGTAATCAGCGCACGGGCCACCGCACGTATTGTTTTTTCCTAACACCGTGCCAGATGCAGGTACCTGTTGGTACACTTGTCCAACCTTATGGCTTTGCCCTGGGGGAGCTGGGTTGAAGCGAGACACCGAAATGCCTATTCCTTGGTCCCCCAACGTTGGCGGAGCCCAGTTACTATTCAAACGGCTCAAAATACTCGTCCATCAGACCCCTCCCCAGGCCCCCACACAGTTGAGAGAACTAGGTTGTGGTGGAATTACTAAGAGTTTAACTCACAGGTTTCTTCCTTGGCCCTCCATTGTTGGAGAGCCCAGTTGAAGTTGATGTAATCTACAATTACCTGACAACTGCAAGGGTCTCAGGACCGTTTGCCAATTCTCTCCAAATCCCACAGCTGGAGTTCTGGTTGGCGGTGATGACAGTCAAGTCTCACAAGGCGCAGGCTGAAACACCGTAATCCGCAACTGTAATTTAGCTACGGGTCTCTGGAACATAAGACCCATAGCACACTCCTTCCTCAGCTCCCCACTGTTGGAGGCGCTGGGTCGTAGCCGAGATTGCTATATACCATACTCCTTCCTCGACTCCCAACTGTTGGGGACTCGGGTTGAAGCTGTGATGGCCCAAGGCCTGGCCGGCCTCCGTCCCCAAACTACTAAAACGACACTCTGGGTCGCAGAACGTGGAATACAAGCCCTGTTGCCAATCTCCTCCCTATACCTATATTAGGTACTTGGGTTGAGATGACACGTGCGAGCCCTCTGCACAGCCCGCTACAAAGCAGGACCTCGCAGACCCTCAACCGCATTAACCAATGGATGGGCCCTTCTGGACCCCGCATGACCGTGGCCCGAACATTCTTTCATGCAATCTGTCCTTTCTCGACTCAGGAGTCAAAAAGAGAATACTCACAGTGGGATAGCGCTCGCTGTGTGCAGCGCAGGACACCGGAGACTGAACTATCGTGGGCGCAGCCTCCGGTTTCGGCCAGCGCTGCTCCTGACTTCCGGCTCCCTACGAACCTCTGCGCCGGGCCTCTGCCGTTCCCGGGTCTCGTGATTTACGCGAGGCCCCGGCTTCAGCCTAGCCGTGACATCACTGGCTTACCCGCCCACCCTCTGCCCGCCCTTCGCCCACCACGCCCGCCCTCCTCCTGATGTCTGAGCCTCCAAAGCGTCAGCACAGGGAGTGGGGCGAGGCCAAAAAGGACTGAAGCGCAAAGAATACAAAGCTTTTTCCCAGCCTGAAGTTGGCAATGTCTATATTACAATTCAGCAGTCTCCCATATCTGGATGACTCTTTTATCAATGCATGACTTTCAAGGGCTGCGAACACAGTGGCACTTACACCGTGCTCGTTAAGAAGACTCGGTAGGATCGACCTCCACAGGTCTACTGCAATTCCAGGGCACATGCTGCAGCACAGCACACGCATTCCAGGAGTCCCAGCTCCGCTGCATACTCCTGACGGCCACATGCTACAGCATCACGTATGGAGTCTCAGCCATATTGGATGCACAGCATCGCATGAACACGGCGGCCTTTGGTTGCACATCCACAGCTCTAGTCAAATTTCCCCAGACAAGACACGTATTCTTCGTCTGGGAATCCACAGCCTCAGTCAGAAGTCTCCCCAATCCTTCACAACTGCTATAAGAGTCCTAGATTGCATAGTAGCAGCTTGGAAGTCAGTTCCATTAGCTCAGCTGAATCGCCGGCCTTTGCAATTATCCATGCTTAGGTGTTGCACGAGAACAGGATGGGGTGCGATGTACTCCCATCACAATGCACATGGCAGTAGTCTTGCCCTGTCTCGAAGATGCCCCTCAATCTACGAACATTCGTGCAGTATCTCTAGTACTGAAATCATTCAGTCACCTTCTGGCATTCAAACATGTCAGGATACAGTCAGACAATGCCACAACTGTGGCATATGTCAACCACGAGGGTGGAACCTGCAGTCTCTAAGCGATGACAAGTTCGCCACATCCTTTACTAGGTGGAATCCTTGGAATACTGTACTGCCAGTTGTTCTCATACGAGGTGTACACGTTTGGGATAAAATCAACTGTCCAATTATGAGGTTTCACTCAAACATAAATAAAACCAAAATCTCCCATCCATCCAACGGAAGACAAATGAAACTACTGTCTCTTTAACAAATGATTACTTTTATTAATGTTCAAAATGTAATACATCTGCCAAGGTACCAAAATTAATACAGGCTATAATCCATAGTAATTTAAAAATTCTATATAAATACCTCTCAAAAGCAAACAACAGTATATAAGGGTGCTCCTATGTAGTGTTTATCATCAGATAGCTATACACTGTTGCTCATACTAGTATAAATTCACCATCTTGCACAGCCTAAAACCAGCCTAATTCTCTCATAGGGGCACGTTCTGTATCCCAACACAAACTTTAATAAGGGTCCCCCAGCAGTACACTAATTTAGATTCCTGCTTGTAATTACCTCATGTTCCAGGCTGCACTAAAGCTGTTCTGCTACACAGGCTCCTCACCCCTCCAGCCAGGTCTCCATACAACAAGACTACCCCCGTGGGGACCTGAACTTGGTCCTCGCGGCACTAGAAGAACCACCTTTTCAGCCTCGACGGGATATTACCTTTAGCATCCTCATCCAAATAGTAGTATGGTTCGGTGGCATTTATTTGTCTCTGCGGAAGTATCAGTACTTGCAGCGGTCTCATGTAATCCTCCTTTTCTAGTCTTCCATCTGGACAAGATTGTCCTATGACTGGTTCCATTCTTCTTTCTAGGGTAGGTTTACTCCTTCCACCTACATGAAGTCATCTCTCTGCCATCGCTGCGCCCGACTCCAGTCTGTCCGGTCGCGAAGGACCTACATATGCGGGACCTTGTCAGGGCCCTACGCGTCTAGGTATCCAAGACTGCCCTTCTAAGAAGTCGAATTCTCCTTTATCCTTCTTCCAATGGGCTGACATAAAGACACGTCAGCCTCTAAGGCTCCCCTAACCAGGTGGATTTCTGTAACCATCCAAAATTCTTATACCTTCGAAAACTCATCCCTTCCGGCAGGTTACAACACATTCTACTACGCCCGTGGAAGCCTCCTGGGCAGTTCGGTAAGAGGCATCGGCAAAACAGATGTATAGGCAGCGAAAAGGTTAGCCTACACCCATACCCAAGCCACTATAGTGCTTGCACTCAGTCCTCGACATATGCAGGTCTGGGTACACGTGCCCCCCAGGCGGCAGCAGCCCGCCTATCGGTGCATAGTTCTTCACTGACCATGCTCAGTGTCTCTAGTTCCATTGTTCTTTCCCACCCAGGGACTGCTTTGGGACGTCCCACGGTCTGTGTCCCCCAATGAGGCGAAGGAGAAAAGGTGATTTTTGTGTATTCACCGTAAAATCATTTTCTCTTAGCCTCTAATTGGGGGACACAGCACCCACCCTATTGCCCTTGTGGGCCTTTTCAACAGTTCTCACATAGCTTCTCAGCTGTTACATGGTTAACATGTTTACACATGTTTGCCTATTATCACTCTGTTAACTGTTGACTGTTTAAACTTGTGCCTGTTTAGTTCCAGGCCTTGTAGTACTGTGAGCCTGTTTAGTTACAGGCCTTGTTATACGATTATTACTTCGTTAACTTCACTGTTTTCCACATGCGCCTGCTTAGTTACAGGACTTGTGGTACTAGTATTACTCTGCTAACTCTTAACTGTTTACACACGTGCCTGTTTGGTTTCAGGCCTTGTTACACTGTTATTACCTTGTTAACTATATTTGTTTACACAGGTTGCCTGCGTAGACTCGTGTGTTACTGTTATCTGTTTCAAAGTAAAAAAATAGGGGGGGAACAAGAGGCGCAATAGTGCCCTATCACTAGTGACACTAATGTATGCGGTGGGTATGAATTCACTCACCTAGCACAGTTGTGAGACCCACAACTGGTGTAAAAGCATTTGGCATTAAATGCAGCTGCTGCAGGACTTCCACCTTCCACATGCACGTGGGAATCATCCAGAAGTTACCTCAGGGGAAATGGTGTATCAGTGTCCGCGCTGCTGAAATCCCAAGAAAACGATCCGGAAACCATATGTAGGTTGCATCAATCATCCATTTATTCCTTTCCTACGCGTTTCAACACTGTCCTAGTGTCTTCCTCAGGAAGACACTAGGACAGTGTTGAAACGCGTAGGAAAGGAATAAATGGATGATTGATGCAACCTACATATGGTTTCCGGATCGTTTTCTTGGGATTTCAGCAGCGCGGACACTGATACACCATTTCCCCTGAGGTAACTACTGTTATCTGTTAGCTCTCCTACTGCTTTAGCACAAAACTGGAGAAGCACTTCCTGCTTCAGGGGTGTATACTGCAGAGGAGGAGCCACTTAACTCTTTTGCAGATTCTGCCTAGTGTCGCCTCCTAGTGGACAGCAGCATAACACCCACGGTCTGTGTCCCCCAATTAGAGGCTAAGAGAAAAGGATTTTACGGTGAGTACACAAAAATCTCCTTTTACTCTTCAATCACAGAACAAGCAAAGTGGGTCTGTTCGAGACTCCCGGAATGGCTCCTTCCTCGACCCCCCCATTACAGGGGTGCCGGGTTGAGGTAGAGACCATCTCCCCCAATGCCGCTCCCTCCTCAGCATCTCGGGGTGCTCGGTTGAGGTCGAGATGACCCCCCTCACTCCCCAAGTCCTCTGGTCTCTGGGCTGAGGTCGAGGCGATGGAGAAGCCCTCCGATGGTGACACCTACACCCTCCCTAATCACCCCTTCTGTGGGCATTAGGTTGAGATACCTCAGGTAGGGCCGACAGTGGCAGCAGATACGGCATCCACCTCAAGGGCTCAAGGATCGCATAACAGCTGCACTATGCAGGAGCCACAACTGTGTTGCGGGCCCTGATGGGACCGGGGGCAGTGCAGGGCAGGCATGGCACATTCAGAGGCAAAGGATCCCTGTGCCTCTGTACCAGCACAGCACCTACAGGTGTCAGGGACACCCTCCAAGGGCCCTCCCTTTTGACCTACAGCTCCTCCGCCACCCTGCCTAAGGATCTGGAGAGATCCGGATCAATTCCAGCCCCTACCAGGTCCTCCGCGCCGGCCTGGAGCCGTTTTCGGCCTCCGCTTTCTAATTTAGGCCCCAACTTTGGCCTACACCAAAGCCGCCGCCTTTTCGCCGTCCTCCGGCCCGCCCCCCGGATGACTAATATGACATTGCACAGTGTCACAGAAGGGGCGGATTGCAGCTGAAAGGGCATGATTCTGCTCACTCTGCCGACCTTTCCAACTCTCCGCCCCCTCCATCATCTTCCCGGCGGCCATTACTGCTGCAGCACACTCTGCAGCTCACAGCCACAGGACACAGGGTCCTCTCTGCAGAAAGCAGCCTCAGGATCAGGCCAGCCAGTATCCAGGGCACAGGACACTGGACTTCGGCGCTGGACACTAGAGGGGCACACCGGTGTGGTAAGATCACAGCCGCATCCTCGGCTGTGACTCTATTTACTATACAAGACTCCTCTGCATAGACCTTCCTGCCCAGTCCCGGGCTCTATGCCGGGCTCAAAGTCCAAGAGAACCAGGGCTCAGGACCCCAAGGTTCAGGACTTTTATTATGCTTTCTGCACAGCCTGCAGGAACCCCCTGCCCAGCGGCAGTACGTAACCGCACTGCCAGGACTGCATTCAACCTAATGTGCCAGAGCCCTAAGTAGCCCTTGCTAATACCACTGACCCTAATATCACCACTGACACCATAGTTCTAGATCCCCACGGCCATCCCCAGCCAGAGAGAGCCACCGTCCCAGCTCCCCTAACAGGGGATGTCACAGCAATACAGATTCTGAGGGCCTCTGTGACTCGGATCAGGACGCAGAAACGGCTTTCGACCCAAATCCCCCTAGCACTGCAGCGCTAGTTGAGGATGTAATTTCTTCAATCAATCGGGTGTTAGACATCTCTGATCCATCCCCGGATACTCCAGAACACAAAATCTCTTTTCAAGAGGTTCGGATGCCGCCTAAATTCTTCTCTCAAAAAGCATTGCTCACAACATGAGAAAACATTCGCCAATCGCAACGGCCTGGAGACACGTTAGCCGTTCCTACAGGACGTGACCAAAGAGTGGACAGATCCACCGGAAGTGTATCCCCCAGTCTCTAGGCTAGCAGCACGTCACTACTTTCTCTGCCGGATAGCTGATCTCTCAGCTCATCTCTCAGGGACACAGCAGACCATCAGGTGGAACGCATGGCCCGATCAATTTTCAAAGCCGCGGGGTCCTCTCTGGCACCCGCATTCTCTTCAGTCTGGACTGCCACGGCCATCATGGTTTGGGTCAGAAGCTTACAGGCTGGCCTCCGCTCATCTAACCCTGAGCTGGTCTACCAAGCTGTTCAAATTTCAGTTGTAGCAGATTATATGCTCCACGCAGCTTTAGACTCTGCAAGTAGTGTAGCGGGGATAGCATCAAACGCCATCATAATCCGGAGTGTGCTCTGGCTACGGGAGTGGAAGGCGGACGCAGTTTCCAAAAAGTCACTCACACACCTGCCGTACCTTAGCGGTCGACTTTTCGGTGAAAAGTTACACGATGATATCGAACGCCACAGGGAGCAAGAGCACCTCTCTTCCCCAACTGAAACCCAAACGCACGTACAAAAGGCGTACTCAAACGCGATTCCGATCCTTTCGGAACTCGTCAGGTTGGTCAGTCTCTTGACCGGCACAAACTCCTAGCAGTTCCCCACGTAGGGACAGCTCGCGGTCGGCGCAAAAGTCAGATAAGACCTGGCAGTCGAAGGCAAGCCAGTCAAAACCTAAGCGAGCCAAATCCCAGAGGTTCTCCTTGTCATGACTCGTTGTATCCGGAAGACACCCTACCCGTAGGTGGCCGACTTTTACGCTTTCGTCAAGTCTGGCTGTCTATTACTGAAGACAGGTGGGTCAAGGAAATAGTGTCTTCCAGATACAAGATAGTTTACTTCCCAAACCAATTTTTTTCTCTCGCTTCCACGGGTTCTACTCCAATCTATTCGTAGTCCCCAAAAAGGGATGCAGTGTAAGGCCCATATTGGACCTCAAACAACTAAACAAATATGTACTAGTGCGTCACTTCCGAATGGAGTCCCTCCGATCCATCATAGCGTCCATGGAGGAGGAGTTTCTTGCTTCCATAGACATACAAGATGCATACCTGCATATCCCAATTACACCTGCCCACAGCGATTCCTCAGGTTCGCAGTCGACCAGGAACACTACCAGTTTGTGGCTCTTCCATTCGGACTCTCCAAAGCTCCCAGAGTGTTTACCAAAGTCATAGCGGCCACCATGAACGTCTTGCGCTCCAGAGGCATAGTTGTTATCCAAACCTGGACGATTTCCTCATCAAATCTCCCACCTTCAGGGATTGCGAACTCAGCATCTCAATCACGGTGGATACACTGAGTCGCATGGGATGGTTAGTCAATCTACCCAAGTCATCACCGATTCTAAGTCGGTCCCTGACTTTCTTGGGAATGCACTTCAACACCTCCAGGGGTCTAATGCTCCTTCCCAAGAACAAGGAGCTTGCATTCCGTCTGGGAGTTCGCACCCTCCTCCAGACGCACCCTCGATCTCTCTGGTTTACCATGAGGGTCCTCGGCAGGATGGTGGCAGCAATGGAAGCGGTTCCATTTACCCAGCTTCATCTCAGGCCTCTCCAGCTGGCCATCCTCAAGCCCTGGGACAAGAGTCCTTTTTTCCTTGACAGAACGTTTCGGTTGACACTGACAACGAGGAGGTCCCTACATTGATGGCTCAGACCAACCTCACTCGCAAAAGGAAAATCCTTTCTCACGGGTCATTGGAAGGTTCTAACCACCAACGCGAGTCTGACAGGTTGGGGAGCGGTGCACCTGCACCACAGAGCACAGGGCAAATGGTCCCCAACAGAAGCGACCATGCCCATCAACATCTTGGAGATTCGTGCCATCCTCCTGGCGTTGAGAGCCTTCCAGCACTTACTGGCGGCCTCTCACATAAGAATACAGTCGGACAATGCCACGGCGGTGGCATACGTGAATCACCAAGGAGGGACTCGCAGTGCCCAGGCGGTGCGAGAAGTCGCACGCATTCTCCAATGGGCGGAAAACACAGACTCGGTCCTGTCTGCGGTCTACATTCCAGAAGTAGACAACTGGGAAGCAGACTTCCTCAGTCGACAAAGAATGGACTAAGGAGAGTGGTCCCTATATTCCGAAGTTTTTCAACAAATCTGCCATTGCTGGGGGACTCCGGATGTGGACCTAATGACATCACACCTCAATGCCGAGGTACCCAGCTTCATGGCCAGAACACACGATCCGCGGTCACTGGGAGCGGATGCCCTGGTCCAGGACTGGACCCAATTCCAGCTCCTGTACGTCTTTCCGCCCTTCCCTCTGATTCCCAGAGTACTGAGAATAATCAAGCAAGAGGGAGTTCCAACCATCCTAATTACCCAAGACGTACATGGTACGCTGACATTGCACAGCTCTCCGCAGACGCCCCCTGGCCTCTGTCAAGATTTACTATCGTACCTTGAAGGCCTTCTTTACCTGATGCGAAGATCGTGGCCACACACCATTGCCCTATTCCCTGCCCAGGGAACTAGGTTTTCTCCAATCGGGTCTAGAGGCTAGACTGTCCCTGGGCTCTCTTAAGAGCCAAGTGTCAGCTTTCTCGGTTCTTTTTCAGAGACGCATTGCTAACAAATCGCAAGTCAGGACATTTCTTCAAGGGGTCTCCCGCTTGGTTCCACCCTACAAACGACCACTAGAGACGTGGGATCTCAACCTGGTGCTAAAAGCACTACAGGAACCACCTTTTGAGCCCCTTAGGGTGCCGTTACACGGGTAGACATCGCCGCCCATAGCAGAGGCGACGTGGGGGAGTGGCCTATCGCCGGCATCATCGCCCCTACGTCGCCTCGTGATTGCGTATCTATGTGTCTAGGACTGTGCCCTTCCGGAGGTCTGATTCCCTCTTCCTTCTTCTGGCAGGCAGCCGAAAAGGTATGCCAGCTTCCAAAGCTACCCTCGCTAGGTGGATAAAATCCACCATATAGGAGGCCTACAGGCTTAAACATTCACATTTCCGGCTGGTATTGCAGCACATTCTACCCGTGTGGTAGGGGCCTCTTGGGCCGTTAGGCACCAGGCCTCGGCACAACAAGTGTGTAAGGCGGCCACCTGGTCTAGCTTAGGTGGCCGTCACAGGTTCAATATCGCTAGCGATATTGTTAGCGATCGCTAACAATATCGCTCACATCGCTGGTGAGCTGTCACACCGACAGACTCACCAGCAATGTGGACCAGCGAGATCGCTGGTAACTATGGTACACATCGGGTTACTAGGCGCCGCGCAGTGCTTAGTAACCCGACGTTTACCATAGATACCATCTCCCAGCATTGGCTCTGCCGCTGGGAGATGGATCATCGTGGTGTCACACACCACGATGAGGCAGATTGTTCAAGCGTTTATCGCTTGATATGAGCTCCGGTTCACCAATCTGCGATGTAACGATCAAGCGATTTTACATTGTAAAATCGCTTGATTGCACGCAGCGATGCACAAACGATATCGCTTAAGCGATCAAAACGCAGATCGCTTAAGCGATATCGTGCATTATATTGATGCGTGTGACGGCCGCCTTACACACGTTTACCAAACACTACAGAGTCCATACCCAGTCCTCAGCAGATGCGAGTCTGGGTAGGCTTGTCCTGCAGGTGGCAGTGCCCCACCTGTAGGGGACTGTCTGCACAATAATCGTTCCATTGCTTCCCACCCAGGGACTGATTTGGGACGTCCCATGGTCCTGTGTCCCCCAATGAGGCGAAAGAGAAAAGGAGATTTTTGTGTACTCACCGTAAAATCTCTTTCTCTTAGCCTCTAATTGGGGGACACAGCTCCCGCCCTGTTGCCCATCTCGGGCCATTTTTATACTAGAGTTCTCATATTGTTCTTGAGCTCGTACATAGTTGCCATTTTCTATAGGCATGGTTATATTATCTATGTTACGTTCCTCCTACTGCTTTAGCACAAAACTGGTTAAGGCTATGGTTGGCCAGGGGTGTATTCTGCAGAAGAGGAGCCACTGTTAATCTTTTTCAGAATATGTATAGTGTCGCCTCCTAGTGGACAGCAGCATAACACCCATGGTCCTGTGTCCCCCAATTAGAGGCTAAGAGAAAGAGATTTTACGGTGAGTACACAAAAATCTCCTTTTTTATTAAATGCAAAAAAAAACAAATGATTCGGCAATCGCAAAGCAATGGAAGCTCGCTACACATTGCCGCAGGCCCTAAACCACGACTGGGCCGACTCCCCACAAATCGATCCCCCAGTTTCCCGGTTGACTACTAAAACCTTACTCTCTCTGCCGGATAGATCCTCCATTAAGGATCCGACTGACTGTCAGGTTGAACAGCTGGCACGCTCAGTCTTCAAGGCAACAGGTCGGCACTATTCCCAACCTTCGCCTCTGTCTGGGTCGCCAAGGCCATAGTAACTTGGGCAGGTACTTTACACTCTGCCCAACAGGATACTGATCTCTCCCCGAACTGGCAGACTTAGGGCCCAGATCTCGATAGCTGGAGAATATCTCATTAACGCATCTCTTGACACGGCCAACTGCGCCAGTGGCAGCCTCCAATGCCATCACCGTCCGCAGAGCACTTTGGCTCCGTGAATGGAGAGCTGACTCCGCCTCTAAGAAGTCGCTAACTAGTCTTCCCTACCTCAGCTGCCGTCTATTCGGAGAGAAATTGACAAGTTAATATCGGATGCCACCGTGGGCAAGAGCACCTCTCTTCCCCAACGCAAACAGAGACGTCCCTTTGCCCGATGGCAGCAAACGCGTTACCGTTCCTTTCAGAACTCGTTTGGCTGGCCGACTTCCCGCCCATCGCTCAATGTTAATCGTTCGCCACGTAGGGATAGGGGATAGCAGTCATCTCAGAAACCAAGTTCCTCCTGGTAGTCTTGTTCACGACAGCCCAAACCTAAGGGATCTCGATCCCATAGGTACTCCTCCTCCTGACTCTGTCACTCCCGGAGGACACCTGCAAATCCCCACCCCCCTCCCCAGGTTGGCGGCCGTCTTTTCCATTTTCGACACGTTTGACTTTCTGTCACGGAAGACAAATGGGTCAGGGAAGTGGTGTCTTCCGGATACAACATAGAATTTCTATTCCGCCCTCCCAGCAGATTCTTCCGGGCAGTCGACTCTCTCCTTCAGCTGGGAGTCATCATCCCCGTTCCACCTCAGGAATGATTCAAAGGTTTTTACTCCAACCTTTTTGTAGTCCCCAAGAAGGACAGGTCTGTGCGCCCTATCTTAGATCTAAAGCACCTACACAAGTTTGTGCATATTCGTCACTTTCACATGGAGTCGCTCCTCTCGATCATTGCGTCCATGGAGGAAGGAGACTTCCTAGCCTCCACAGACATACAGAATGCGTACCTGCACATCCCAATTTCTCAACCACATCAGCGTTATCTACGCTTTGCTATTCACGAGAACCACTTCCAGTTTGCGGCCTTACCCTTCGGGCTCGCTACGACCCCAAGGGCTTTCACAAAGGTCATGGCGGCCGTAATGACGATCCTTCACTCCAGGGGCATAGTCGTTTTACCCTATTTAGACAACCTCCTCGTCAAGGCCCCATCCTTCGAAGACTGCGAAGAAAGCATTTGCATTACAATAGACACCCTCACTTGACTAGGGTGGTTGGTGAACCCACCAAAATCTTCCCTAAACCCCAGCCAATCAATCACATTCCTGGGGATGATTTTCATCACTTCCTGTGGCTTGTTCCTCCTTCCCCAAGACAAGGCTCAAGCTCTGCGCAAAGGAATCCGGATCCTCCTTCGCCCCTCACTCGATCAGGCTCGTAATGAGAGTTCTCGGCAGAATGGTTGCGGCGATAAAGGCAGTACCCTTCGCCCAGCTACATCTCAGACCCCTCTAAATGGTTCTGCTTTCTACATGGGACGAGAACCCATTCTCGCTGGACAAAGCCATTCGTCTGCCACTGTCAACCAAACACTTCCTACACTGGTGGCTGAGGCCAGCCAACCTCTCTCAGGGACGATCCTTCCTCCTGGCTTAGTGGGAGATTCTCACGACAGATGCCAGCCTAATAGTCTGGGGAGCGGTGTATCGTCACCACACCGCACAGGGCAGGTGGTCTCTGAAGGAATTTACTCTACCCATCAACATTCTGGAGATTCGAGTCATATTCCTAGCTTTCCAATCCTTCCACCATCAGTTAGCAGGTCACCACATTCAGATACAGTCCAACAGTGCCACAGCAGTGGCATACCTCAATCATCAAGGAGGGACCCGCAGCCGACAGGCAATGCGCAAGACTAAACCCATTCTCCACTGGGCAGAGTCAACACAGTCAGTACTATCAGCAGTACACATTCCGGGTGTCGACAACTGGGCAGCGGATTTCCTCAGCCGCCAAGGCATCACGTCAGGGGAGTGGGTCCTGCATCCGGAGGTGTTCCAGCAGATATGTCATCGCTGGGGACACCAGATGTGGATCTCATGGCCTCATGCAAGAACAACAAAGTGCCTCAGTTCATGGCTCGATCCAACGACCCGCGATCAATAGGAGCGGATGCACTCGTCCAACCCTGGAGTCGGTTTCGCCTTCCCTACATCTTTCCACTGCTACCTCTCCTACCCAGAGTACTAAGAAAAATCAAATCAAAAGGCGTCCCAGTCATTCTTGTGGCGCCGGACTGGCCCAGGCGCCCCTGGTATGCTGATCTCTTCGGCTCGTCGCCGACACCCCCTGGCGTCTTCCAGACCGTCTGGATCATCTCACCCAGGGCCCAATATCCCATCAGAATGCATCAGCTCTGAATTTGATGACATGGCCATTGAGACCCTTGGTATTAACCCAGGCTGGCTTCACACTTGACGTCATCAAAACCATGAATAGTGCAAGGAAACCCGCTTCTGCTCGCATATATTACTGCACCTGGAAGATCTTCCTTGATTGTTGCACGGCACAGAAACGTTTACCACTCCCTTTTTCCCTCCTGAATATTTTGAGTTTTCTTCAGTCTGGCCTAGATGCTGGACTCTCGCTTGGCTCCCTCAAGGGCCAGATCGCTGCATTTTTTGTGCTGTTTCAGTAACGTCTGGCAGTCAAGCATCAGGTTAAAACCTTTATTCAAGGAGTCTCCCACCTGGTTCCACCTTACAGGCGACCCATGGAAACCTGGGACTTTAATATGGTCTTAGACGCTCTTCAAAAACCTCCTTTTGAGCCCCTCAAGGATGTCCCGCTCTGAATTCTTTCACAAAAGGTTGTATTTCTCGTGGCAATTCTTCCATCCGACGAGTCTCTGAACTTGCGGCGCTCTCCTGCAAGGCTCCTTTTCTGGTGTTCCACCAAGACAAGGTCGTTCCTACCAAAGGTGGTTTCTCCATTCCATCTAAATGAGGAGCTATCTCTCCCATCCTTTTGCCCTACTCCGGTGCACCGTGTGGAGAAGGCTCTGCACACACTGGACCTAGTTCGAGCCCTCCGATGTTACATCTGTAGAAACGGCGCCCTTCAGAAAGTCTGACTCCCTTTTCATTCTTCCGGAGGGTCACCGTAAAGGCCTAGCGGCATCCAAGGCCACCTTGGCCAGATGGATTAAATCAACCATTCAAGAAATCCATCAGCTGAGGAATTTGCCTATTCCAGCTGGATTAAAGGCATATTGCACCTGTTCGGTCGGGGCTTCCTGGGCCATTCGACACCAGGCTTCGGCAGAGCAGGTGTGCAAGGCGGCCACCTGGTCCAGTCTTCACACCTTTGTGAAACACTACCTAGTTCATACCCAGTTATCGGCAGATGCAAGCCTGGGTAGACGTATCCTGAAGGTGGCTGTAGCCCACCTATAAGGTGCATGCCCTGCAGAGCATAGCATACATATAACATGTACCATTAAGCTGTATTCACCCAGGGACTGCTTTGGGACGTCCCATGGTCCTGTGTCCCCCAATGAGGCGAAGGAGAAAAGGAGATTTTTGTGTACTCACCGTAAAATCCTTTTCTCTTAGCCTCTAATTGGGGGACACAGCACCCTCCCTGTTGCCCGATTCGGGCCGGGTAATGTTCTTACTGTTCATTGAGTTCTTTTAGTTTGGCCTTTTTATGGGCCCGCATATTGTATGTCCTACTGCTTGTCAGAAAACTGGTTTGGCTACTACCAGCCATGGTGTATATACTGCAGGGGAGGAGCTTCTCTGTGTTTTTCAGATTCTGCTTAGTGTCGCCTCCTAGTGGGCTGCAGCATAACCCCCATGGTCCTGTGTCCCCCATTTAGAGGCTTAGAGAAAAGGATTTTACGGTGAATACACAAAAATCTCCTTTTTTTTTATTAACCATAATAAAATCTTAATTCTTTCACTTAAAAAGCAGTAGTATGAATTTTCCTCATATTACATATTTAAAATGTTAATCATCCCACCCCCCTCCGCCTGTATTATTTATTATTATTATTATTATTATTATTATATATAGCGCCATTAGGTTCCATGGCACTTTACATGAGGAAAGGGCAGACGAAGACAAGTACAATAAATGTGGACAATCAGGTCATAAAGGTACAAGAGGGGAGAGAAACCTGTCTGTGAAGGCTTACAGTCTACAAGTGGTGGGTGGGGGGATACAGTAGGAGGGGTAAATGCCTGTAATGAAGGTGGTACGGTGGACTGGGTCTCATTGCAGGTTGTAGGCTTGACGGAAGAGGTGGGTCTTCAGGTTTCTTTTGAAGGTTCCTTGAAGGTTGCCTGTAGACAGCAAGTACATCATCTCTTATATTAGGAGCAGACAGCAACAAGTCTCTACAGTCCAGTACAGCATATCATATAGCTGAAATAGTAGTCCGTTCCTTGAACCATTGCACGGATATTAAACTCCACTTGCCACTCCTTCACCTCCCCCATGCATTCCATAGGTTATCAAACACTGTCCTAGAGTTCCTCTTATAATAAATACCGTCTTGAAGGCGTATTGTATAATCCACTTGCTTAATGTATTCTGACCTAGTGGGGGGTTCAGCCCTGATCCAGTTCTTGGCAATCGGCTTCCTAAGAATTAATTACAATCAGGCAATTGCCACCTTCTGTTCATTATTAATTTCAATTTCTTCAACATAACCCAACATACACACCAATGGAGTCCACGGCACCACACATCCATATCTTCCTTCAATCACACTAAGTACTACTATCTAAAACACCTGTAATCTCAGACACTCCCACAATTTATGCAAAATACCTGCTCCCTCATTCATACATTTCGGACATTCAGAGGTATTTCTCACGCCAACCTTATGTATGAATTCAGGGGATCTTTAAGTTCTGTGAATAGTGTATAATTGCGACATCCTTCCCAGTTCACTTAATGACAGTTTGGGAATATATTCCAAGACAGACTCCCACACTGCATCATCAAGCACACCTACTTCTTCCTCCCGTTTACCTCGTACACAAATCGGATGCCGCAACAGAAAAGTATGTAGAAGATCTTTATAAACAGTTGAAATAACCCCTTTCATCCAAAACAATGTCCCTCTGCACCTTCAATTCGCCTAAATGTATTTGTTGCTTATAGGCATGTTGAACCCTGATGTAACGCAACCGATCCGTGTTCGGCAGTTGAAATTCAGTCTGTAAAGTTTCAAACTTTTTTAAATTGTGGTTTACTAACAATTGTGAAACATAGCAGATCCCTTTACAAGACCGATCTCTTTGATCCCCCAACTTATAAAACTCACTCAAATTATCATTCATCCATACGAGAGAATAGACTGTCAGTCCATTAACTTCCCTATGTTTTTTAATTCTATTCCAGATCGTATGTATAAGGCACAGTGTGGGGAACCTCCGACCCAACCTACCAAATATACCTGTTTCTAGACCTTGTACCAAAGGAGCTTTCCATACAAAATAGCTCAATATTGCCTGCACTGAACTTTGCCCCTCTGTTGATGCCCAGCTTCTAAAATGCTGACTATGTGATGCCAGGAAATAAATCCAAGGATTAGGCACAACAATCCCTCCTTCCTCCTTGGTTCTCTGCAGAATTTCTAATTTTATCCGGGGCTGTCGTCCACCTCATACCAAATCTCGAAATAAAGAACTAAGTTGGTGGAATAAACCCCAAGGGAGGGACACAAATGAGTTATGCAGCACATATAAAAGTTTAGGCATAAGAACCATCTTGGACAGATTTGTCCTACCCACCACCGAAAGATGCAGCTTTCTCCATGTTTGAGTCTTTTCTTTTAGTTAACTAGGAGTGGAAGTACGTTCAATCTCACATAATCCGTTACCAGTAAGGCAACCGAAGAATATTTGAATTGGTCCACTATTCTAAGTCCGGTACATCCCAACTCTCCCACATCCTCCACCCCACTTCTATCTATGATTATGAGATTGGATTTATCAGTTTATTTTTAACCCAGACATTGTCCCAAACTGCTCAATAATAGTCACTGCCTGATTCAAGGACTCCCAAGGATCCTGAAGGAACAATAGGACATCATCCTCAAAGTGCAATCTTTTCCTCCACCGATCCGAATTTATATCCTTTAAGCATTTTAGCCCAACAAATATGAGCGGCAAGTGGTTCAATCGCAAGAGCAAATAACGAGGGAGAGAGGGGGCACCCCTGCCGGGTCCCTCTAGTAAGGTTAAATCCATCCAACATGTCTCAGTTTACCCTTATTCGTGCCCTCGGGGAGGAATAGAGCAACTTTACCCCTTTGGGCAGCAGCAACTACCGATAAGAGATGTCCAACTTTCTCCCCATCCTCATAAAACGAGACCTTCTGCAATTCCTGCCTCTGCTTAGCATTGCGAAGATGTATCTCATCCACTACTTCCTGAGCTTTCTTAAGACTCCCCTGCGTCTCTGGGGTGGGTCGACTTATTGCATCCCCTCTCAGCTGCCCTTAGGTCTTCCAGCACCTGAAAGCTCCTCCCTCCGGGACCCAGTCTTGCACCTCCAAATGTCTCTAATAAACAGGCCCGAACAAAAGCTTTCATAGTGTCTCAGACTAACCCTCAGATGCACTCCCAACATTTTCAGTGAAAAACTCCTCTTCTACCTCACCCATAATTTTAACCATATCCAGCGATTTCATCCAGGCTGGGTGCTCTTTCCACTTCCCTTTCTGGCCCCGGAATCTTGTACCAATATGCCATACCACTTCCATTGGTTTATGGTCTGAAACCACCCTTGGAAAGTATTCCACATTCTCAATCCATGAATCCATATGTCAATCCCCAGGCACCATGTAAATACGTGACATAGAGTTATGAGATTAAGAGAAACAAGAGTAACACTTTACATCCAAATTTCTCACCCTCCACACATCTACAAGCCAATTTCTCTAATATGTTTTGCAAAGGGTGCCTTCCATCCCCCTCCATGCCCCGCATGAACCCCCCCCCCCTCCTTCTGTCCAATTCACGGTTAAGAACATTCTTCATAGCTCCAATCACTAATAATGGTATCCCTACCCTGTGCCGAGTTAACTCTAGGATCTCTTGTAATTTCACCCCTGAGTATGGTGGTGGGAAATACACAGAAACCAAACAGATCAATTGCCCATACACACGACACACCAGAAACACATACTGTCCAGCCTTATCCATACGCACTTCCATTTCTTCATACGGCAGTGAAAAATGGACCCCCACTTGCATAGTTAGAATATGTAGCATGATACTCATGCCTAATCCATTTCCAACCCAGTGTCCCTGCTGGCACCAGTTCACATTGTGTCTGCGAGTGCTGTACAGTTTTTTCTGTTTTGTGTATAACGTATGGAGTTCCTTGCTCCAAGTCTGCGATTTGCACCCTCATCACCCACAGGTGGTCTGAGGTTGAGATAGTGTCTACCCACTTGAGAGTGGGACAGGGAGGAAAAGGAGGACAGGGATGTCAACGTTAGGACTCATCAGACCTGAGGTCACCTTGTCGCGGTTGATGAGCAAACAGACATTGGCCAATGTATGTACTAAGAACCCAAAAAAAATAAGAATTTGAGTTTTTTGAAAAAAACATACTTTTTTTTTTTTTTTTTTAACAAATCTCTTTATTTGATTTTCCAAGTTATTCAGCATATTAAAGAATACAAAGATTACAATTGGCAAACCCACACAATCTCCAACCAGGAGTGAATTCCCCACCCATCCCTTCCCCGGCAGAGCACATCTTTTTGTCCAATATAAGTCGACCATGATAGTTACATTGAATTGTAACCACTCTGTCTATCCTACACAGCCTTCTTGTCATTTTTCTAGTTTCAAGTGCATTAGTGCATTAAGAGACCTCTAGCCTTCCCAGGTTACCCTGTAACTGTTCTATCGAATACCAGGTAGAATCTCTAAAGGGCCATACCACTGATTTAATCTCCTCGTCGGAGAGATAATTTAAGATAAATCCCTTCCATTTATTGAAAAAAAATTTTGTTAGGTCATCTTTATTAGTTTCTGCCTCTATTCGTTCAGACCTCATTGCCATCTTGATGTCTTTTAGTATTGATTCATGTGAGGGTGGCTTGGCGTCCAGCCAGTGTCGCAATATGGCGCGTTTAGTTAAAATTGCCAGCGTGTGTAACATGCGCCGTTCATTTCTAGTACCATGTGAGTTATTGATATAATGGAACATCCATCCGTCCCTACCTAGTTCTTCCGTGCCTCCCGCTATCCTCCCTGCCATGTCTTCAGTGAAGGACCAGAGAGGGCGTATTAGTTTGCATTCCCATATACCATGAAAAAGATCAGTGTTTGGTATGTGACATTTCGGGCAAGCCTGTATCCTGTCTGCATTTGATCTATTCTGGTATGCTGTGAACCCGTATATCGCTCTATGCATCAGGCGGAATTGGGAATCTCGCCATTGTTCATTAACTATATTCTCTCTAAACAGTCTCCAACCGTTCAGTATTTTCGTTCCCAGTGCTTTCTCTTTCAGTCTGGATTCCCACCCTTTGAAGAGTCGTGGATGTGTATTCTGAGTTAGATGGGGCCCTAAGTCTTTGTATAGAGTAGAAACACTCGTGTTGATTATTCCCCTAGAGATTAAGTCATCCCATGTATTCGTCACACACTCTGACTGAACATTAACCAATTTGTTCATAATATAATGCTCCAACTGTTTGAACTGGAGCATGTGGTGTTCTGGTAGTGTCAAAGATTCTAATAGCTCCGAACCTGTCAGCCATCTGGATTCTGTATGGCAGAGAAGGTCACCTGCCCTTTCTATTCCCCCTTCCCTCCATCGTTGGAAAAGACTATTCTCCCTTCCCAGCGGGAACTCAGGGTGTGCCCACAGGGAAACAAATTTGGACATTCGCCAAGAGAGACCCTGTTTTTTCCGAGTTATCTTCCATGCCGCTATGGTATCTCTTGTCACTATTGAGTGCTTCATCTTATCTGGGAGATTGGATCTCGACGTGTGTAATATCGAGGTCAAGCTCCATGGTCTACAAAGTTCAGATTCCAGCTCCCAGAAAACTTGCTTGACCCTCCCAACCAATCTAAGATATGTCGGACCAGGCAAATCAAATTATAATTTCGTACATCAGGTATGGCTAGACCTCCCAGCTCCTTCGGCAGCACCAGAGTTTTCAGGCGGATTCTAGGGCGCTTGTTCCGCCACAGGAACCTGACAAACGCCCTATTTATTCTATTTATATCTCTACTACGTATCAGCATAGGCAATACTTGAAGCGGGTAAAGGAGCTTAGAGAAGCTCATCATTTTAAGCAGGTGTCCACGGCCCAGCAGTGGAAGCGGCAGCGCCTCCCATTTACTGAGGTCTGATTCCATCCTGGCTAATAATGGTTCGTAATTTAAACTATAGACTAGATCAGTGTTTCGTGCTAGCTGTATCCCCAGGTATCTAATTGATTTTTTGGCCACTGGTATGTCGAAAATTTATCGGGTTCCTCTGTCTCCCTCCCCCCCCGTCTCCCGCGTGTTGTCAGAAAAAGTATCTCGCATTTTTTCTTATTTAGCTTAAACCCCGAAAAGGATCCAAATCTCTCAATTCGTTGTAATATAGCTGGCAATTCTGCAGATGGGTTCTCTAGATATAAAATTATGTCATCTGCAAAGAAATTGGAGCGTATCCTTCGAGAACCAATAGCTATCCCTTCAAAGTCTTCCCCACTCGTCAAGTATCGAGCAAGTGGCTCAATTGCCAGATTAAAGAGGAGGGGCGACAGCGGGCATCCCTGACGAGTCCCCCTGTGTAACGTAAATAACTAGACAAAAACCCCGGCGTTCGCACCCTGGCCTTGGGGTTCGCATAGAGAGCCTCTAAATATGACCTGAAAGGGCCCGTCAATCCCACCGCGTCTAGCACCTTGCCCAGCCATGGCCACCGGACATTATCAAATGCTTTTTCTGCGTCCAGCGTGACCATGGCTGGGTCTCTTTCTGTTTTTGTCTCTCTATCCCATGTGACCGAGTCAATCGTCAGTAACGCCCTCCGTATATTACCCGTTGCCGACCGCCCTTGACGAATCCTGCCTGGTGGCAGCCAACCAAACCCGGGAGATATACCGCCAGTCTATTAGCCATCAGTTTAGATAAGATCTTTAGGTCTACATTGATTAATGAGATCGGCCTGTAACTGGCTGGCTCCTCAAGGTCCTTGCCCCCTTTTGGGATCAGCGTAATATGTGCCGTGTTCATTTGGTCAGGTATTGGGCCTCCTTGTAAAATTGAGTTGTAAAGGGACGTCAGGGTAAGTGTAATCATGGGGTATATCGCTTTGTAAAATCCCCCACTGAATCCGTCCGGGCCAGGTGCTTTGTGTGCGTTCAATTCTTTTATCACCCCAGTAACTTCTTCAGCTGTAACTGGTCTGTTGAGGTTCAGGAGTGCCGGTTCGTCAAGTCGTGTCATGGGATATGTCTGCAGCCAGTCCTCTCCCCCCTCCACCCCCGATGGTGTATCATATAGTTTTGCGTAGTATTTTCCAAGTGTCTCCACTATTTGCTTAGGGTCCTTCATTATCTTTCCTCCCTGGTTTTTAATTGCAGTGATTGTGGTATACTGCCTCTTTCCCCTTGCCAGGCTGGCCAGTAGCTTACCCGCTTTATTGCCATAGTGGTACAATTTGGCCTCCCAACGCTGCCTCAACATGGTTTCTTTTTGTCTCGACCATTCATTAAAAATATCCCTCCGGTGCTGCCAAGCAAGCCTATTATCAGTTAATGGGTTATCAAGGAAGTCTCTGTAGGCGGATCTCACTGCATCACTGCTATCTAGAAAGGGACTGTTCCACTAATCGGCGTCTGCCTCTTGTGTATGCTATGATTCTACCTCTTAGTACTGCTTTGGCAGTTTCCCAGAATAACGCACTATCTCCCACGTATTGTTCATTATCTGTCGAGAATGTCTCCCACCATTCTCCTAGTAGTTTTTTTAAGTCAGGGCTGTCCTGTAATGCCGTGGGAAAGCGCCAAACTATGTCATTTCCCCTAGGATAGACATCTGACAGTGACAAACTCACTGGGCTATGGTCAGAAATCACCAAGTTGCCAATTGCCGTATTTTCTGTCTTCGAAAGAAGGTGGTGACCAACCAGCAGTGCATCTATCCTGGACCATGATTCATGTCGGTGGGAGAAATGGGTAAATTCCCTCTCCTGAGGATTTCTCAATCTCCATACATCCCAGAGGTGCAGGTCAGATGCAAATCTTGCTAGCGGGGACACATTCCTTTGGCTATCCTTGTCTCCACTCCTCCCAGTGCCTCTGTCTCTCCGTGTATTCAGTTTTTTATCTTCGCTAGTATTCATGACTAGATTGAATTCGCCCTCAACTATTATGTTGTTCTCCGTGTCTTGTAATATGAACGGTGTGAGGGACTCTAGGAATGTGCCCTGGCCCGTGTTGGGGGCGTATATATTGTGAATGCTTAGGGTCATACCCGAACATTCTATCAATATGTGTATATGGTGCCCTTCTGCCAAGCTATCATGTGAGATAATTCTATGTGTTAATGCTTTGTTAATCAAAATGATCACCCCTGCTTTTCGGTCTAACGCACCCGAGCCAATCACCTCCCCCACCCAGAATTTTTTGAGTCTGAAAAAGTCCTCCTCCCTTAAGTGAGTTTCTTGTAAAAGAACAATGTCCCCTCGTAATTTTTTAAGGTGTCGAAGGATAATTGAGCATTTGCCCGGAGAGCGTAGGCCCTTTACGTTCCATGATAAAATCTGCACCATTGTGTGTCAAAATAGTAAGTTTGGCTGCGTGTCATCAAGTTGAAGACATCTCCTCCCCTTCTAGATTCTGCTCTGCCATGAATTGCAGTAAAAACCCCATATGGTAACATCAATACATAATATTCCCAACTTATAACATTCAACATAGAAGAATCTATCAGTTTCCCCACCTCCCTCCCCCTGTATCCCTCAGCCCTCCCAAGATTAGGTACATCTTCCGACATCCTGAGTGCCATTCCCCTCCTTCGTAACTCCCACCCTCCCGCCTCTGAAACAAGATAACATGAAGTTGTCCGGCAGCTTATTAGTTGTTCCCATATTAAAGAATATTTTGTTTCAAATATCTACACCTCGGTCTGGCCAAGGTGTTAATAGTTCCATCACAAATATTATAGTGTAGAGAGAAAGAGAAAAAAAAAAAAAAAAAGGGGGACATAATGTGCCCATGTATACATGCGGTAAGCGGCGTACTAGGTTGTATGGAGGGATCCTCCCATCATAGCTTCACGAAACAGTGTCCGCCTAGTCTGGTGTCCCAATGGCTCCTCTTACATCTGGATCAGTGTGACCAATTGATTATCGGTATATAAACCACAAGTCATGCCCGTCAAGCATTAACAGACGAGTCCTGGATGACGTGTTCTTCTGATGCCCCTCTGGTTGGCTTTGCAGCTGCTGCTTGGGGTCGACTGGGTCTTGGGTCTTCTTGGTCATTAGTTGTATTTTTGGGTGAGTTGGGTCCGGAATTTCCCTCCGTGCGTCTCCTTTAGTGGGTGCCTTCCTCCTCTCTCATCGTCAATTTGCGCCATGCTTCTCTCGCATCCGTGTAGAATCGTGGTTTACCGTCTCGACCCGCCACCTTAAGTGTGGCAGGGTATAGCATTTGGAACGGGGTGCCCCTTCTGAACAACATGCTACAAATGTCATTAAACGCCCTCCTCTTTCTGACCACTTCAGGGGAGTGATCACCATATATAAACACCTTATGCCCCCTTAGCATCAATGGTTGGCGCCTTTTCCTGAAAGCCATTAGTAACTTTTCCTTGTCTTTGTAGTCCAGGTATCTCATTATAATCTGTCTGGGTTTTATGATTTCTGAATGTTGCGTGTCGTTTCTGCTATTTACCTCCCTTGCTGGAGGGGGGGCTCCCACCCGGTGTGCCCTTTCCACCTTGCATCGTCTCTCAAATTCCAGGGCTTGGGGCAGATCAACTTCGCAAATGTCATTTAATTGGTTATGAGGTACAGATTCATGCATCCCTACAATCCTCAGGTTGTTGCGTCTGGATCTGTTTTCTAAATCGTCTAATTTAGCTTTCATCCAAGTTGACTCTTTGCAGACAGTTTCTAGTTGTTGTTCAAGAGCTAGCACTCTATCTTCATAGTCAGATATTCTCTGCTCAGCTTCTGTCAGTCTAGTTTCGTGCTGCTGTGCAGTGGTTTGTAGCTCGGCCAGGGCCGTCTGCACCGTATCTCTTACTGCTCTGCTAAGTTCAGCTGTGAGATGGGCTTTCAGTTCTGCCACTAATACTGAATGTATCTGGGGTTCCATTAAGTTATCAGCCTCCTGACGTATAACCGAAGCTGTCGCTGCCTGGCGTGTCTGTGGGCTTATTGCGGTCTCCTCTCCTCTCTGCTGTCTCGTGCCCGCATGTTGCCCGGCATTGCCTTTGTCTTTTGTTTTCCCGCCTGCCGCCATCTTACCGCTTCCTCCTGATGCTGTATTGAGGCATCTCGTGTTGGTGGCGGTGCCAGAGCTGCGTAGCCACGGCTCCATGCGGTCCCGGTCTGTGTCACGGGGCCTCCCCTCTCTTTCGCTATCAAAACTGAGGCTCTCCGGGCGGGTGCTTTGCGGGTATTGGGCGGTGGGTGTCGGGAGCTTCTTGTTCACTGCGCGGCCACCTCGAGGACCGGAACCGGAAGTAAAACATACGTTTTTAAAAATGTTACCATATATATATATTAGGGCTGGGCGATTTTGGAAAAAATCAAAATCTCGATTTTATTTAAACTTATGGACGATTTTCGATTTAAATCTCGATTTTTTTTTTTCTATTTTTTTTTGCTTTTCTTTGATGAATAAAGAGGGGGCCCCCGTGACCCTGTGACAGAGGAGAGGAGGGTAACTGAGGGAAGCGTCCTGCTTCCCTTGGGTGTTCCCACCCCTCCTCTTGTCTGCAGCCCAGGCTCTAACACTAGCCCTAACACTAGCCCTAACACTAGCCCTAACACTAGCCCTAACACTAGCCCTAACACTAGCCCTAACACTAGCCCTAACACTAGCCCTAACACTAGCCCTAACACTAGCCCTAACACTAGCCCTAACACTAGCCCTAGTGTATAGTATATATAGAACACTCAATATAGGTGGCAGTGCCTGCACACAGTGTACACTATATATAGAACATAACACTACATATTATAACATAACATTATATGTAGCAGCCGGTCCGCACACACTGCACGGCCTCCGGGTATCAGGCTGCAGTAGAATAGTGCTGGGGCCTAGTACATGGCGTCTCGTCCCCGGCCTCAGATAGACACCTCCCGCCCCTCCTCATGCTCACCTGCTGGTATCTACTGCTGCTCTGCACCGACATGTCAGCAGGAGATGACACGGACAGAGGCCAAATAGAGACCCGGGTACGAAGTCAGCAAGACGGCGCCATATCCCTGTGAGGGCGCCGGCGGCAAGGGGCAGGTAAGACCTGCACTGGGCTCTGACAGCTATGCCCCCCCCCCCCGCAGCGCTGCTCCTCACCCCCCTGCACACTCCGCAGCCTGCTCCTCACCCCCCCCCCCCCCGCACACTCCACAGCCTGCTCCTCACACCCTCGCAGCCTGTCCTCACACCCTCCGCAGCCTGCTCCTCACACCCTCCGCAGCCTGCTCCTCACACCCTCCGCAGCCTGCTCCTCACACCCTCCGCCACTCCGCAGCCTGCTCCTCACACCCTCCGCACACTCCGCAGCCTGCTCCTCACCACCCTCCGCAGCCTGCTCCTCACACCCTCCGCAGCCTGCTCCTCACACCCTCCGCAGCCTGCTCCTCACACCCTCCGCACACTCCGCAGCCTGCTCCTCACACCCTCCGCACACTCCGCAGCCTGCTCCTCAACCTCACACCTCCACCGCCCACACTCCGCAGCCTGCTCCTCACACACCTCCGCAGCCTGCTCCTCACACCCTCCGCAGCCTGCTCCTCACACCCTCCGCAGCCTGCTCCTCACACCCTCCGCAGCCTGCTCCTCACACCCTCCGCAGCCTGCTCCTCACACCCTCCGCAGCCTGCTCCTCACACCCTCCGCAGCCTGCTCCTCACACCCTCCGCAGCATGCTCCTCACCCCCCTGCACACTCCGCAGCCTGCTCCTCACCACCCCCCGCACACTCCGCAGCCTGCTCCTCACACCCTCCGCAGCCTGCTCCTCACACCCTCCGCAGCCTGCTCCTCACACCCTCCGCAGCCTGCTCCTCACACCCTCCGCAGCCTGCTCCTCACACCCTCCGCAGCCTGCTCCTCACACCCTCCGCAGCCTGCTCCTCACACCCTCCGCAGCCTGCTCCTCACACCCTCCGCAGCCTGCTCCTCACACCCTCCGCAGCCTGCTCCTCACACCCTCCGCAGCCTGCTCCTCACACCCTCCGCAGCCTGCTCCTCACACCCTCCGCAGCCTGCTCCTCACACCCTCCGCAGCCTGCTCCTCACACCCTCCGCAGCCTGCTCCTCACACCCTCCGCAGCCTGCTCCTCACACCCTCCGCAGCCTGCTCCTCACACCCTCCGCAGCCTGCTGCTCACCCTCCGCAGCCTGCTGCTCACCCTCCACAGCCTGCTGCTCACCCTCCACAACCTGCTGCTCACCCTCCACAGCCTGCTGCTGCACCCTCCACAGCCTGCTGCACCCTCCACAGCCTGCTGCTCACCCTCCACAACCTGCTGCTCACCCTGCTGCACCCTCCACAGCCTGCTGCTCACCCTCCTGCACCCTAGAGATGGCTATGTCGGGCGTGCAGGCGGCTCCATGCTGGGAGCAGTAGTCCCCCCAGGATGTGCCCGGCAGGACTCGCCATAGCCGCCCCTCAGACCACGCTTCTCCCCGGCTGTGCACCGCCCCCACAGCCCGGTAATGAGCCCCTGTGTACCGTCGCTTGCTCCCGGCCGGGTGCTCCGCACTGTGCGGGCTGACCACGCTTCTCCCCGGCTGTGCACCGCCCCCACAGCCCGGTAATGAGCCCCTGTGTACCGTCGCTTGCTCCCGGCCGGGTGCTCTGCACTGTGCGGGCTGACCACGCTTCTCCCCGGCTGTGCACCGCCCCCACAGCCCGGTAATGAGCCCCGGTGTACCGTCGCTTGCTCCCGACCGGGGCTCTGCACTGTGCGGGCTGACAATTCACCTCACCAGCGGCTGCAGCAGGGGCGGGGGGCACTGACAGCACTTCTCCCCCCCCTCCCCCAGGACATCTCCCGCCGCTGTAGCAGGGGCTGGGCTCTGACAGCACCCCCTCCCCTCAGCAGTGGCCGCGGGTATACAGCTAGGAAGCCCCTACTAGCCGCCCGGATCATTTAAACAGCGCGCCGGCGGCCATTTTAAATCGAATTACACGATTGTTAAGAAAACTACAATCGTGGCCACAGCAGGGGGCGAATTAATCGAATTAATTCGATTAATCGCCCAGCCCTAATATATATATATATATATATATATATATATATATATATATATATATATATATAATATAGCTTGTTAGCATGTGTGCATCATTGGTAGTAGCTGAGTGCTGCAGAGAATTTTTCTCTAGTTGTTTAATCCATTTCTTAGCTAGAACTCCAACCCGATCTTTAACCAAGTGAGTCTCTAACATATTGTGAACGGTTCGTAAGAAATGGCATGACGTAACACCACCTCTTTTACCTCTATCTGCCAGAACCCTAACATTCCAGCTTAACACTTTAACTCAAGCCATAATCTATCATAGACTGTATCCTTTGCTCCAAACTTCTCTTGACCTGCCATCTACAACTCCCCTCCCCCTCCCGCTCTTCTTCCCAGTGCTCTCCCTGCCTCTTCTCCACCCCTCCAAACATTCCCAACAACCAACTTTAAACTACCTTCCCCCTTCTAACCTCCCAGCTACTCTACCCTCCCCTATCTATCCTCCCTAATTAGTTTCTCTCTACTGAGAGTGGGGTAAATCCACCGCCTTACCTCCCCCTTGCCTTCCTTCTCTTTCTAAACCGCTCTCTTTTCTGGTCATCATAATGGGAGACCCAGACAATGGGGTTTAGGGCACTGCCCTCCGGAGGTCACACTAGGTACTACAAGTTTGTAGACACCGCCTCCTCCGCTTATAAACCCCTACCGCAGGGAACATCCTCAGTTTTAAAGTTAGTGTGCTCGGAGGATCACGCTTTGCTTGCACTTAACTGCATTCTCACAGCTTACGTGATGGCGTCTGAAGACAAGGTAAAAAGGTTCCAGTCGGGACCTGCGACAGCCTCCCCGCTCACCCTAGTGGAACACGCAGGTGGAGGTACCGGAGGGCCTAGGGCCTGGACACTTTGTGTTCTCCCGGTACGCTGTTGCGCTCCTTTCCATCCCTCTCTGGGGGGCTCTGGAGAGTGGGAGATGGGAGCCTTGCACAGCTCCGCTCCGTCCGAGGCCTCCCTAAATGGTGCTTACAGACCGGACTGGAGCCAGCCCAGTCCGAGGCCTCCCTAAATGGTGCTTACACTCCGGACTGGGCTGAACCCCCGTCCGAGGCCTCCCTAAATGGTGCTTACAGACCGGACCGGCACTGAGGCACTCTGTGTCTCCTGTGTGCCTGGGGGTAGTGTCTGGCACTTTATGTGTTTCATGACACTCAGACCGCGCGTTACCCTCGGGTCCGCGGTTCTGCGGGTGTACCCTGTGCTGGGGTCACCCTGGCTGACCGCCCTGTGTGTCACAGGGGCTGAGGCCGTGAGCTGCGGATGTTTGTTTGTACATGCAGTCTGTGTATAACTTTTTACACTTTTTCCCGCGCTGCGGGCTCCGGCTCCCTCATGCTGAGGCTGCTTGGAGGATGGGAAGCAGCCCGTGCGGTGACGTCATCGATGGGCGTGTGTGTGTTTCCCGCGTGTCTTCGGCGCCGCCCACAGTTTCACTGTCGGCGGCCATCTTTACCCTCACTTCCCGGTTGGGATTTGTATGCAGCGTGCGCCTGCACTCCAAAGGGGAGACCGGAAACCTTCGCGGAGGTCACACACACCGCTTCCTCATACCGCTTTACTGCGGTCGGTAAGCCACCGGGAATCCCGGTTTTGTTGTCTGCAAGTTGGCTTATCTTCCCCTACTGTGGCGATGTCCTCAGCCGGGAAGCGTGCTGCTAGGGCGGCAGAGACCACCATTACCTGTGCTACATGCAATGGAACACTGGTGGAGGGGTCCTGCAATAACTGCGGACGCCCAGAGGCCCGGGCTGGCACTGCTGAGTCAGCAGCTCCGGTGCTATACCCTGAGGTTCAGGTGATCTCAGGGCCATGGGAGACTCAGAATAAGATCAATGAATCTCTGTTGTCTCAGCTGTCCTCCATGTCGCAATCCCTGGAGGCACTTAATAGGAGGCTGGATAGCCCAGCTACTCCGTCCAGTTACCCCCGGGTGTCTCCCTCTTCTGCTGTGAGACCCCTTAAGCGGGCTCGTCGTGAGGAGTCACCCGAGCTCCAGGCTCTCTCTGAGGAGGAGCGTTCCTCTGAAGGTGAGGACGATGATGGGGGTTCAAATTTCGGGTCTGTGTCTATATCTGAACCACCAGACGGGGTGGAGGATCTGGTGTCCTTTATCAACGAGACCTTACGTCTCGTGACACCCCCTGAGGAGGTGACGGTGCACCCGAAGGAGGTCTATCAATGGCTGCGGCCAGAGGCTAGACCAAGTGGTTCCTTCATGGACCACACGAATTTTGGAAGGGTGGTTAGAGCACCCAGGTTACATCCTGGGCGGCGCTATGTCCGTAAACCCAAGGACAATCGATTCCCCTTCCCCCAGGAGGTGCTTCAGGAGTGGTCGCAGTCCCCGAAGGTGGACGCTTCCATGACCAGGATTGCTGCACGCTCCCTTTTCTCTGCCTCTGATAGCTCCTCGCTGAAGGATGCGACGGATAGACAGGTCGAGCAACTCGCCAAGTCTTCCTATGAGGCTGTGGGGTCTTCATTTGCCCCTAATTTTGCCACGGTCTGGACCTTACAAGCGATTACTACCTGCTTGGATGGTATCTCTGACCTGGCGAGATACAGTCCAGAGGTCCTAGCACTTACCGAAAGGGCAAGGGCCTATGCGGACTACGCCAGGACGGCGACTTTGGAAACTGCCACTCGCTCAGCTGTGGCTTCGGCCAATGCTATTGCGATCCGCAGGTTGTTGTGGCTGCGTCTTTGGGACTCAGATGCCACATCCAAGAAGATTTTGCAGAATCTTCCGTTTGCTGGTGACAGGCTTTTTGGCACCGAACTGGACAAGCTGATAAAGGATTCTGCTGAATCTAAGATACCGCAGAATAAGCCCAAGCCACGGTATACCGTTAAAAGGAACCCAAAACAGTGGTCCTTTCGTTCCAGCTCGCAGTCATCAGCACCGTCCGCTCGCGCGGACCGAGGGGGAAAGCCCGCTTCCCAGTGGCGCTCTAAGAGTCGTCCAAAGAAGCCGGCGGGGGCGGCAGCTGCCACCCCCAAACCCGTCTCTACATGACTCGCTCTTTCATCCTGCCTCCCCACAGGTGGGGGGCCGCTTGTCTCGCTTTCAGGACAAGTGGCTACTTCACGTTCAAGATCAGTGGGTTCGAGACGTGATCTCGCGAGGGTACAGGATAGAGCTGACGTCAAAGCCGATATCCCGATTCCATCGGTCGGTCCCATCACCAGAAAAGGCTCAGGCTTTTTACCAGGTGTTGGAGGGTCTCCGCAGAGACGGAGTGGTGGTCCCGGTGCCTTCCGGAGAGAGGTTCAGGGGTTTTTACTCCAACCTCTTTATCGTCCCGAAGAAGGACGGATCCTTCCGCCCAGTACTGGACCTGAAGTTGTTCAACCATCACGTGTTGGTTCGGAAGTTCCGTATGGAATCACTGCGCTCCGTGATCGCAGCTGTGTCACAGGGGGACTTCCTAGCGTCCATAGATATCAGAGACGCTTACCTTCACGTACCCATTGCACCGGCTCATCAGCGCTGGTTGCGATTCGCAGTGGGGGAAGAACACTTCCAATTTGTGGCGCTGCCGTTCGGGTTGGCATCGGCACCGCGGGTGTTCACAAAAGTGATGGCCTCCATGATGGCTCTCCTGCACATGCAGGGACATGCCGTCATTCCCTATTTAGACGACCTGCTGGTCAGGGCGCCATCAGAACACCTCTGTCAAGAGAGCCTGGATGTGACCATGCGGTCTCTGGAACAGTTCGGTTGGCTCCTCAATATTCAGAAGTCAACGCTAGTTCCGACCCAGTCTTTGACATATCTGGGCATGGACTTCAACACAGCCTCAGCCCTGGTGTCTCTGCCACGAGTCAAACAGATGGCGATCCAATCAGGAGTACAAGCAGTCCTCCTGTCACCACAATCATCCCTACGGGTGTTGATGAAGCTGGTGGGGCACATGGTGGCAGCAATAGAGGCGGTGCCGTTCGCACAATTTCGCCTCCGTCCTCTTCAGCTGGAGATTCTCCGCAGGTGGGACAAGAGGACGATCTCTCTGAATCGGCTGGTGACCCTTTCCCTACCGACCAGGGATTCCCTGCAGTGGTGGCTACAGCCACATCACTTGTCTCGGGGCCGGTCCTTCATCAAACCGTCATGGTTAGTGGTGACCACCGACGCCAGTCTGAAGGGCTGGGGGGCGGTGTTCTTGCACCACAGGGCCCACGGCCTCTGGACTCAGTCGGAGTCGGCGTTGCAGATCAACGTACTGGAGATCAAGGCGATTTATCTGGCACTCCTGGCTTTTCAGAGATTCCTCTCAGGACAACCCATTCGGGTTCAGTCCGACAATGCGACGGCCGTCGCTTATATAAATCATCAAGGAGGAACCAGGAGTGCAGAGGCTCTGGCCGAAGTCCACCGCATCCTATCCTGGACGGAGGACAACAACTGCCTGATCTCCGCTGTTCACATCCCAGGGGTCGAAAACTGGGAGGCCGACTATCTGAGCAGGCAGGGGATGGACGCCGGAGAGTGGTCTCTTCATCCAGACGTCTTCCAGGACATCTGCAGCAGATGGGGCACTCCGGACGTGGATCTGATGGCCTCACGGCTGAATCATCAGGTTCCGCAATACATGGCGAGGTCATGGGACCCCCAGTCTCTGGGAGCGGACGCCCTGATCTTGACTTGGTCCAGATTCCATCTACCTTATGTGTTCCCGCCTCTGGCTCTGATTCCCAGGGTGCTGTGGAAAATCAGGTCGGAATGCAGGGTAGCCATTCTAGTGGCTCCAGACTGGCCCAGGAGGTCCTGGTATCCGGACCTGTGGCAACTGTCAGGCGGACACAGGTGGGCTCTTCCAGAACGCGCAGATTTACTCGCGCAGGGCCCATTCTTCCACCTCAATTCCAGGGCACTCAGATTGACTGCATGGCTCTTGAGGCCTGGCTGCTGACATCCAGGGGTTTCTCCCCTACGGTGGTTGCCACTATGAATCGGGCTAGGAAGCCAGTTTCCAGGAAGATGTACCACAGAACGTGGAAAATCTTTTTTACTTGGTGTGCCTCTGGCGGACGGTCTCCGTGGCCCTTGTCCATCCCGACGTTGTTGGCTTTCCTACAGTCGGGTTTGGAATTGGGATTATCCCTTGGCTCTTTGAAAGGTCAAGTATCAGCACTTTCTGTGCTGTTTGACAGGCGATTGGCGCTCCTCCCGAAGGTCCGTCAATTTCTGCAGGGGGTGTCACGGATGGTTCCGCCCTACAAGAGACCTCTAGACCCTTGGGACCTTAACATGGTCCTGGCGGCATTGCAGAAACCGCCGTTTGAGCCTCTGAGGGAGGTTTCTCTATCTCGTCTATCCCAGAAAGTGACCTTTCTGGTGGCGATTACATCTCTGAGGAGGGTCTCAGAATTGGCTGCACTATCGTGCAAGTCACCCTTTCTGGTGGTTCACCAAGACAAGGTGGTGTTGCGTCCACGGCCAGAATTCTTGCCGAAGGTGGTTTCAACTTTCCACCTGAACCAGGAGATTGTTCTCCCATCATTTTGCCCCGCTCCCATTCATCAGGTTGAACGCGACCTCCATACTCTGGATCTCGTGAGAGCTATACGCATTTATGTGTCTAGGACCGCCTCCTTTAGGAGTTCGGATTCCTTATTTGTTCTTACGACAGGTCGCTGTAAGGGGTCCGCGGCGTCGAAATCGACATTGGCCAGATGGATAAAGGCTTCCATCCAGGAGGCTTACCGGACTTCTGGTTTGCCTCTCCCGGTGGGATTGAAGGCTCACTCTACCAGAGCCGTAGGTGCCTCCTGGGCTTTGCGACATAGAGCGTCTGCTCTACAGGTGTGTCAGGCGGCCACTTGGTCCAGCCTGCACATTTTCTCTAAGCACTATATGGTGCATGCCCATGCCTCTGCGGATGCAAGTTTGGGCAGGCGGGTTCTCCAGGCGGCGGTTGCCCACCTTTAAAAGGGAACCATGTGTTATCCGTCTTGTTGAGGAACTTTTCCCGCCCTGGGGTATTGCTTTAGGACATCCCCATTGTCTGGGTCTCCCATTATGATGACCAGAAAAAAGAGAATTTTGTTTACGTACCGTAAATTCTTTTTTCTTTAATCATCAATGGGAGACCCAGCACCCACCCAGTTGTTCCTTTGCATGTTTTGCATTGGCTCTGTTCTCTGTTGAGACAGTGTTTGCCGGGTTGTTGAACCGTTTGTGCACGGCATTCTTCCCGATGTTTCGGGTGTGGTTTATTTCCTCCTCGCAGCTTGTAGACCAAACTGAGGATGTTCCCTGCGGTAGGGGTTTATAAGCGGAGGAGGCGGTGTCTACAAACTTGTAGTACCTAGTGTGACCTCCGGAGGGCAGTGCCCTAAACCCCATTGTCTGGGTCTCCCATTGATGATTAAAGAAAAAAGAATTTACGGTACGTAAACAAAATTCTCTTTACCCTTATTATTAGACCAACAAATTTTGAAAAATTATATACTCAGTCGATATACCAATGAACCTCTTCCCCCTTCTGCCTTATGTCAACATCACAAACTTAAAACTTAACATTTTGTGTAATTGTTAAACCAGCCACATTGCTACAACCCAACCACCTCCCCTCCCCCAAATAATTTGCCATCAGGAGTCCTCCAAACTTAAGTCCAGAGACAATTGACTGCCATCTGTCTCCTTTCTTTCGTAGTTTCCTGCCATTTCTATCAATCCACTCTGGCCTGTTCGGGGAATTGAAAGAAGTGCACTTGACCTAGTGCAACCAGTCTTAGTCTGGCTGGGTACATCATCGAGTATTCCAGGCTCATTCCTCTCAGGCGCCATTTCACCTCAATAAATCTCATTCTTCGTTTTTGCACTGCTGCCGAATAATCCAAATAAATGGATATATTCTGTCCATTAATCGTCAAATCTTTAATGGTTCTGGCCTTCCTCAGAACTTTGTCCAGGTCACAGTAATTTAGAATTCTAGCAAGAATGGTACGTGGAGTCGAACCCGGAGGCTGGGTTCTTGTAGGGACTCTGTGCGCTCTCTCCACCACAAATACTCTGGCCCATCTAAGATCTGAGCCACAACTCTATGAACTCAGCCGGGTCTGAGCCCTCCGCTTTTTCCGGGATCACAATTATCCTGAGATTATTTTGTCTAGAACGGTTTTCTAGATCATCAGTCTTGGCAGTTAGGTCTGAGAATTGTTTCACATATTGCTTTTGGGCTTTCTGCAATTTAATAATTTGGTCTTCCGCAGTACCCACGCTTTGTCCCACCTCACCAGTCCTGATATCAGCCTTTTGCATAGCAGCTCTGATGCTAGCCACTTCTCCTTTAATCCCATTTACTTGCTGGGTCAGGTTTGTTAAGGCCTCTTTACAGAAGGACTCTATAGTAAAAACATCCTTAATAGTGGGATCCCCTGTGGGCTCTCCTTTGCTGTGATCCCCAGTGTCAGCAGGGATCTCAGGCGTAGCACTGTCTTGAGAGCCTGCAGCCTGCAGCCCATCCTCATCCACATCCTGCTCCTGTACCTCCTCTTCTGCCTTCAAACCCTTCTACCTCTGCTCAGGGTGATCCTTCTCCTCCTCTTCCACTCTGGCAAACCTCTCTAGACGAGCTGCAGCCACCATCGTCCTCATGCAAGCTGCGTTTTCTTTGGCCGCCTCGGCGCCATTTTGGGTCCGGCTATCCTCTCCTGCTCCGAGATCCTGCTCTCTCCTGCGAGTCATGGCGGGATTGCGGCGGCCGAAAAAGTTACCCACGGGATCACAGGGACCTCCTCACACTGATAATAGCGTCCTCCGGGCTGTGCGATGTGGCGGTCAAGGCTTTTGGAGCTGTATGCAAGCGGTAGCGCTCTGTGCAGCGACCGCTCACATCTCCGGTCAGGTCATGCCCCCACATATTGTGCTTACTTGTATTTTCTTAGTCTAATATTTACATTTGTTTGGTGATCTAAAATATTTAACTGTGATAAAAAACCAAAAGAAATCAGGAAGGTGCAAACACTTTTTCACACCACTCGATGTAGGTTGTAGTCTATGAAAAATGTATTTATCCATGTTGTATTTTTGTGTTCTCACAGAGCTCATGGTGACATTCAGCACTGTAGGAAGGCTCTACATCGTGCTATGCAATGCACAGTGGATTATCCTGAGCATGTGTGTGATGTATTGCTCACCTTGGAAAGATTAGAAGGTGGGTAACTTGTGTAAAACTTTTCAATAGAAATGAAATATTTTTCTTATATACTGTACTTTAATAAGATTGCAATTCTGTTTTTTTTGTATTAGGAAGCTTGGAAAACTGGGATGCAGCTGTTCTAAAAACCGAAACAAAGCTGTCAAGAGTTAATGAACAGCGTGTAAAGGTAGGTAACAGAGCTAACTTACATTTCTTAGTCACTTCATTGGGGGACAAAGGAACCATGGGCTAAGTCTGCTGCCACCTGCAGGCTGACACTAACAATACATGTTAATAAAAAAAAACATTTTTCTCCTTCGCCTCATTGGGGACACAGGACCGTGGGTGTTATGCTGCTGTCCACTAGGAGGCGACACTAAGCAGAATCTGCAAAAGAGTTAAGTGGCTCCTCCTCTGCAGTATACACCCCTGGAGCAGGCACTGCCTCACCACTTTTTTGCTTAGTGTCGTAGGAGGCACACGACCCATTTTTACTATTTTTTGCATCCTTTTTTCTTCCAATGAAGAAAAGTGGGTCCGGCGTGGCCCCCGGCATGCTCCTTCCTTGGCCACCCACTGTTGGGGCGCTGGGTTGAGGTTGAGAATCCTTACATATGCCATACTCCTTTCTCGGCCTCCCACTGTTGGGTTGCTGGTTTAAAGTTGAGAAAGCCCAACATAACATCCACCTTCCTCACTCCCTCGGGGTCCTGAGTTGAAGCCAGAGCTGGACTACCTGCCAGATGACGTCCCCCTAATCACCCTCTGGGTGTTTAGGCTGAGGCACCACAGGTATCGGCAGCACATGCTGCATTCTGGGCTGGGATTCTGGATGGATGCCTGCAGCACAGGCTCAGAGATGACCCCCAATCACCCTATGGGTCATTAGGCTGTGGCACCACATGTACCAGCAGCACATGCTGCATTTTGGACTGGGATTCTGGATGGCTGCCTGCAGAAGCACAGGCTCACAAGGAGCATGAGACGACCCCCTAATCACCCTATGGGTCATTAGGCTGTGGCACCACAGGTACCAGCAGCTCAGCTACACTTATCCTGCTGGGACTGGTGCCGAATGTGGGGAAAAACCCACCCCAGGATCCCAGTGGGGTCTGGATCCATCCAGCCCCTACTCAGCTCTGCACTGCTCCTGCATAGCTGGGACATAGGTACCAGTCCCTCTTCCACCCCTGCACTGCTCCACAGCCCAAGACAGGGGAAGAGGTACCCAGCTTCCCCTGCACTGCGCCTGCAAGAGCAGGCAGCAGGGTACCTGGCTCGCAGGGATCCGCCATGGCCCCCCTCGCGGCCAGCCCTGCGGTGTCCAAAAGAATCTGGACCTCCACGCCGACCCCCCACTATTTGCGGGTCTGCAAATCACGCTAGGAAGGTGCTGCCTATGCCTGCCCACCGCCCGCCCTCCGGATAACGTCAAATGATGCTGGGCACCACAGAGAGGGGCGGGAAGTTCCTCTGGGCGCTTGTTTTGCGTGCCCATTCAGGTTCCCGCCCCCTCTTTCTCCTTCTGATGGTGCCAAATGCCTGGGCGCCATTATAAAGATGGGCACAAACACACTGTGAGGCAGAGTGCCATATACAGTGTAGCAGGCTGTGGGGGCATATGCAGGAGAGCCAGCAGGGATATATTCCCTGCTGCAGCTTCTCCTGTACACCAGGTGTGACAGGCTGTGGGGGCATATACAGGATGCCAGCAGGGATATATTCCCTGCTGCAGCTTCTCCCCTCCCTGTACACCATGTGTGACAGGCTATGTGGGCATATACAGGAAAGCCGGCAGGGATATAGTCTCTGCTGCAGCTTCTCCTCTCCCTGTACAGCATGTGTTACAGGCTATGCCATGTGTGACAAACTATGAAAGCCGCCAGGGTTTTTCCCTGCTGCACTCTCTCCTCTCTCTGGATTCCATAGACAAAAAGTGGGCAGACAGACATATTTCTGTCCTGAAATACTCTGCTGCTGTAAAATTTTTGACTTCATAAACTGCTGCAGCACGGCGCTGACCTCACTAACATCACAATGAGTGTACCGTGCCCTACAGACCTCTCCTGACATACTCTGTGCTGCTGTAAACCTTATTTTCAGCAACTATACATAATGTCAGTGAAGAAAACAGGCGTCAGACTATTCTCATACGCACAGGGGGGACGTAATCCACTGAATGCACTATGGACGTAATGTGTTCTTTCTGTGTCATCACAGCGACACGGCTTTGCCTATGTTCATACCACATCAGAGGTTTTCCCTCTTATGACACTCACCCAGCGAGTCCCTCTGCCTAGTGCGGGTGACACACTAATATGGCACGGCCTGGTTTTTCCTTCCACCGTGTCAGCCACGGATGTCAGTACTTGTCAGAGCACATAATGCTACATCTAAATAGGCAGTCATTCCGTCTACAGTTATGTCGCAGTTTATGGGAAACTGGCATGCACCAGGATGATGGCTCTGACGGTTTTCGCAATCCAAACCCAGACTCGAACCTTTATGCATCTCTGGTAGGACTCTAAAGCAACATATCTAGAAAAACACGATACTTCGAACATTAAACTGTGTCTCACAGGACGCAAGACCGTACCCATGGGACCCTCAGCGCCCCATTTACCATAAGGGAATCTTGTTGGATTGGGACTCCATGGCGTGTTCGTGCGGCACCCTTTCTGAAACATGGTTCCCCTAGGGACACAGTTCTGCTGAACAGAACACAACAGCAGGCATCAGAGTCCGCTACCATACCCTCAGGATGCCAATCGCACAGCACCAGACGGTGTCTCTCTCGCCGTCAGCAATCCAGATTCCAACCTTTTGGGAACTCATTTAGTGGAGTATCGTCTAGATCAGTGATGGTCAACCTTTTGAGCTCGGTGTGTCAAAATTCACCGAAAAAACAAGTATAACTCGCGTGGTGTGTCACTTTGAGAAAAACCCATAATTTTGTAATATTTGTAGCTGCAATAACAAAAAGGTATCCTGGATATGGCCCCCATTCTGGTATATAGGCCCCTTATCCAGGATATAGCCCCCCACTTTGGGATATAGCACCCCCCCCCTCATTCTGGATATGGCCCTATTTTCTTGTATATAGCCTCTGATCCTGAATATAGCCCCCACACTGGAATATAGCACCCTCCCATCCTGGTACATTACCCCCTATCCTGGATATGGCCCCCATTCTGTTATATAGTCCCTTATACTGGATATAGCCCCCATCCTGGTACATTACAATCCATCCTGGATATGGCCCCCACCCTGGTATATAGCCCCTATGCTGGGATATAGCACCCCCTATCCTGGTATATAGTCCCTTTTCCTGGATATAGCCCCCCACACTGGGATATAGCACCCCCCATCCTGGCACATTACCCCCCATCCTGGATATGGCCCTTATCCTGGTGCACACACAAAAATAATAAACAATATAACTCACCTATCCCTCGTTCCTCTTCATGCTGAAAGTGTCAGCAGCCTGACGATGATAACATAATCAGCTCTGCTACATTACCATGCCGCCATTGTCTCACCTTCAAATGCTGTGCTGAAACTGTGATTGCATGCAGTCCGTGTCAATCACAGCACCAGCATCCGGAGACAGGACATGGGCGGCACAGAATGAAGATGGCAATCAAAGTGTCATTATCCCGCCTCCGGATGCGGTTGCTGTGATTGACACTGACTGCATGCAATCACAGTGTCAGCATCTGAAGGCGGAACAAGGCGGCACAGTAATGCAGCAGAGTGAATTATGTTATCGGCGGCGGGTGGAGGGGGAAACTGAGCCATGACATGTGTGTCAGCAGAAACGCCTCGGCGTGTCACTGCTGACACGCGTGTCATAGGTTAGCCATCACTGGTCTAGATCGACACTAACTCGATCAACGCACATGTAGCGATCACAGACAACCATCCAAACTCACGTCAAGAGCCCTTTAATTCAGGGAGTCATATGTCGGCCTACACGCAGAGCGTGTTTAAAAGTTCTGTTCCAATTTCCTGGTAGTCCCTAAACAAGTACATGCAGTACGTCCCGTGCTAGACTGACACAGCTAGACAAACATGCCTGGGACAGATTTTTCCGCATGGATTCTCTCCGCTCCATGATAATTTTCCATGGAATACTGAGAATACCTTACATCCTTAGATATACCGGACTACCTGCATGTTCCACTTGCAGCCACTTATCAGATTTACAATTTGCAAAGACCATTCCTAATGTGGCGTTTCCGTGCACACTACACTGGTTGTAGTTCCCTGAGTGGTTACAAAGGTTATGGCAGTCGTCTGGTTTTCCTGCGTTCCAGGGACGAGGTCACTCTTCCATACCTGGACGATTTATTCATCAACGCACAACCTTCAGGGATTGAGAACGCAGCGTCTCTATTACGGTGAACACTTTATTAAGACTTGGTTAGCTGGTAACCCTCAAGAAATCTACGCTAGTTTTCCCTACAGTCTCTAGTATTTTCGGAATGCGGTTCAATGCATCCAAAGCACTAGTCAGACTTCTCCGAGACTAGGCATGGGCACTTCAACTAGAAGTCTGCACTCTCCTTCAACGGTGACCCCAGCCTTTCAGAGCTGACATGACGGTCAGAGGCAGGACGGTCGCAGCACTGGTAGCCATTCCTCTGATGCAGCTGCTCCTCAGGCCTCCCCAGTTATCCATGCTCACGTCATGAGACAAGAATGTACCATCACGCATCAGGAGGTGTCATCTTCCAGTACCAGCCATGCAGTATCTCCTGCAGTGACTCAGCCACTCACTAGTACGCAGGGGAAGTATTTTCTTCTACCAAGTTGAAAGGTACTATTCACCTACATGAGTCGGACAGAAGGAGGTGCGCTGTACCTCCATCTCAGCACTCGGAACAATTGGTCCTGATCGGAATCAACGATACCCATCAACCTTTCGGAGATTTGGGCGAGATTCCCAACACTGAAGATTTTATCCCTTCTTCTGGCGGCCCGCCTTTTCTGAAGTCAGTCTGACACTGCCAAGGCTGTGGCATATGTCGACTCACTAGAACGAATCCCGCAGTTCCCAGGCAATGAAGGAAGTTTACCACATTCTTCACTAGGCGGAATTCACGAACTCAGTACTATCGGCTGTTATTCTTCCGCTTATAGATGATTAGGAAAAACAGTTCCTCCGTCGCCGAGAGATTACCTCAGAATAGGGTTCCTGCTTCCAGATGTCTTCAAACAACTCTGACATCACTGGAGAACTCCGGAAGTATCCGTAAGAGTATCGCACCTCATTACCAAGGTTACTAGCTTCATAGCCAGGTCCCACAACCCACAGTCATGGACGGCGGACAGACTGGTCCTGGACTGGACCCAATTCTAACTCCACTACACTTTCCCCAGGCTACCACTATCCCAAGTTAGTGATGATATTCGAACTGGACTGTCAGCAACTCATCCTTGTAGCCACACACTGGCCCAAGCGCGCCTGGTATGCCGATCTCGTCTCTTCATAGCGGACGTGCCATGCCACCTACTGGATCGTCCAGCCCTGCTCTCTCAAGGCCGTCTTGCCATTGTAATGCATCGGCTCTACAATCGATGACGTGACCCTGGAGACCCGGGTGTTCACATAATGGTGTCACGATCTCAATCGGAGCGCAGACACCGGTTTCAGAAGAGATATCCCATCAACATGGAAAATCTTTTTCCTTTCTTCTCGTGGTCCTTCAACACTGTTCCTTCCCAAGGGTTCCCGATTCCATACAATCTGATCTACACTCACGCCAGTCCTTACGTCCTCTCAAAGGACAAGTTTCAACCCTTTTTATTCCCTCTTTCTTCAAGGAGTTTTGCCGACCTGTTCCCCCCTATCAAAGTCTACTAGACCCGCGGATCTTGACCCTCGTCCTCACGGCTTTACGCTAACCACGTTTTAAGCCATGAACGAAAATTCCCTTCGTCTCCTCACACAGGGAGTTGATATTTGGATGGCAATTACCTCTCTCAACAGAGTCTTAATTTTGCAGGTTTTCACGTAAACCACCTTTTTTTCTGGTTTTCCACCTAGACAAGGTTGTACTACGTTCGGTTGTTTTTTTTTTTTTTTCTCTCAGGATGGTGGTGTCCTTTTTGTCAGTCTACCTAAGTATATATTTCTTACGGCGCTAAGCCCTCGCCAGTTCATTGGGCCAGAAAGCTCTGTTACTAGACCTCTGTCAGAGCCCTACGCATATACGCGCCCAGGACAGTTTCCTTTAGAAACCTCTTTTCCTTCTCCCAGAAGGATAAACACAGCAGGCAGGCTGGGCTCTACAAATAATTTGATCAGATGGCTTAAATCCACCATCCAGGGTGCTAATTACATTATTATTTCCGCCGGGGTCTCCTGGGCTACTGGGCTATTAGGCACCAGGAGTTAGCACAACAGGTGTGTAAGGCAGCCACGCGGTCAGCATGCACATGCTTGACAAGCGCTTTGGTGTTCTCACTCATTCTTCGGCAAATGCAAGTATGGGAAACCATACCCTCCAGGCGGCAGTAGCCCACCTGTAGGTGCATTGTTGTTTTTATCAGTAGTGATTTTCCATTGCTGTTCCCAGCCAGGGACTGCTTATGGACGTCTGACGGTCCTGTGTCCCCCAATGAGGCGAAGGAGAAAAGGAGAATTTTGTGTACTCACCGTAAATTCCTTTTTTCTTAGCCTCTAATTGGGGGACACAGCACCCACCCTGTTGCCCGTTTCGAGCCGTTACTAGGTTCTCATCTTACTCCTGAGCTGTTATATAGTTGCCTGTTTATTTTACAGGTCTGCTTATACTGTTATTACGTAGTTGCCTGTTCGGTTACAGGTTTTACCTTACTGTTATTATGTGGCTGCCAGTTTACTTAACAGGCCTTATTTTACTGTGATTCTTGTCATTCTTCTGTTAATTCTCCTACTGCTTTAGCACAAAACTGGTGAGGCAGTGCCTGCTCCAGGGGTGTATACTGCAGAGGAGGAGCCACTTAACTCTTTTGCAGATTCTGCTTAGTGTCGCCTCCTAGTGGACAGCAGCATAACACCCACGGTCCTGTGTCCCCCAATTAGAGGCTAAGAGAAAATGAATTTACGGTGAGTACACAAAATTCTCCTTGTTCCTTCCCAGTAGATCATACATGCCTTTTAGCATGAAGCCTTCTCAGTTTAGGTTGGTGTTAATCGGAGGCAGACATTAGTCTCATTCTCAGACTTGTTTTGATGGGTTAGGTCAGGAACTAACCTTTTCTTTGTTTTTCAGGAGACTAAATTTTGGTACTTTGGCTAAGAGATTCAAATTTTTTTTTTTTTTTTTAGGTACTAGAAAAACAAATCCTATTTCATAAGCCTTTTCATCAAAGTGTAATCGGAATTTCATCAGAGTTTGGTCAAAGCTTCATTCATTCATTCATTAATTAATTATAATTTATTTATTTATTTATTTTACCAAGTTTCTCTCCTATCAGTCAGTGAAAAACAGGACACAAGTGATGATATTTGAGCTCTATCCCATTTTTTTTTTTTTTTTACTGACCCATAGACTTGTATTACCGATTCTGGCAGAGTGACCATCGTTCACGTGTGACTCAGCCATTCAGCATGGCTGATGACCTCTCACTCGCTGGCCAATCAGCGTAGCCACGGTTTCTCTATCGCCTTATTGGGGGACACCGGACCATGGGTGTTATGCTTAGCCTAGTATCCATAGGAGACACATCTCTCTTTTAAAATATCGTATTTTTCCGGAATCTTTTTCCACATCAAGATATTAGATGGGCGATGGCACCCTAAAGGGCACCCCCCTCCCAAAACCACCAACGGGGAATGTGGAGTGTTGCCTCCACGTAACCCCTCCCGCGACGTTGGATTAATCAGGGTTGCGCCTATTTTTTTGATGATTTTATGGGCGACGGTTCCCCTAAGGGCACAAATTTCCAACAACGGACGGGCATGCGGAGTGTCGCCTCCCCGTATTCCCTTCCACACCCCGCGCAGACCCCAGTATCTCCAGTGTCACGAACTGATGGCTGGTTCTCCTCGGCCTCCCTCACAGGGGCCTGAGTTGTAGACATACAAGCCTGCACCATCCTACTCTGAGTTGGACTCACACTGCAGCAGCTCACAGTCGGCACCTACACAGCATCAGTCACACAAACACCCGGCTCCCACAAGGCAGCCTGGGTTGAGGCAGAACATCGGGAACTTGACAGCTCCCAAGGTGAGATCTTTCCACCCGGCGCTGACCCCCACACAGGGGCTAAGCCATAGCTCCGGCAGAGGGCTTCCCTATTTTTCTGGACCCACTGGCTACCTCTCTCCGTTCGCGGTGTGTTGCCGCTGCCGGCCACTACTGTGTCCAGGACCGCAACTTTAGGCCCCGGCTTGCGGCCTTCTCCATTCTCCGACCCCGCATCTTTGACGCGGTGCATCAGAACGTGAACACGCCTCCTGATGACATCGCGTAGGCGTGAATCCAGCCACGCCCTTGGAAGCGCGCACTCCAGCCCTGCAGCATTCAGCTCCGCCTCCCCTGCATTCCCCCTCTCAGCACATCGGGAAGCTGGCACAGATACCGGAGTGCACGTGGGCCTCCATCTTGGGACACAGGACCATCAGCCCGCATCCCTCCTGGTAAGGCAGGCACTGGACAACCTACACAGCCCTGCATAGTCAGCTTTAAAAGTACAGACTGTTGCTGCTCCTCTGCTCTCAATACACCGATCAACCTGCAGCTCCCTTTGCCACTCCAACATGCAGTCCTCAAAAGGTCTCAAAGAGATCTAAATCCCATATGGTCTATTATACCTCCTGTGTCACCTGCCACTCTGACCTGCATAGCCACACCACTTCTCACTGTCAGACCTGTACCCCGCATAGAAGCCCAGGAGCCCTCCGCCACCAGCACAACTCCCAGTGCCCCGAGTCTGGTGGAATGGGCATTATTCCTTTCCCAATTTATGGATAAGCTGTCCCAGAACCTGGTTAGACTGGGCGGATTCATCACTGGTTGATCCCCCTGCCTCGCTGCAAAGAGTATCCCTGCAAGACGGATCTTCCATCAAAGATCCGGCCGACAGACAGGTAGAGCAACTTGCCTTTGAGGCGGCGGGATCCTCCCTTTCGCCCTCCTTCGCATCCGTATGGGTGGCTAAGGCACTTATGGTCTGGACTGAAACCCTACAAAACTCCTTACAGGATTCTCACCTTCCTCAACAGCTCACAGACCTAACCACACAGATAACCGCGGCAGCAGACTACCTCATCCAGGCTTCCCTGAAGTCTGCCACCAGTGCAGCATTCACTGCCTCTAACGCCATCACTATCCACAGAGCACTTTGGCTAAGATAGTGGCGTGCCGATTCTGCCTTAAGAAGTCACTATCTACCTCATCGGTAGGCTATATGGCGAATGTCTCGACAAACTCATTTCGGACGCCACGTGGGGGAAAGAGTACCTCGCTTCCCCAACACAAACCATGACGTCCGTTTGTCCGACGATAACAAGCTGCATTTCGTTCCTTTCGTAACTCCTTCGGTTGGGCGACCTCTTGAGCGCCCCCTCCTCTACTCGACCTTCCCAAAGAGATAGATCCACACAATTGTCCTTCAAAACAAACTCCACCTGGCAATCAAGACCGAGACAGTCTGGGCCCAAGGATCCGATCCCATCTGTTCTCTTCTTCCTGACTGCCGCTTCTCTCCGGACGACACTCCAATTGTGAGTGGCCATCTACGACTTTTCAGTCAGGTCTGGCTATCCGCCACAGACGACAGATGGGTAAAAGATCTCGTGTCTTCCGGTCGATGGAGTCGGTCATTTCGGCAGTACACATTCCAGGGGTAGAGAATTGGGCGGCGGACTTTGAGTCGCCAAGGTTTTGCCACCAGAGAATGGTCCCTCCATCCGGATGTGTTCCACAAATCTGCTGTCACTGGGGAACTCCGGACATGGATCTGAGGGCATCTCGGCTAAATGCCAAAGTTCCCGCTTCATAGCCCGGTCACATGGCGCAACGTCCATCGGAGCAAATGCGCTAGTACACTCTTGGCGTCAGTTCCGCCTGCCATACATGTTTCCTCCTCTCCCCTTACTCCTGAGGGTAGTCAGGAAAATCAAGTCAGAAGGGGTACCGGTCATATTCATAGCCCCAGACTGGCCCAGATACGCCTGGGACGCCGACCTGGTACAGCTTATCACAGACGTCCCCTGGCGCCTTTCAGATCGACCAGATCTCCTGACGCAGGGTCCCATCTGCCACCAGAATTCGAGAGGTCTGAATTTGACAACGTGGCCGTTGAGACCTGGTCTTGATGCGCGCTGGGTTTCCCCAGACGTCCTCAGCACCATGATCATAGCTCGTAAACCGTCCTCGTCCCGCATTTACCACCATATGTGGAGACTATTTTTCTCGTGGTACAAAGACCGAGCATATCCACCTCTTTCTCTGTCTATTCCCGTAGTTCTAGGTTTTCTCCAGTCAGTCTTAAATCGGGCCTAGCCCTGAGCTCATTGAAAGGGCAGGTATCTGCCCTTTCGTTTTTTTACCAACGCCCCTTGCAATGAAACCCCAAGTTAGAACCTTCCTCCAGGGAGTACTCCGCCTGGCTCCTTCTTACCGGAGGCCTCTGGTATTATTGGACCTTAATTTGGTCTTGGACGGACTTCAAAAGTCACCTTTCAAGCCTCTGAGAGAGGTCTCTCTACTTCTCTTGTCCTGGAAAGTTGTTTTCCTGGTGGCAATTACGTCCATCAGATGCGTCTCAGAATTGGCAGCACTTTCTTGCCGAGAGACTTTTCTTTCCTTCCATCAAGACAAGGCGGTGCTGCGCCTAGTCCTCACCTTCCTTCCAAAGGTGAACTCTTCTTTTCACCTCAACGAGAGCATCATCCTGCTGTCCTTCTGTCCGGCACTGGTGCAATAGTGGAGAGGGTACTGCATACCGTTGACATCGTTAGAGCCCTCAGTTATTACATTTCAAATACAGCTTCCGTCCGAAAGACGGACACTCTGTTTGTTCTCCCGGAGGTTCCCCGGAAGGGGCAGACAGCTTCAAAAGCTACTCTGACTCGTTGGATCTGTTCTGCCATCCAGGAAGCCTATTTACTAAGGACCCATTCCCATTGGACTACAGGCTCACTCCACTCGCGCGCCTGGAGCATCCTGGGCCATACGGCACCCAGGCCTCAGCGGAACAAGTGTGTAAGGCCGCTACCTGGTCTAGTCTGCACACATTCGCAAAGCACTATAGGGTCCATAACCAGGCCTCGGCTGATGCTAGCCTTGGTAGACGGATCCTTCAGGTGGCGGTGGCCACCTATCTACGTAGGTGGCTCAGGTAGTCTAGGACTGTTTCTTGCTCCTTGGGTTGTGGTCCTTTCCCACCCAGGGACTTCTTTAGGACATCCCATGGTCCTGTGTCCCCCAATGAGGTGATAGAGAAAAACTGATTTTTTTGTACTCACTGTAAAATCTTTTTCTCTGAGCCATCATTGGGGGACACAGCACTCACCCTGTTCGGGCATTTGTTCTCTTTTTGACTTTTGACTTTTTGCATGTTAATACTTGGTTGAACTGTCTGATTTTCTCCTTCCCCTCATTGGGGGACACAGACCGTGGGTGTTATGCTGCTGTCCACTAGGAGGCGACACTAGGCAGAATCTGTAAAAGATTAACAGTGGCTCCTCCTCTGTAGTATACACCCCTGGACAGGCACTGTCCTGACCAGTTTTGCACTAAAGCAGTAGGAGGAACATGACAGTGAGAACACATGAAACCATGCCTGTAAAAAGGCAACTATGCACGAGCTCAAAAAACAACATGAGAACTCAAAGAAACGGCCCGCAAATGGCAACAGGGAGGGAGCTGTGTCCCCCAATTAGAGGCTAAAAGAAAAGGATTTTACGGCGAGTACACAAAAATCTTCTTTTCTCCTTCACCTCATTGGGGGACACAGACCGTGGGACGTCCCAAAGCAGTCCCTGGGTGGGAAAAGCAATGGAAAGAATATTGTGTAAAGACAGTATCCTACAGGTGGGCTACTGCCGCCTGCAGGATGCGTCTACCCAGGCTCGCGTCCGCTGAATACTGGGTATGGACCATGTAATGTTTTGTGAACGTGTGTAAGCTAGTCCAGGTGGCTGCTTTACACACTTGTGCCGATGCCTGGTGCCGAATGGCCCAGGACGCCCCTACCGCACTGTACTCGGGAGAATGGTCATTGCACCCGGAAGTGTTCCAACTTATCTGCCTGCGGTGGGGAACGCCAGACGTAGATCTCATGGCATCCCGTCTCAACGCCAAAATACCGGCATGAATGGCCAGGTCACAGGACCCTCAGGCGCTAGCAGCGGACGCGTTGGTGCAAGACTGATCGAGGTTCCATCTACCGTACATCTTTACCCCACTACCACTCCTTCCCAAGGTGGTGAAGAAGCTCAGGAACGAATGCAGACGCGCCATTCTGGTGGCTCCATATTGGCCCAGGCGCACCTGGTACCCAGACGTCGTGCAGCTGACGGACGACGTACCCTGGAAGCTTCCAGATTGGCCGGATCTTCTATCCCAGGGGCTGTTCTTCCATCACAATTCCTCAGTGCTCAACTTGATGGCGTGGCCCTTGAGTCCTGGGTTCTGACTCAGGCGGGCCTACCTCCAGAGGTTATTTCCAGCATGCTACAAGCTCGCAAACCGGTCTCTGCGAGAATATGCCACCCCACGTGGAAAATATTCTTGGCTTGGTGTACCTCAAAAGGCCACCTCCCATGGCCCTACTCACTGTCCACGGTACTCAGCTTTCTACAATCAGGGCTCGACGCAGGCTTGTCTCTGGGTTCACTGAAGGGCCAAGTATCGGCACTTTCGGTGCTGTTCCAGAAACGTTTGGCCAAGATCCTGCAGATGCAGACTTTTCTGCAAGGGGCCTGTCACATTGTCCCACCATATCGCAGACCCCTGCATCCGTGGGTTTGAATATGGTGCTCACGGTGCTTCAGTGTCCACCTTTTGAACCGCTGAGGGAAGTCCCTCTTCTTCGTCTCACACAAAAGGTGGCGTTTCTCGTTGCTATCACGTCACTACGTAGAGTTTCTGAACTGGTGGCGCTGTCTTGTAAACGCCGTTTCTGGTTTTTCACCAGGACAATATGGTCTTGCGTCCTGTACCCACCTTCCTACACAAGGTGGTGTCGGATTTTCATCTAAACCAGGACATATCTCTGCCGTCTGTGTCCAACCCCCGTTCACCGGGTTGATAAGGCTCTACATATACTGGACCTAGTCAGAGCCCTACGTATTTATGTATCGAGAACGGCACCATTCAGAGACTCAGATTCTCTGTTTCTGCTCACATCTGGGAGCCATAAGGGTAAACCCGCTTCCAAGGCTACCTTAGCCAGGTGGATTCGATCTACCATCACGGAGGCTTACGAACTCAAACATTTGCCTTCCCCGACGGGCCTCAGAGCGCACTCTACCAGGTCTGTGGGGGCCTCCTGGGCCTTCAGGCACCAGGCGTCAGTACAGCAGGTGTGTAAACCTGCCACTTGGTCCAGTTTACACACCTTCATTAAACATTACCAAATACATGCTTACGCATCAGCAAATGCAGGTCTGGGCAGGCGCGTCCTTCAGGCGGCCATTGCCCACCTGTAGTGTACAGCTGACGTGTGTTCAGCATTGACGTTTCCATTGTTTTCCAACCCAGGGACTGCTTTGGGACGTCCCACGGTCCTGTGTCCCCCAATGAGGCGACAGAGAAAAGGAGATTTTTGTGTACTCACCATAAAATCCTTTTCTCCTAGCCTCTAATTGGGGAACACAGCACCCACCCTGTTGCCTTTAGAGTTTTTACTACGGTTCTGTTTCATTACCTGTTATATGAAATGTTGGCTTGCCTGTTGTTGGTTCAGGCCTTGTTTTTTGACATGTTGATAATACTCCTACTGCTTTAGCACTAAAACTGGCTGGGCATTGCCTGCCTGGGGGTGTATATTGCAGAGGAGGCACTTTAATCTTTTTTAGATGACTTAGTGTCGCCTTCTGGTGGCAGCAGCATAACACCTACGGTCCTGTGTCCCCCAGGTAGAGGCTAGAAGAAAAGGATTTTTCAGTGAGTACACAAAAATCTCCTTTTGCAGTACTCATTAAATTTTATTTTTCACAGCTTTCATTGGAGTTACAACACCCTCCCTGGCTTACCCATTTGGGCATGCATTTAGGTTCTTGGATTTTCTCGTGGGGGAAGGGGTTATTTGTTCTGTTTTGTTTTTGTTTTTTTCTTTTTTGCTTCTCCTGCTACTTTCTCACTAAGGCTGGGTTCACATTTGCGTATGTGTCTGCATGGTCAGGGCATGCAGACGCATACACAGTGCAAATGCAGCCTATACTGATGTGAAAGCAGCGGAGAATCTCCATATGCGTTCACATTAGTATGCAGCCCGCCAGCCAATCAGCTGTCTGGGGGGCGGCTGGGAGGAGGAGATCAGAGGCAAAGATCTCCTCCTCCCGGCACAGCTGATCTCCCACCGGTGTTCGCATGGGAGATTTGGAGATACAGCTGATCTGACAGCTGTTTAAATCTCCTGCGCCGACACCAAATAGGGTGATATCGGTGCATGAGATATGAAACAGCTGATCGCTGTTTCAAATCTCCCGCACCGACCTCACCTATTCGGTGTCGGGCGCGGGAGATTTAAACAGCTGTCAGATCAGCTGTATCTTCAAATCTCCCGCGCTGGCAGCGGCGGCTCTAGCTGATCACCGGCGGCCACCGGGAGAGATTTTAATGAGATCCGCAGCGTTCTCCTGCGCTGTCCTGCGGAGAACACTGCGGATCCATTGAGATCCATGCAATTTTTGTGCTTGGGCGTTGCAGATAAAACAAGCGCCTGCGATCGCACAAAAAAATGCAACATGCTGCGTTCAGAGTGCACTCAAAGGGTGCACAAATTGTGCTCAAACGCAGGCACATGCGTTCCCATGTTAAACATAGGAACGCAGAGCGCAAGCGTGTGGCTGCGTTCGGTGCGCTGCACTTGCATACGCAAGTGTGAACTCAGCCTAACTGAAGAGGCTAGGTGCTAACAGGCTAAGTGGTCTGCTGGGGAGGAGCCAACTTTTTATTTTATTAGGATGTATTGTTGGTGTCAGCCTCCAGATAACAGCAGACTAGTCCATGGTTCCTGTATCCCCCAGTGAATCCTACGAAATAGATTTTACGGTATCAAAAATACTATTTTTTTGTAAATATTCAGCAATAAAATTGATTTTGACAGTCTAAAACGTGTGTTAGGTTAAGGAGTTATCTTATGACATTCTATGCCTTTTTTCATAGGCTGCTGAGAAGCAAGCCGTCCTTACTAGGCAGGAGGAGGAAAACGTCAGTCAGAGGAAAAAATCTCGTGCAGAGAAGAAAGCTAAGAAACCCAAGAAAGCCAAACCTGGGGATAAACGTAAAGCAGAGGATGAAGAAGAAGATGATGAAGAATGGGGCAAGGAGGCTGGTGAGTTTTACCATCACGTTTTACAAAAGAAAAACATGTCACTAAGGCCCCTTTCACATCAGCGTTTTTGCTGATTCACGTCAGATCTGGCAGATTTACCACATCTGCCGCATAACTGCCGACTTGCGACAAACCCCCATTCATTCTCTATGGGACTTGCGGCAAGTGCGGTTTTTGCTGCAATCCGGGAGCTAACCACGCTTTTTTGACCTGGCACAACTGCTGGATTTGCCGGATCGCAGCAAAAACTACTCCTGCCGCAAGTTCCATAGACAAAGGATGGGGGCTTGTCGCAAGTCGGCCATTCCGCGGCAGATGCGGTAAATCTGCCAGATCTGCCGCAAATCATCAAAAAACGCTGATGTGAAAGGAGCCTTAGATTGTTGTTATCTTCTCTGAGTCTGGCTTCATAGATTACTTTTTTTTTTTTTTTTTTTTTAGCAAAAACCTTCAATATTTCTAGTATGCAGATATATTGCATATTGCCACAATATCTGTCCTTTCCTTTGAAGTGTACATTAGGTGCCGCAACTAGGCAGGGAATGAATGAAGAGCGCTCCTGCCCCGATTCCACCTTGTGAGGCAACCGCTGAATAACTGTCAGAAAAATGAACCAAATCTCCTAATGCTTTAGAGACTATACATTATGATTTACCTTACACAAATAAAGCTTAGTAAATAGAGATGACTCGTCAGTAGTGTCTGGCTGTGGTACAGGAGATATGTAAACCACCCATCTGCTAGAAGTTTGGCCACTTTTTTTTGGTTCTTGGGCCCAGTGCGATATCTTAAATGCGTTAATCCACAACGATACCATTCAGCCATCTAACAAAAAATAAAACTGTTTTTTTTTTTCTTTGTTCATGAGTTATAATTATATTCCCTAATGAGGTGAACACACCTGTCTGAGCATTATATGAGCAAGTGGTATATATCTGCCGGAAGTGAGCAGTGATATTCTTATTGCAAGAAGCAGAGATCTAGAGAACAGTACAGAAAGTATATTGTAACATTCTTTAATGTTCTATTTTACCAAATGAGTACTGTATATACTCGTGTATAAGCCGACCCGTGTATAAGCCGACCCCCCTACTTTTGCCCCCAAAACCTGGGAAAACCTATTGACTCGTGTATAAGCCGAGGGTGGACCCCAGCACAGGTATACAGCCCCCAGCAGTGTGGTATACAGCAGTCCCAGAGGTATATACAGCAGCCCCAGTGGTAGTATACAGCAGCAGCCCCAGTGGTATATACAGCAGCAGCCCCAGTGGTTAGTATACAGCAGCCCCAGTGGTAGTATACAGCAGCCCCAGAGGTATAAGCAGGGGATATACAGCGCCCAGTGGTAGTATACAGCAGCCCCAGTCGTAGTATACAGCAGCCCCAGAGGTATATACAGCCGCCCCAGAGGTATATACAGCCCCAGTGGTACTATACAGCAGCCCCAGTGGTAGTATACAGCAGCCCCAGAGGTATATACAGCCCCAGAGAAATATACAGCAGCCCTAGTGGTGTATACAGCAGCCCCAGAGGTATATACAGCAGCCCTTAGGTAGTATACAGCAGCCCCAGTGGTGTATACAGCAGCAGCCCCAAAGCTGTATACAGCAGCAGCCCCAGGGCTGTATACAGCAGCAGCCCCAGAGGTATACAGGCCCCCTCATCAAGCTCCAGGGCCCCCCCCCCTTGCGCGGCAGCCTGTAAAGTAAAATCATACTTATCAGTGTCCTGTTGCGCTGTCCCGCCGCTTGCCGACATCACGATCCCGGGCTTCAATCTGCGTTTTCTCCGGCTTCCTGTGGTCGCGGGCAATGACGTCATTGCCCGCGACCACAGGAAGACGCTGAATGAAGCCCGGGATCGTGATGTCGGCAAGCGGCGGGACAGCGCGACAGGACACTGATAAGTATGATTTTACTTTACAGGCTGCCGCGCAAGGGGGGGGCCCTGGAGCTTGATGGGGGGGGCCTGTATACCTCCGGGGCTGCTGCTGTACTCGCGTATAAGCCGAGGGGGGACTTTTCAGCTCAAATTTTGGGCTGAAAAACTCGGCTTATACGCGAGTATATATACGGCAAGTTTCAAACAATTCCATGTATATAATGTACTCATCTGTGCGCTGTTTTTTTTTTTTTTTTTTGTGTGTTTTTTGTTATTTTTGGGGGGGGGGGGATTATTTCTTTTTAGCAACATAGATAAATTCTGAGCACGTTTTAGTAAATTGGTCAATTTTGTATCCTGCAGCAGAACAGCCCAGTAAGAAGCACAAAGGAGAGGAGCATGAAGACGAGGAAGAGGAGATGGAGGCTGCAATTGGGCTTTTTGGTAGAAGTACGTCCTCCACAAGCCGTGCTGAATCCAAGCCGAAACCACCTGCTGCAAAGGAGCAGCTCAAAATACTTCATGATGCTCACAAAGATAATATAACCGTTTTTGTGAGCAACTTGCCCTTTAGTTTGTCTGATCCAGAGAAGCATCTTAGAAAAGTTTTCTCTGGCTGTGGGGAGATTTCTCAAGTTCGTGTTATCTACACTAACAAAGGGATCTTCCGTGGATACTGCTATGTGGAGTTTACAGAAGAGAAAAGTGCTCTGGATGCACTGAATATGGACCGACATGAAGTGAATGGGAGGCCCATGTTTGTTTCTCCTTGTGTGGATAAGAGCAAGAACCCTGAGTTTAAGGTCAGTTTGTGATGAAATGTGTTGGGAAATGTGTTGTGTTCACATGGGGAGCAAGAAGATTTTAAAGGGAATCTGTCGGGTGATTTCTGCTGCCCAAAATGCTTGGCGGCACGATTGCAGCCGCAGTCAGGAATTTTTTACTCTGAAATGTTAAGGTAGTTCAGAGAAAATAAACTTTAAATATCCGGCCAGAGAAGATAGAAGTCCAGCGCCACAGCAGGTGATCCGTCTTTTCAGTGCTATGGCAGGTGATTGATGGTCTCTCACTAATGATGTAGACTGGTGTTGGTAAAAGCGGGACGGTAGCAGTGTCAGAAAATCCCAAACGTCACAATTTTTACACAACTTTTTGTTATAACACAAATGTGTTTTTAGCATCCTTAAAGGGAACCTGACCTCTACAAATGACCCCCCAGGCTCTTTTAACCTGTCCCTGCATCATGATAATCCTATTCTATCAATTCCTTTGTGTCCATAAAGCGTTATTGTAAAGTTGATAAAAGTTCTTTTTTTACCTGTGGATCTGCAGCTTCTCATTATATGTGAAGCCGCAAAAGGGGATCTTTTGTGCATCTCCCCGCCACCGGCGTGTTAGTTATGCATGCCCATATGGGCGTGCTATAGAGCAGAGACTGTGCTTGTGCTGCAAGGGGGCGGTAAAGGCAATATGACAAAAATCGCGTCATATCGCCTGTACCGCCCCCTTGCATCACAAGCACAGTCTCTGCTCTATAGCACGCCCATATGGGCATGCATAACTAACACGCCGGTGGCGGGGAGATGCACAAAAGACCGCCTTTTGCGGCTTCACATGTAATGTGAAGCTGTAGAACAAGAGGTGAATAAACTACTTTTATAAACTTTCACATACGCTTTAGGGACAGAAAGGGATGCTTGGAAATGGATTCCTATGGTGCAAGGACAGGTTAAACCAGGCTGGGGGGTCATTTGTAGAGGTCAGGATCCCTTTAATTGGAGCTAAAATGTTCCATTGTTGTCTTCGGTAACACATCAAATGTACATATAATCACAAACGCTAAAGACAGATATTATATGATTGAAGGGACAGCTGTACAAAAACTAACACGTTTGTGGCTAAACTACTCATTTCTAAAATTTCATACTTCTTAATACTCTCTTAGGTATTTAAGTACAGCACGGTTCTGGAGAAACACAAGCTCTTTGTATCTGGGTTACCATTTTCTTGTACTAAAGAGGAGTTGGAAGAACTATTTAAAGAGCATGGTGCTATTAAGGAGATCCGTTTGGTGACCACTCGGGCCGGGAAACCCAAGGTATGTTTGAGCAGTATGTCAGGAAAACTCTGGCATTGACCTTATTATCTGCAGCTTTATGAGGCCACTTTTGCCATCATGGCCACATTTTTAGAAAAAGGGTATGATGCATTTTGTCTGTTTAATTTAACTCTGTTTAGTCTGGAACCTGGCTTTAAATCCTATGGGTAGCACTTCTTATTTTATTTCATGTGATTCATAGGGTTGTCCTCTTTCAATAAATTGCTACCTATAGGCTCAGGCATGTGAAAAAAACAAATGAACTTAACACAGGCCAGATGCTCTGTCACTGTTGCTGATCCTGTCTTTTGGTGTTTGGCTGCAGAGCTGACGTCGCACCCACAGCTCTGCAGCCAATCAGCTTAGCGGATGTAGATGGCATAAGCCGCTGAGCTCAGTGATTGCCTCAGTGCTATTGTCATGATATCACCTTACCAGCCAAATGACAGAGATTTGGGCAGCGATGTATTGCTGGACCTGGGGAGTATAAGTACCATAAAGGTCCTTTTTGTTTTTACTTGTAAATGAGCCTATGGCCAACAGAAGGGTACAACCCTTTAAAAAAAAAATGCAGATTTTCAGTTGATTAAACATTTTTTACTGTTAACTTCTGTAGGTTGAACGTTTTACAGTGCAAATTTACTTGTTCAGAGAGTTTCCTTGCTCATTATGTCTGCAGATAAGCCTCGTTCCATATGTTGAGTAACCGTCCTTTTAACCCCTTCATGACCCTGGACTTTTTCATTTTTCATTTTCATTATTTGCTCCTCTGCTTCCAAGAGCCATAACTTTTTTATTTTTTATCACGTTTGTTTTTTGGGTTCTTTAGTCGCCATGTTCACTATATGGTAAAACTGACGTGAAGGTGTGATGCCTCGAGTCAGTACGAGTTTGTAGATACCAAACATGTATAACTTTACTGGCATCTAGAGGGTGAAAAAAAGATTCAGAAGTTTGAAAAAAAAAATCACACTTTTTGCGCCATGTTCTGCACCCTGTAGCGTCCTCATTTTTTGGGATCTGGGACTGTGTGATGGCTTATGTTTTGCGTCTTGAGCTGACGTTTCTAATGATACCATTTTTGTGTAGATACGCTGTTTTGATCGCCTGTTAGTGCATTTTATAGCAAAGTTGCTTTTTTTTTCCATTACACAGTTTACAGCTCTTAATTGATTTTATATATTGATAGATTGGGCGAAACGCTGCAATATCAAACGTATTTTAACCCAAAGGGTTATCCGCTCTGGACCTGTAAACCCCCCCCGGTGCATGGCAAACTAAATGCAGCATGTCTGCTGCATTCAGTGAATGGGGTCCCCCATGTCTCTAGTCCCCCTGTAAGCTTTAAAGGGGAACCTGTCACTTAAACTAGCCCTCCTAACCTATGAATATCTGTCCCTGCAGCCTCAAACACTTTCTCAACCATCCCTGTCTGAGCTTATATAGCGATCTACAAGTGCAATAAAGCAATTTAGAAACTTACAGAATCAGTGTCTGATGGGCGTTCCTCCAGGGGGCTTTAACGGTGAGGCAGGGTCTCCTGGGCTGCGCTCCACCTGCCTCCATGCTGAAGTTACTCCCCGATGGACAGCATTTTATTTCCGGACCTCGGGCACCATTCAAAGTACCCGCCCATTGCGTCATCGCTATGACGTGGTCACGTGATGCCGGCCCCGCGTCACTTCCGCCCATCGTATTGCTGGGTGTGCTAACAAGCGCACAAGCCACCTTCAGAGCATGCGCAGATGACATGCTGAAGGCGACCTTGTGCGCTTGGTACACCCGGCGATACGATGGGCGGAAGTGACACGGGGCCGGCATCACGTGACCGCGTCATAGCGATGACGCAATGGGCGGGTACTTTGAATGGTGCCCGAAGTCCGGATATAAGAATGCCGTCCATCGGGGAGTAATTTCAGCATGAGGCGGGGGGGAGCGCAGTCCTCACTGCCTCCTCCTTGTGTATTCCGCCCCCTCTATGTGTTTGCAGCCGCCACCTCTTCTCCTGGGTCTGCCCTCCTCTTCTACTCCTGCTCTGTGTGATGTCAGGCAGTCCATATTTTGTTCTAAAACCTGATTGCTACAGAATAAAATGGTAAAACAAAATCTTCCATTAATCCAATAACATGTTTTTATTTTTTTGTTTTTTTTATTGTTTAATTTATAAAAACCTCATGATCATTTCCACTTTTAAGGGACTTGCATATGTTGAATACGAAAATGAGACCCAGGCTTCACAGGCTGTAATTAAATTGGATGGCACAAAAATGAAGGACCATACGATCAAGGTGGCGATTAGTAATCCTCCCATAAGGAGACCACAAGAAAGCCAAGAGGCCATTCGGTCAACGCCTATGATTCCTCGACAAACCTACGGACCGTATGTATAGAATTAAACGTTACAGATTTATGGGCCCTTCACCTTCTATTTGTAATATTACTGTACTTTGGTGATAAATGCTAAATGGGAAATTTCTGTGCAAGTTGTTACTTTTTCCATATATGATGCTAACTCACAAGCAACATTCTACTTGTCAATTTTTCATCCCAGCTCCGTTGCATCTGTATATTTTAACCCCTTTTTCTTGAAAAGGCATCAGCTAACCAGTCCAATGATTCATTTATTGATTTATTTTTAAAAAAATTTACTATTAAAACTGTTTGCTCTTTTTATAAGTTAATAAAGGGATGTTGTAACTTTTTTCATTATAGGGACAGGACTATGTGAAAGGTGTTCCTGTTTTTATCATCATTATTACTATTGTTATTATAATGTATCTTTCATGATGTGACGGGCAAAAGGTATCAAGATTTTTTGTGGGGGGAGGAGAGGAATTACAGAAAACATCCCTTCTGAACCCACTTGTGGGTGTTTCGTAAGTGAGCAACGACTGCCCAATACCTTGTGTAGCTGTTACCCTAGAGCACCTTAAAAACATTTTTGAGCACCTTAAAATTACAGCCGTCTGGAATAAGGCTCCCCTTTCTGTGGTTCGTTGCAGCTCTCACAAATTCACCATATTTGTTTCTATGCATATCCATCATGCAGCGTAATATGTCATGTCTGCTTTGTGTAAGAGCGGTAATCTAGTATGTGAGATTGTACATTAATTGGCATCAGGAAAAAAATTATTCCTTTTATCTCAGACTGTACAATCGGTATGTGATGCATGTAGAATCTCTTGTATTCTATGCAATGCAACTTCACTTTGCTGTCCTATGCTTCCTACTAGTGATAGCTGACATGGAGGAATCTATCACAAGCAGAAGGCAGATACAAAATTGCATTGCAGACAGCTCATAAATTACACACTAACTAAAGCAGATGTACACAAAGGTATACACAAAAGCAACTACAACAGCCTAAACTACAGGTTAAAGGTACGAAAAAGAACTGCTGCTGGAGGGCAAACTCAAAATAGCACACGGCAGAGATGAATGCTATCTTGATACATATCTCAATTTTTTCTGCCCACAAATAGGGAAATTTGGTAATGTTAAAACATTTAAAATAATTTGGTTTGTTTTTTATTAACAGGAGGTAGAGGAAGAACCCAGGTTGCTCTCTTACCCAGATCTCTGCAACGCCAGAATATACCAAGCGCCACAAAGACAGAAAATGGTACCCAGCAGACACGAGACCCTTCATCGGGTGATGGCGCGGAGCCCCAGAAGATGTCTAATGCTGACTTTGCCAAGATGTTTCTTCAGAAATAATTAATCTGGGACCTGTGCAATGAGAAAAAAATGTGAAAAAAATGACTGCCTTTTGTGACCTTATACATTACTGCACCTACTTACAGCTCCACTAAACACTTGGACTGCAGGTTCTGCCCAGTCAGGCTGTATATGTACAGTTTGTTTTACAGGTTGTTCGTTTTTCTAGGTTCTCTTTACCTTTGTTTTAATAATGCAGACTTTAAGCTTCCTTATTTCCCTCATATTGAGGCAGGCAAGGCAGTGAGGGTAGTTTATATTGGTCTGTTGAGGTATGTTTTTACACTTCTTGTTGCAGAATGTCTGTTGATCGCACTCCGTTGCAAATGTATAGAGAAATTAGCCCGGATATGGGCATTTTATATGTATTCCCCCTCCTTTCATGCATTGTTTTCCCTGTGAAGTTTAGTATTCCTTTATGTTGGTTAAAACTGGATTAAAGCATATGCTGTACTCAAAAGCCAATCTAAGCCATATGCAGTTAGCAATTTTGTGAGCATTTCTGCTTTTGTGACACTTGCATTCACTGCCCAAGGTTCATATTGGGTAACGGGATACATTTTATGAGTATTGTGGCTCTTTGCAGTATTTGGACAATATCAAAGCAGAATCTTTTTGTTTCTTTGCTCATTTCATTTGTAGATTTAACTATAGCTCTGACACCTACCAGAAGAAAACTAAAAAGTGCCCATTAGGACACTACTGTATTCTTAAAGCTCTTCTACTGTTAGGTAAAGTAAATGTGCACATTGTGATATGTCATAAGATGGCATTGCAAGGGTAATGGACTGCAAAAAGCCTTTAAGTTCGATTCTGCCTTTTGCAGAGGAGACATGTCTCTGTACTTGACTTACTGCTAAAGTACCTTCATTATGTGGATCAGTAGGGATGTCCGCTTCTATAACTTCTAATATCAAGTTTCAACTCTCCCCATAGTGCTCCCATCTTTGAGAGGAGTGTGGCTAATTTTTCACACCTAGTGGAATATTGCAAGCAGACACAACAGTCCAACTTGGCAGTGAGGCCACATATTTGGGTTTTGTTGGTGTTCCTGCATTTTTTGGCAAATCGTTTCTGGGTTTTGCACCTAAGGAATAGGTGAAATGATGGAGACTTGAGAAAATAGAACAGGCAGAATGTGAGTCAATTCTTTAAAGGGAACCTGTCAGCTACTTTATGCCCCCCAACCTATCACTATATGTCCCTGCAGCTTCCTAGTCCATTCCTAAGCATCTGAGCTAAAAGTGTAGTTTAATAGCTCATCATACCTGGAAGCAGCCCATCCATTTTAGTATCTGCTTGTACATGAGGTTATCACGGCCACTGGATGGAAGGCAGGGATGACATAGAAAGAACGCCCAGACTGTCTAGACCAGAGGTCCCCAACTCAGGCCTCAAGGGCCGCCAACAGTGCAGGTTTTCAGGATTTCCTTAGTATTGCACAGGTGCTAATGTGATCATCTGCACAGGTAATGATTCCAAGCCTTGTTCAATACTAAGGAAATCCTGAAAACCTGCACTGTTGGCGTCCCTCGAGGCCTGGATTTGGGGACCTCTGGTCTAGACCGTGCCTAATTAACATGGGAAAATGTAAGTTATAAAATTATTTTTTTATTAAACTACACTTTGAGCTCAGATAGGGATGCTTAGGAGTGTACTAGGAAGCTGCAGGGACAGATAGTGATACCTTGGGGGGCATAAAGTAGCTGACAGGTTCCTTTTAAAGAATATACGTTGCCATATATACCTTTCCTGTTAATTCTTCCATTCTTTCTCTTTGGGGCTGCCAGAAAAGTCTAACCACGGCTCTAGGCAACCTTATAGTGAATGTCTGGAGCTCAGATTCATACTGATAAAAGATCCTCCTTCTGTTGATCAGTGCGGGTCCTAGCTGTTGGGCTCCCACTAAACAACTAATTGTCACCTTTTCTGTAGATAAGTGATCATTTTAATACTTGATAATGCTATGTCCACTGTTTCCATATGACATTACATTGGAGTGAACTAAAGAGCGGTCCTTGAACTAACAGTTTATTAAAAATTTCACATTTAAAAATTTCAATAAGTTGTTTCTTGCTTTCATTTTAGAAAACAGGCTAATGGCAAAAAACAAGCAGTGATTACATTTCCTATAGGGGTCCAGTTTTCCCAAAACCCTATAAAAGAAATTCTGCTAGGCTTATATAGTGTTAAATTCTTGTTGCCTTGTCACTAAGTCATAATGGCAGGGTTTTTACATGTTGCTCAGTCTTCCAAGAAATTGTTTTTAACTTGTGCCAAGTTGAATGTTGTCTGCCTAGTGCACATATGTGGACAATGTCCTAAATTACATATATAGTTTTCCTGTTTATTTTCAGGGTTGATTTTGGGTGTCCAACCTAGAAATATAACAATTTCTGTGTGATGCAATCTGCAACAATGTTCTTCCAAGCACAGAAGACAACTACACCTTTCACCATATCACAGTCACCATAAGCCACTGGTTTATTAATGTTACACTTTTCTTAACATCTGTGATGGATACATGTGGAGGTTAGAATGAAAATATCTATTTTTTTTCCATATATATTTATTATATATATTATAGTATATGAATATAATATATATAATCTAGTATATGAATTTGTGGCAACGTTCACCTCCCTGTGCTAACTTTAGCTACAAATGCCATGATTGGAGCCAAAAATTAAATTTATTTTAAAATATATATTGTGTTCTTTAAAATTTTGTTTCATGTCAGATGCAAGAAAATGCAAAGCTTTGTAAAAATACAATTGCAATGCCCTTTTTTAAAAAGCTTTAGTGCTCAAAGGGCCATAAAGCAGTGTCTTTTGTGGTCTTCTGTACTAGGTGGTAGCTGCAATTTACTGCAGACATGCACTTTTGTTTTGGTCATTTGTATGCCATGCAGATTTTGTTTTGTTTTGTTATTTCGGGTTTATTAAACTAGTTACCTAAAGCATCCTAAAGTGGCTGTAGAAGTCTGTTGTATTGTCGTGTTCATTGCTTTCATAGCTTTTACATCTGCCAAAAAATTAGCATGCCATTGAAGTCTTCTATGCACTGCCTGACGGACATATTTGCAGGATTCTTCTAAGAGGCCTTGGTGTGAACCCTGTAGATCTTTGCAAAGGTATTAATAGAATACCATAGCAACTTTGACAGAGCTGTGAGACAGGCCTGGTGACTGACTGCCAAGGAAGACCCCACTGCCCAATTGGAGTGAGCTGTGACCCTGAATGGGTAAGTTCTGAGGGTAGAACAATGTCTTTTCTGATCATCATAATGGGAGACCCAGACAATGGGGTTTAGGGCACTGCCCTCCGGAGGCCACACTAGGTACTACAAGTTTGTAGACACCGCCCCCTCCGCATATAAACCCCTACCGCAGGGAAGACCCTCAGTTTTAAACTTAGTGTGCTCGGAGGTATCACACACTTTGCTTGCACATCACAGCATTCTCACAGCTTACGTGATGGCGTATGAAGATAAGGTAGGTCCCGGTCGGGGACCTCCGGCAGTCTCCCTGTTCACCCATGGGGGAACACACAGGTTGAGGTACCGGAGGGCCTAGAGCCTGGGCACATGGTGTTCTCCCGGTACGCTGCCGCGCTCCTTCCCATCCCTCTTTGGGGGGCTCTGAGAAGTGGGAGACAGGAGCCTTGCACAGCTCCGCTCCGTCCGAGGCCTCCCTAAATGGTGCTTACAGACCGGACTGGAGCCAGCCCAGTCCGAGGCCTCCCTAAATGGTGCTTACAGACCGGACTGGTGCTGAACCCCCGTCCGAGGCCTCCCTAAATGGTGCTTACAGACCGGACTGGCACTGAGGCACTTTGTGTCTCCGGTGTGCCTGGGGGTAGTGTCTGGCACTTTATGTGTTTCATGACACTCAGACCGCGCGCACACCGCGGGTCCGCGGTTCTGGCAGTGTACCCTGTGCTGGGGTCACCATAGCTGACCGCCCTGTGGTATCGCAGGGGCTGCGGCTGCGGGCTACAGATGTTGAAGCCCTGGGTATAGTGTTATTACTATATCTCCCGCGCTGCGGGCTCCGGCACCAGATTTGTTAAGATGGCTGCCTGGAGATAGGTGGAGCAGCCCATAGGGTGATGTCATCACTGGGCGTGTGTGTGTGTGCTTCCCGCGTGTTTTTGGCTCCGCCCACGTCTTTACTGGCGGCGGCCATTTTCTCCTCACTTCCCTACTGGGACTGGATGAGTGCACTGCTGCACTCCCGGAGGAGACCGGTCGTTACCCTCGCGGAGGCCACACACTCACCGCTCCCCTCCACCGCTTTGAAGCGGTCGGTAAGCCGCCGGTGTTCCGGTTTTCTACTTGGCTTATTCTTTTCCTCTGCTGTCGGCATGGCCCAAGCAAAGAAAAGTGCTGTGAAGGCAGACAATTCTACCGCTACCTGTGCTACATGCAACGGGACGCTGGTTGAGGGGTCCTGCAATAATTGCGGACGCCCAGAGGCCCGGACTGATAATGCAGAGGCAGCAGCTCCGGTGCTGTACCCTGAGGTTCAGGTGATCCCAGGGCCATGGGAAACACAGAATAAGATTAATGAATCTGTGTTATCCAAACTGTCCTCCATGTCGCAATCCCTGGAGGCACTGACTAGGAGGCTGGGAAGCCCAGCTGCGCCTTCAAGTTACCCCCCGGGTGTCATCTCTTTCTGCTGCTAGACCCCTTAAACGGGCTCGCCGGGATGAATCACCCGAGATCCAGGTCCTCTCTGAGGAGGAGCGTCACTCTGATGGTGACGAGGATGATGGGGGTTCAATGCTTGAATCTATGTCAGAACCACCGGACGGGGTGGAGGATCTGGTGTCCTCAATAAACGAGACTCTACGTCTCGTGGCACCCCCTGAGGAGGTGGAACTGCACCCTAAGGAGGTGTATCAGTGGCTGCAGCCGGAGGCTCGCCCATGTGGCTCCTTTATGGACCACACTAACTTTGGAAGGGTGGTTAGAGCACCCAGGATTCATCCTGGGCGGCGTTATGTCCGTAAATCTAAGGACACTCGCTTCCCCTTTCCCCAGGAGGTGCTTCAGGAATGGTCGCAGTCCCCGAAGGTGGACGCTTCCATGACCAGGATTGCCGCACGCTCCCTGTTCTCTGCCTCTGATAGCTCCTCATTGAAGGACGCAACGGATAGACAGGTCGAGCAACTCGCCAAGTCTTCCTATGAGGCTGTGGGGTCTTCATTTGCCCCTAATTTTGCCACGGTCTGGACTCTGCAGGCGATCACGTCCTGCTTAGATGGTATCACTGACCTGGCGGGGTCCAATACAGAGGTACTGGCGCTTACTGATAGGGCAAGGGCCTATGCAGATTACGCCAGGACTGCGACCCTAGAAACTGCCACCCGCTCTGCTGTGGCTTCGGCCAATGCTATAGCGATTCGCAGGTTGTTGTGGCTGCGTCTATGGGACTCAGATGCCACGTCTAAGAAGATTCTGCAGAATCTTCCATTCTCTGGCGACAGACTTTTTGGCACTGAGCTGGATAAGCTAATAAAGGATTCTGCGGAGTCTAAGATCCCACAGAATAAGCCTAAGCCACGGTATACTGTTAAAAGGAACCCAAAACAGTGGTCCTTTCGGTCCAGCTCGCAGTCCTCAGCTTCATCCGCTCGCACGGACAGAGGGGGCAAGCCCGCTACTCAGTGGCGCCCCAAAGGTCGTCAGAAGAAGTCACCGGGGGCAGCAGCTGCCACCCCCAAACCCACTTCCGCATGACTCGCTCTCCAGTCCTGCCGCCCCACAGGTGGGGGGCCGCCTGTCCCGTTTTCAGGACAGATGGTTACTCCACGTTCAAGATCAGTGGGTCCGAGACGTAGTCTCACGCGGTTACAGGATAGAGCTGACGTCGCGGCCAACACACCGATTCCATCGGTCTGTTCCATCTCCAGACAAGGCTCAGGCTTTTCATCTGGTGTTGGAGGGACTCCGAAGAGACGGAGTAGTGGTACCAGTGCCTTCCAGGGAGAGGTTTCGGGGTTTTTACTCCAACCTCTTTATTGTCCCAAAAAAGGACGGCTCCTTCCGCCCGGTTCTGGATCTAAAACTGTTCAACCGTCACGTGTTGGTTCGGAAGTTCCGTATGGAATCCCTGCGCTCCGTGATCGCGGCTGTGTCACAGGGGGACTTCCTTGCGTCGATAGATATCCGAGACGCTTACCTTCACGTGCCCATTGCACCGGCTCATCAGCGCTGGTTGAGATTTGCAGTGGGGGAAGAACACTTCCAATTTGTGGCGCTGCCTTTCGGGCTCGCCTCGGCACCACGGGTGTTCACAAAGGTAATGGCCTCTATGATGGCTCTCCTGCACGTGCAGGGGCATGCCGTTATACCCTATCTGGACGACCTACTGATCAGGGCGCCATCGGAACACCTTTGTCGGCAAAGCCTGGAGGTGACCATGAAGTCTTTGGAACAGTTTGGGTGGCTTCTCAATATCCAGAAGTCCACTCTGGTTCCGACCCAGTCATTGACATATCTGGGCATGGACTTCCACACGGACTCAGCCCTGGTGTCTCTGCCACGAGCCAAGCAGCTGGCGATCCACTCGGGAGTGCAAAATGTCCTCCTGTCACCACAATCATCCCTAAGGGTATTGATGAAGCTGGTGGGGCGCATGGTAGCTGCGATAGAGGCGGTGCCTTTCGCACAGTTTCGCCTCCGTCCTCTCCAGCTGGAGATTCTCCGCCGATGGGACAAAAGGACGATCTCTCTGAATCGGCTGGTGGCTCTTTCCCAACCGACCAGGGATTCCTTGCAGTGGTGGCTCCAGCCCCGTCACTTGTCGCGGGGCCGGTCCTTCCTCAAACCGTCATGGTTAGTGGTGACCACAGACGCCAGCCTGAAGGGCTGGGGTGCGGTGTTCTTACACCACAGGGCTCAAGGCCTCTGGACTCAGTCGGAGTCGGCGTTGCAGATCAACGTGCTGGAGATCAAGGCGGTCTATCTGGCGCTACTGGCGTTTCAGAAATTTCTGTCAGGACAGCCCATTCGGGTGCAAACCGACAATGCGACGACCGTCGCCTATATAAATCATCAGGGAGGGACCAGAAGTGCTCAGGCCCTCGCCGAAGTCCACCGAATTCTATCCTGGGTGGAGGACAACGACTGCCTGATCTCCGCAGTTCACATCCCAGGGGTCGAGAACTGGGAGGCCGACTACCTGAGCCGGCAGGGGATGGACGCCGGAGAGTGGTCTCTTCATCCAGACGTCTTCCGGGACATCTGCAGCAGATGGGGCACTCCGGACGTGGATCTGATGGCCTCGCGGCTGAATCATCAGGTGCCGCAATACATGGCGAGATCCTGTGATCCTCAGTCTCTGGGGGCAGACGCCCTGATCCTGAGTTGGTCCAGCTTCCATCGTCCATATGTGTTCCCACCTCTAGCCCTGATTCCCAAGGTTTTGTGGAAAATCAGGACGGAGTGCAACATAGCCATTCTAGTGGCTCCGGATTGGCCCAGGAGGTCCTGGTATCCGGATCTGTGGCAACTGTCAGGCGGACTCCGCTGGGCTCTTCCAGACCGCGCGGATCTCCTCGCGCAAGGCCCATTCTTCCACCTCAATTCCAGGGCCCTCAGATTGACTGCATGGCTCTTGAGGCCTGGCTGCTAACATCCAGGGGCTTCTCTCCTACAGTGGTTGCCACGATGAATCGGGCCAGGAAACCTGTATCCAGGAAGATATACCACAGAACGTGGAAAATCTTTTTCGCCTGGTGTGCCTCTGCTGGACGGGCACCGTGGCCCTTGTCAATACCGACGTTGTTGGCTTTCCTACAGTCGGGTCTGGAATTGGGCTTATCCCTCAGCTCCCTGAAGGGTCAAGTATCAGCTCTTTCAGTGCTGTTTGACAGGCGTTTGGCGCTCCTTCCTAAGGTCCGTCAGTTTCTGCAAGGGGTGTCTCGGGTGGTTCCACCGTATAGGCGACCTCTAGATCCTTGGGACCTTAACATGGTCCTGACTGCTCTGCAGAAACCGCCGTTCGAGCCTCTGAGGGACGTTTCTCTCTCTCATCTGTCCCAGAAAATGGTTTTTCTGGTGGCAATTACGTCTCTGAGACGGGTTTCAGAATTGGCTGCACTTTCGTGCAAGTCGCCCTTTCTGGTAGTCCACCAAGACAAGGTGGTGTTGCGCCCGCGGGCGGAATTTTTGCCGAAAGTGGTTTCCACTTTCCACTTGAACCAAGAGATTGTTCTTTCTTCATTTTGTCCCGCTCCTGTTCATCAGGTTGAGCGCGACCTCCACACTCTGGATCTGGTGAGGGCTGTACGCATTTATGTGTCCAGGACTGCCTCCTTCCGGAGTTCTGACTTTGTTCATCCTTACGGCGGGTCGCTGTAAGGGGTCCGCGGCATCGAAATCGACCTTGGCCAGATGGATCAAGGCGCCCATTCAGGAGGCGTACCGTTCTGCGGGTCAACCTCTTCCGGTGGGCTTGAAGGCGCACTCGACCAGAGCAGTCGGTGCTTCCTGGGCTTTGCGACATCGCGCTTCAGCTCTGCAGGTGTGTCAGGCGGCCACTTGGTCCAGCCTGCATACTTTCTCTAAGCACTATATGGTGCATGCCCATGCCTCGGCGGATGCGAGTTTGGGCAGGCGGGTCCTCCAGGCGGCGGTTGCCCACCTTTGAGGGGGACCGTATCTTTACACGTCTTTGAGGAACTCTTCCCGCCCTGGGGTTTTGCTTTAGGACATCCCCATTGTCTGGGTCTCCCATTATGATGATCAGAAAAAAGAGAATTTTGTTTACGTACCGTAAATTCTTTTTTCTTGAGTCATCAATGGGAGACCCAGCACCCACCCAGTTGTTCTGTTGCATGTTTGCATTTGATCTGTTCCCAGTTGGGACAGTTTATTCCGGGTTGTTGGACCGTCTGTGTACAGTTCCTTTCCCGATGTATCGGGTGTGGTTTATTTTGTCTCCTCGCAGCTTATGAACCAAACTGAGGGTCTTCCCTGCGGTAGGGGTTTATATGCGGAGGGGGCGGTGTCTACAAACTTGTAGTACCTAGTGTGGCCTCCGGAGGGCAGTGCCCTAAACCCCATTGTCTGGGTCTCCCATTGATGACTCAAGAAAAAAGAATTTACGGTACGTAAACAAAATTCTCTTTTTGTTAGGGTATGTGCACATAGTGCATTTTTGCTGTGTTTTTGACATGCGTATTTACCATGATTTTATGCAAATGTATGCTAATCTACTCCTGCGTTAGGTTTTGCTGGAAAGTCCAATGTGTTTTGCGGAACAGCTGTCTACACACTTTGATTTTTGTTCTCTGCAGAATGTATAAATACCCTAGGTTTTGCTGCGTTTTGAAAAGAATGAGCATGTCAATTCTTCCTGCGTTTTTGCTGCAGTCTATGGCAAGAATGCAGAAAAAATGCAGCTACCAAAACGCATCAACAACGTGCAACATACCGCAGACAAGAACGCAGCAAATCTCCTGCCAAGGAATCTAGAGATCGTAGAAACCTCTACAGGTTTTGCTGCGTTTTTAACTTCAGCAAAAACGCCGTGTGCGCACATACCCTTAAGATGTAAAAAGGAAACCACCTTAGGAAGGAAAGACTTAATTGAACTCAGTCACCTTGTCCTGGTGGAACACCAGGTAGGTATAGGACGGCAAGCTAGAGCCACGAGTTCAGGCACACCTTTGATAAAGGTGATGGCTGCAAGGAAGGCAACCTTCCAAAGAGTAAGTATAGATAGGCTTCCTAAAGTGGTTTAAATGGAGAAATCTGATGAACGTCCAGAATGAGGTAGAGGTCCCAGGGTTCCACAGAGGGCCAGTAAGGTGGAACAGAATGAGAACTGCTTGAATGAAGGTTTTGATCTGAGGATGAGACTACAGATGTATCTGAAAAAGAATGGAAAGCACCGAAGTTTGACCTTGAGGGAACAAAGAGATAAGTTAGCCTCGAGATCTGACTGTAGCAAGGGGATCACAAAATCTGCATATGCTACTGCTCTGGGATGTATATAGCTAAAATCGCTGGAACATTCTGCCCATGACAGAATCTGGATGACTTCTGACATCATCGTCTGACTTCATGTATTGCCTTGGTGGTTGTCATATGCCACAGCTTGGTATTGTCTTATTGAACACAAATCGGACGTCCAAAGAGAAGATCCTGCCAGTGAAGGACAGCCAAAGAAAATCCTTGAGTTCCAGAATTTTGATGGGCAGGCATGCTTCCTGATAGTTCCATCGGCCCTGGACCGTGAATATCTGAAAAACTGCTCACCGACCTAGGAGGCTGACTATTTTCCAACATATCGGCAGGAATGATCTTCCGTGTCTAAAGATAGGAGTGTGTCTCCACTAATGCAAGGACTTCTTGACCAGGGAAGAAGTAAAGGAAGCTGGTCCAGGGAACCAGGGAGTTGATCTGTCACATCTTGAAAGGAAGAATAGCTGTAAGAGACAAGTGTCAAACTGTAAATGACTCCATTGCGGCTACTATCTTGAACAGAACACTCAAGAAAAATCGTGCTGAGCAAGGACAGGGGCATTTGAGAGGACGATTCCTGTTCAGTATAGCTAAGTACTTTTTCTTGATAGAAAAACGCCTGCGCGGGCTGTGTTGATTAGCATACCTAGGAAGGCTACGCGCTAGACTGGGATTAAAAATGACTTAGACTTGTTGACAATTCAAACTAGATGGTGAAAAGTGTCAAGAGTATTTTAAAGGTTCTTGAGGCTGACTGTGAAGTTGCCTTGATTATAATATCATCCACATATGAGATCTCCTGAATCCCCATGGCTCAATGTATGGCCGTAACGGCTGCCATTATTTTCATGAAAACCTTGAGTGCTGTGGCAAGGCCAAAGGGGATTGCTGTGAGCTGGAAACTGAATTTCCATAGAAATCTCTGGTGATGAGGGAAAGGAGAAACGTATAGATAAGCATCTTGTATGTCTACTGAGCAGAGGAACATATCTGGTTCCTTGGAGGCTATGACAGACTGAAGGGACTCCATTCTGAAGTGACACCGGTGGACGCATTTGTTCAACAACTTGAAGTCCAGAATGAGGCTAACAGAGTCATCCTTCTTTGGGACCACAAATGGGTTTGAATAAACACCATAAAAACGTTCTTGAAGAGGAATGGGAATTATGACACCTGACTTTTTGAAGTGAATCAATAAAAGCCTTGAAGAAACTGGGGATGAGAGGAGCCATTTGAAGGGCAAGACTGAAAGAAATAAGATGGACGTAGAATATTCCACTCTATCTTGTAGCAGAAGCAGATGACTACTCAGGCATTGTTGGTGACCAACAGCCAGAAGTCCTGGAAAAATTAAAGGTGGCGACACAACTTGAGAAGAAAAACCCAGAACGGTATGCCTCGTCATGTGGAGGGAGACTCTGTTGGACATTTTGTTTGAAGGGTCTGCTCTGTTGGCCTCCTGGGTGCCACAAATGTGTCAGCTTGATTCTTCTCTATTTCTGACGGGCTGGAGACTTGTTTCAGCTATTGGAATTCCAGGTCGAAAATTGACAAAAGGAACAGAACCAAAGAGTGTGTTTTGTGGGAGGGGGCACTTGGACTTTGGATGTGAAAGTGAAGTGCTCTTCCGTCTTCTGACATTCGATATGATCTTGTTCCAAAAAGTCATGAACCCTGGAAGGGGAGACCCGTGAGCAGGGCTGTGGAGTCGGAGTCGGGTTTCCATTTTGGGTGGAGTTGGAGTCTGATTCAGGGAAATTGAGGAGTCATTAGAGCAAGATGTTTGACTCCAAATCCACAACCATGGCTGTGAAGTCAGTAGGCCAGAGTCTTTGTCCATTTTGGTGGAGTCGAAGTCTGATGTTTGGCTTACCAACTCCACAGCCCAGCCAGTTAGAGACTTCTTGTATGCTGAATCAGAGTTCCATGTTTTCAGCCACAAGGCCCTACGTATTGCGATAATGTTGTCAGCAGCAATAGTGGAAAAGCTAGCTTAGCTCTAATCTCCAAAGAGTGCACTTATTAAGATATAACCTTTAACCTCTAGCGGTATTCCCGAGCAGGACTCGGGGTTAAATTTCACTGCCAGAAGCGGTAACCTCGAGTCCTGCTCGGGGTGAATGCCAGAGCTTGAATCTGAGCCCCCTTACCCCATCCTGGTGGTCCAGCGGGATCCCGATGTGCTCTGTCTGTGATTCCCAGTGGGGGCTGCCATCTTGCTTCCTGGATCTGTGTCTCTGAGCCGCAGAGGCTCATGGGAGGCGGAGCTAGGCGCAAGATCCAGCTAAATAAAGTGACACACACAATAAATAAAAAGTGTAATCCTGTCAGAATTCCAGTCAGATACATTGTATACACTGAGATCTGACATTCTGATCATCCTCACTGCCCTGCTTGCCATTGTCATTTCTGCCATGGCATCGGTCTCCGAAGCAAGCGCCGCGTCTCCAAAGCAACTTTATGTTTGATTTTATCACATCTGAGAGGTCTACTAGAGTCTTCTTTGATCAGGTAATTACTAAGAATTGCAGGCCTACTGTACATAACACCAAATTTCCATGCAAAAAATGGTACCGCTTTTAGCACGAAATTCCTGACATAATCGTACCACCAGGGAGGTTAATAATTCAATTAAAATTAATTCCAATTATGTGGGACCCTCACACCAAGTGTCCATAAAAACATCATCCACACAGGGGAGGGGGTTATTTCCCTACGTTCACCCTGGTACAGGTTTTTCCTTTGCCACTTCCCAAGAGTGTAAATGACCACTCAGGGTCCACTGTATATTATTAAACCGACATATTATTATATTATTAAACATCAGGGATCATGAGTATATATCTCATGTATTACCAAAAGAGAACTGTTTCCATATCCCAAGAAGATTACAGTGTGGTGTATTCATTTGTTGGTGACCGCACTAAGTACTGCATCATTAAGCGGTTTAATAATATATAGTGGACCCTGAGTGGTCATTTACACTCTTGGGAAGTGACTTTGTGCAGTAAACAGCATCTATCAGTGAGCTCCTCCTCCACTGAGGCAGGCTGGAGGTGGAGGAGGATGATAGGAGTGGTTAATGGAGCGGGCTGACGCACTTCCGGTCTTTGGAACGCAAACCGGAAGTAGCGTGTGCTAATGGAACGCACGCAGACACGCCCACTTCATTACTCACTTCCTCTGTGTACTGATAAAGGGGATTGTGGCTGGGAGCCCGGCGCCGCTGATATCAACACAGGAGAGGGGTTTATCAGGTCCCTCTGCAGCATCCCCAGGGCCAAGTACAGCCCCTGGTGCCCAACTAATATATGCTCTCCTGACGACACCCACACGGCAACCTGTGGGTAGAAACGTGTCGAGTGTGGACGAACATATGTACAGCTGTACAGATAAGTAGATAGTGTCATAGCCTGGAGAAGCGCCCGAGTGCGGCGTGAAACGGCCCGTTGCTTTTTTTAGGGGAATAACCATCCTCCCCCCTGCACCCCTGAACATGCATTTATGCTGTTTTAATGTAATTTATCTGAAATAAAGGATTCATCCTGGAGAACGGTGAGTGCTGCCATCCATCTGTTCTGCTGAATATCACAAGATACACTCTATAACCTGGAAGTGCACCACACGTGACAAGGACGCTGGCAGGAGCCAGAGGAATATCAGCAGTGTGAGCTCCAGCTGGGAGCAAGGTCTGCGGAGGGGAGACTGAGGACAGCGAGTGGTGCCCGGCATCTACATAAAGTAAGTAGATTGTATATAAGCAACACGAGAATAGGTTAGATCAGACAGGAATAAACAGAGTGATGGATGAGTGATGTGAGTCCAGATAAGCACAGTGGAATATAGATCGTTCACCCTGGTAGCAAAGATACATATATAGGTGGACAGGTAGTTGGTGTTATTCCTATATCTATGTGGCAAAGGAACAAAAACCTGTGTATCATTGTATATAGAAAAATTTAAAGGGTAAGCTCTGTACCACTGGTTATTTTGGATACTCATTCTTCACACACACAGACTCACAGACACTCACAGACACTCACAGACACACACAGACACACACAGATACTCACAGACACACACACACAGACTCACACGGACATACACAGACACACACACACAGACTCACACACACACACACACACACAGCTTCGTGGGGACCTCATTTTTGGTCCCCACGAAGACAGAGGTCCCCACACTGTTGGTATGTATTCAGGTCCATGTCCCCACAAGTATAGCAAAACAAGTATACACACACACACATACACACACTATATATACTCTGTCTAGGATACTAGGATTTGACCAGTATCCAATAAAAACACATAGAGGAGGGATTTAGGTGTATGCAGGGGGGAAACCCTGAGTAGAGATAGGGATACCAGGGTGAGCCACCGAGGTACGGGGACACCATAAACGTAGTGTGTTTAAAACTCCGTTGACAGGCAGGATATGAGACAGGGTGAACATAGGGAAATAACCCCCTCCCCTGTGTGGATGATGTTTTTATGGACACTTGGTGTGAGGGTCACACATAATTGGAATTAATTTTAATTGAATTATTAAAGGTTATATCTCAATAAGTGCACTCTTTGGAGATTAGGTATATGATTTGGAGTCACAGCTATCTATAATGTGAGATATTCGGAACCTTCGCTTAGCTAGAGTCTCGGTGTGTCTGTCGGGGGTCCTTGAGGGAGACTCTATCCAAGAGAGGGAAAACGGTATTGGTGGATAGCTGAGAGACTGTTTCTTCGAGGGAGACTGTCCATTTCTGAAGACTATCAAGAGTCAAAGGGATACAAGACTTCTATGTGTTTTCTGCTTTGAAAGTGGCTTTCTGGATGCTCCCATTCCTTTGAAAAAATTCAGTTGAATTCCTTTTGGTTTTAGAATACTCGAGGGTTGGACCTTTTATCTTTTGCGATGTGTACCTAACAGCGCCGATCAGATCCACGATTGGCTCGGTTAACCCTTAGGATTGTGCTGTGACTCACTGACAACGCAATCCAAAGTACCCGAAAAGATCTGCATCCTGTTACCTTGACAGCCCGGGGTTTTATAATGACCCCGGAGGCTGTCCTGATTCACTTCCTGTTGGTGATGATCCAGTGACATTTTCAACAAGGAGTTATCACTTCCCCGTATTTTGATGAGAAGCAGCCCATCGAAATACAGGACAAGCTATTGCAGAGTGCAGCACTAAGGCCCTCTAGTGGCCAGTGTAAAATATTACAAAAAAAAAAGTTAGCTTTTAAAAATATGAACCCCTACCTTAAGAGTTCAAATCATCACCCCCCTTTTGCACTATTGAATACAATATGTGGTATCACCGCATAAAGAAATGACCGATCTATCGATATAAAATCAGTTAATCAGATTGCTAAACTGCATAGCGGGAAAAAAGTCCAAATGCAAAAATGACATTTTTCTCTAGTCATCTTCCACAACATGAACATCGGAGGTCATCTCCCCGCCCTAATTGGGGACAGGAATTCAAAGAGGTTAAATACTGAGCCGAGGTTGGGGCTCCGCTCTCCTCCTCCATGCGCTGCTCCCATTTTCATGGTCCTCTTACAACTCGGGACCTCCTTCGGGGAGTAAAGCATGGCGGTGATGTGCGGTCGGGATCCTCCTGCAGCCCCCCGGCGTCCTTGTCTCCTCATACAGGCTGAATCTGAGTGCCGCGTGTACTGGAAGTGAGGTTTTTGCTGTGATGATGACTCCAGATCAGCAGGCATGTTGGGGAATTCCGTTCCGGGTTCCCTCTGACGACCTGAGAGAGGAGGAGCACGGTAATGAATGCTGGGACCTCATTATTTAATCCTGGTTGGGAGATGCCTCCAAGTAGGCCCCATTGTCTGTGTGACTACTGACAGACTGACCATGGACAGCGACAAGTTCTCCCTTAGTCCACCTTTCTCTTTTTAGGGAGACAAGGCCCCTGCCCTAAAGAAGGATAAAGTGCCAACCGCAAGTGTGGTGTATGTGCTACCAAACTTCCCTCAAAGAAACTGTGCCTGCTTTGCACTGACGATCTAGTGCCGAACAGCCCTCCCTGTTGGCTAGCATTAAAACCATCAAGTTAAGAGGTTCAGTCCTCTATGTCTGCCTTTTCCCAGGCCCCAGTGTAACGCAACCTCCTCCTTCTGAGAAAAGGAAAATGGCACATGTAGGGTCTGATTCAGACTGGCGAAGTTTGTATCTCTGGTTCAGATGACGTTTGGGAAAATGAGGGTTCCACTTCCACCCCCAAGCCCGATAATAAAAAAATATACTATTTTTCCTCCGAAGATATGGGGGAACTTATCAACATGATGAGAAGCACCATGTGGGTTGAGGAGGAGGAAGTTAAGCAGTCAGTGCAGGATGAGATGTTTGAGGGGGGGGAAGGGGGAATGGGGCATTAGGGGGTTAAAACCAAAAAAGCAAAAAGGGTTCCCCATACATGAGTACATTCAAAGCCTTATCCATCATGAGTGGGACCTTCCTGAGAAAGGGCTTAGCGTCTCATCAGAGTTGAAGAATAGTTTTCCCCTAGACGAAGATTGTTCTGAGTGTGAGATTCCCAAGGTAGACATGCAGGTGTCCAAAGTGACTCGTCTCAGCTCAAGGATCCCATACATCGTAAGATCAAGAGCTTACTGAGAAAATCCTGGGTCACTTCCACTAATCGTCTAAAAACAAACGTGGCTTCCACCTGTGTCACCCAATCTCTGTTTCACTGGCTCCATACATTAGAAGATCACCTTACTCAGGGAACTTCTAGGGAGGAGATTCTTGACTCTCTCCCCCCTTCAGAAAGCAACAGGTTTCCTGTCTGATGCTTCTGCCGAATCCATGCGTGTAGCAGCAAAGTCTGCAGTCCTCTCCAACTCAGCTACAAGAGCTCTGTGGCTGAAGTAATGGAGTGGTGACATCACCTCTAAGGCTAAGCTTTGTGCAATACCCTTTCAGAGACACCATGTTTTCAGTCCAGCTCTCGATGAGATCTCCAAGAAAGCTATGGACAAGAAGAAAGCACTCCCTGAACAGAAAAACCCCAAACAGTGTTTTTTCCGTCCCTTATGAGATCAGTCCTCCCAGAGGGAATACAAAGGGAAGGGTAAATCAGGCCGTTGGAACTTTGCGAAGGGCGCAAAAATATCCTTGTACCCCTAACACCAGCAAAATGCTGATAAGTAATGACTGCGCTCCTGTCAGGGGCAGACTGTTGGGTTTCCTCACTCAGTGGCAATCTATCTCCACAAACCAGTGAGTTCTCCGTACCATTAGGGACGGATTGAAACTGGAGTTCGAGAGTTTTCCCCCACTGTGCCTAAGTGTCACCTCTGTACAAGCTCAACACCTTCAATACTACCTACTGTTAGGTCTTCAAGCAAATGTGATCTCTAGGGTTCCCCTGCAGGAGTTTTGGCAGGGGCCACTATTCTTGCCTCTACCTAGTCAACAAGCCTTCAGGGAAGCACAGAATTATCATCAATCTGAAACCCCTGAATCGAATGATCACACACAGATGGTTCAAGATGGAATTGATCATCAAATCAGCAATCCCACTCATTGGATAGCATTGGGCGATGGCTACTATAGATCTGAAGGATGCCTATTACCATGTACTAATCCACCCGAATCATCAGAGGTTCTTCAGATTCGCAGTTTCCCATGGTCACCGGATCAGCCATTACCAATTCAGTAATCTCCCATTTGGCAATTCATCAGCAGTGCGGGTATTATCCAAAATTATGTCATTATGTCAAGGCAGTAATTTTCATTCGTCACCAAGGGATTTGCATCATTCCATATTTAGACGATTTCCTAAGTGTTACACCATCTATTCTCCAGCTAAGTCAAGATGTGACGAAGACCTTGGAATTCCCAGAATCCCTGGGCTGGATCCCCAATCTGGAGAAACCGGATCTTCATCCTTCACCAAGGAAAAAATGCATGGGAATTCTCCTGGATTCAGAAAAAAGAACATCCTTCTTGCCCAGAGATCGTCAACTCGATCTCTTCCAAAGGATCTCCAAGTTCAGAGACCAGAGGGCCCCTACCTTGAAGGATTCAATGTCTGTACTGGGATCGCTAACATGCATCCAGGCCCAAGCCCATACATGAGCAATCCAGACTCATGTTCTATTGTCTTGGGGCAAACATCAAAAACCTCTGACCAGGAGAGTGCCTCTTCTCAGTCATGTGAAGTCTTCCCTTTTGTGGTGGCTAAACCCCTGGAACCTCCAGTGGGGGATCAGCAGGAACTGGGACCAGATTCCCCTGAAATACTTACTTTGGACGCCAGTTGGAAGGGCTGGGGTGCTGTGGTAGAGAAAACCCAATTACAGGGTCTATGGTCCCAGACATCAGATCCAGTTCCTCAAACCTCAGAGAACTGAAAGCTATGGAAGAGGCATTGAGAGACGCATCTGCCCTAGTCTAAGGTCATCATGTATGCGTTTATTCCGACAAAATGACCACGGTTGCCTACCTCCGTCACCAGGGGTCATGAAAATGTCAAATTTAATCAATCGCTGCAAGAATTTTTTCTTGGGCAGTGAAACACTTGCTGTCCCTTACAGCAGTTCATTTGCAGGGGTCCGCTAATGTTTAGGGGGACTTTCTCAGCAGAAAGGATGTCCATCCAGGAGAGTGGTGCCTCAACCAGGCAGTCTCTCTATCTATCCTTTGTAAGAAGATGGGGGATTCCGGACGTGGACCTGTTTGCCAATGGCCAGAACACGAAGGTGAAGACTTCTCCCTGTATCCGGCAGACAGAGGATTGGGAATAGATCCTTTTCTCACCCTTGAAAGTTCAACCTACCCTATGCCTTCTCACCAATCCCGGTTTTAGCAAGGGTGTTACAGAAGATACGGAACGATCAGGCAACCACAATTCTAATCGTCTCCATGTGGCCGGAAAGAAGTTCGTACAGCTCTCTGATGGACGTGGCCCAGAAAGATCTGCTACTTCTATCCCAGACAGATGACATCCTTCATCAGGGTCCCCTGTAAGACCCGGACCTTCACAGGCTGAACCTTGCGGCCTGGCTCTGACGCCAGAATCCTAAGAGCGAAAGGGCTTTCAGATCCAGTGATACAAACTCTCCAGAAGAGTTGGAAGCTGGTGACCAATGCCATTTATGGGAAGGTTTGGAAGAAATTCTCATCCTGGTGTTATCTGAATATTCCTGATCCCTTTCATCCTAACATTGCTCAGATTTTGGATTTTCTTCAAAAGGGGCTTGACCTAGGTATCACACCTAGTACCTTGAAGGTACAGATGTCGGCATCAAGCTCTTTCTTTGACCAAAACTTAGCTAGTCATCGCTGGGTAAAACGTTTTATAACCTCAGCTGCTAGAATCCAGCCTAGACTTCGTAGCCGTATTCCCCCTTGGGATTTAAATCTGGTACTGAACAGTTTAAACAGAGATCCGTTTGAACCGTTATCATCTAAGATTCCAAAAAAGTTTACCCTTAAAACTGTCTTTCTAGTAACTATATTTCCTCAAGACGTGTAGGTGAGCTGCAGGCCCTCTCAATGCAAGAGCCTTACTTAAGTTACTGCAGATAGCATTAAGATCCAATTAGATCCTCCTTATTATGCCTCAGGTAGTCTCAGACTTTCACATAGATCGCTATGTGCTACCCTCATTTTGCCCAATTCCTTTCAATGCAAAAGAGGAGACTTTTCACACCCATGATGTTCCCAGGTTGGTTCTTTCCTATCTCCAACAAACCAAAAGTTGGAGAATTGACCGAAATGTATTCATTTAGCCCTCAGGATGGAATAAGGGCAAGAAGGCGGCTAAAAATACGATCCTGCATCACTGAAGACTCATTATTTTATATATGTTCAGTATCCGCATCGTGGGCAGAGAGAGGGGACGTATCTACTGAGCAGATATGCAGATCTGCCACCTGGTCTTCTGTCCATACGTTTACCAGACACTACAGACTCGATCTTAATAGGGATTTAACATTTGGCAGGCGAGGTCTGCAAGTTCTTGTCTCTCCCTAAGAAATTAGTTGTTGGTATTACTCCGATGCTTCTGTTGTGGAAGGTGACTAGAGAAAATAGAATTAGTCTTACCAGTAATTCGGTTTCTAGAAACCTTCCACAACAGCATTAATTTCCCTCCCTATCTGATGTTTCTTATTGGATGATTCCTGCACTTTCATGGTAGTGTGTCCAGAAAAACTGGTGGTTGCAGGAAGGGGAGGGGTATTTAACCACCTTGTTTTCTGTCCCCTATTAGGGCGGAGTGACAACATTCCAATGCTGCTGTCGTGGAAGGTTCGAATTACCAGTAAGACTAATTCTATTTTTTGGTCGCTGCAACATTGCAATCAAATATAATAACGGGCGATCAAAACGCATATCTACCCAAAAATGGTATCAATAGAAATGTCAGCTCAAGATGCAAAACATAAGCCATCACACAGCCCCAGATCCTGAAAAATCAAAACACTACCGGGCACGGAAAACGGTGCCAAAAGCGCAGTTCTTTTTCTTTAAAAACTTGTGAATATTTTTTCAACACTTAGATAACAGTAAAAAAATATATATATATGTCTAGTATCTGCGAAGTCGCACCGACTCAAGGCATCGTACTGACATGTCAGTTTTACCATATAGTGAACATGATGAATAAAAAAAAAAAAATTGCCGTTTTTTTTTTTTGTAATTTCACCTCACATGGAATTTTTTTCACATTTTCATGTACACTAACTACAAAGTAAAATAAATGATTTAGTCTAAAAGTACAACTCGTCACGCAAAAAATACGCCCTTCTATGTCTATATTGACAGAAAATAAAAAACATTATGGCTCTTGGAATAAGGGGAAGGAAAAATGAAAAACAGAAAATCGTTGTGGTTGAAGGGATTAAATAGAAATTTCCCATTGTTACCTGATGCTTTACAATAGCATTCTTTTTTGGGGGAATCAGGACCTAGGGAATGCCTGTCCTGAAGGCCCCAGAGTTCACTTCGAAGACGAGGTGGAGAACGGACATCAGATGTCTTGAACCTGTCTTTCAGATGCCTGGAAGATACCGGTTCTGTCTGTTGTCCCTGCACATCAGGCTCTGGAAGGCGAGAGAGCAGAGAAATGGAAGCAAGGACCGTCGTCTGTGTAGCCCAAAACGCTCTTCATGTATTAGGAGGTTAGTGTCCTGCTCATAGACCAGAGAGTTAACACAATTGATGCAATTTCACTCTGTGCTCTTGTGTTTTAAATTTTTGTAATGCACCAGGTGTACAGTGACCTGCCGACTCCTGTGCCTGTTTCTGATGGATGTGCATCCCTGTGGACACACATGCAGCTCACTGACAGACCACACAGCCGCTATGGGGCCCGATTCAGGGGGGCCTGGTGAAAGCTTCAGCATGGGCCCCCCTCACCCACAATCGCACAAAGCTATGATGAAAGAGGAATCACTTGACTGTTCGCTCCCTCCTGCCTGTGCTCTGACGTCTCTGCACAGCGGCGCACAATGATGACACTACTGTGCTTGCATGGAGACTGGAGCAGCGGAGGAACCAAGGAGAGGTGAGTGGGGGTGCATTATAATATATGGAGGACTATAGAGTGCATTATACTACGTAGAGCACAAAGAGGCTACATTATAATATATGCAGGGATATGAGGTGGCTGTATAATATATGGATAGATATGAGGGTGTATCATAATATATCGAAGATAATCAAGATGCATTATAATAATTGGAGGACTATGGGGGTATGTTATGCATGGAGGACTATAGGGAGTGTGTGTTATTCATGGAGGACTATTTGGGTTGCATTATAATATATGGGGATGCATTATATCAAACAAAGGAACATGGGGGTTAATTATAATAATTGGCGCACTATAGGGGCTACATTATGCATGGAGGAATATAGGGGGGGTGTTATTCATGGAGGACTATTTGGGCTGCACTATAATATATGGGGATCCATTATATCATCCAGAAGAACAGAGGGGTGCATTATCATAATTGGAGCACAATAGGGGCTACCTTATGCATGGAGGACTAACTATGCATTATACATGTATAGAGAACTATGGGGGTACATTATAATATGTGGAGGAATATAGGGGTGCATTATAATTGGGAGACTATGGTGGCAGGAGGAGCATATATACCAGGTGGAGGACCATACATACCAAGAAGGGGGACATTTATACCAGGATAAGAGCCATATTCCAGGAGGTGAACCATATATAGCAGGATGGAGACCATATATAGCAGAATGAGGACATTAATGCATAATGAAGGGGGAGAGGGGTCCATTTGTAAGTCTTTACAGGATTTACATCACTACACAGGAGCCCATACATCTGACCAACGTGCGCAACTGGGTCAGCAACCTGCGCATCGGGGAGGGGGGCCATTGGACTCTAGTTACACCGCTGCTCACAGCAGCCTGTAGTACTTTATGCTCCAAGCTGGCATTGGAGAGGGTAAAATATAAATGTAGATTTTGGTTAACGTTTGAACAGAGTCTCTGGTGGCAGCCTTGCAGACATGGAAAATGGAAGTCTGATCTGCAAGCCTCAACCTTGTTTAATAAGCAGCAACCCGAATGGGCTGAGTTTTACCATCAAAATTGAAGATTTTTATTAACGTAAATCTGATCCACATGGAAATTTTTGTCTTCGAGGAATTTTCAGGGATAACAGAGAGAATCATAATGTCAGGAAGGCTTTTAAACAAAAAGTTAGGCTTTAAAGGAAAACTGTCAGGTCAAAGATCCATATGTAACTGCATTCATTTTCTAATTGCTCACTCTAAACTCTATTGGTATATTTCTTTTATTTATATTTCCCTCCTATCTTCTGTGAACTTCAAATAAAAAGATTAATTCCATCTGTTACAGTGAATGATCCACTTAGTTTTCTGCTGTCCACTCCCCATAAGCATGAATATGCAAGTCACATAGTCACACCACCTCACTGCTCAGGAGATCACTGGGAGGGCTGTATTCTCCTCTTTGTTCTATGTGTCTACAGCCAAGAAAGAGGTAAAATACAAGACAGAAACTCTGTAAGCAGGAATCCTGCTGTGACAAACAGATGGAGTCTAGATAAGTCAGATCAGCAATAGCTCTCTCCCTTTTTGTCATCAGAACAGAAGCTACTGAAACCTGACACTGTACTGTTAGCAAAGGGAGGAGAGCGCTGCTGAGAGGGAGTGCAGAATTACATGACAGTTTATACAGCAGCCAGACTATTCCTGTATGGTTATAATGGAGAGAAGTAATCCAGGAGCTCCTCACTGTAGGGTCTGACAATACTGATAACATGGAAACTTCAAATGGTACAATAATGATTTTACATGTTTTTTAAAAGGTCTGCCCAGGCACTATTCAAGGATAATTATTAGTATCATACTGAAAAATTACCTGACAGTGTCCCTTTAATGACATGACCAAATCTAGACAGTAAAGAAAACACTCCTGTGATGAGATGTAGGACGGAAGGAAGGATGTTGTCCTTGTTGATGTAAATGACTGGAGCTACCTCTAGGAGAAGGGATGGGATAGGGCATAAAACCTCCTTGTCCTAACAGAGTATGAGGAAGGAATCTTGCAGGGAGTACAGAAATTATCTCAAAAGTCCACCAACTGTCAATGCCTCACCTTACACAAAACCACTTCAAAATCACCCAGAATTCCCTATCAAGGGCTCTCAGATGAATAATGAGTACAATTTCTATTTTTGAGTGATCACTTTATTAGTCATTAATTATAATATTCCGTAAAAAACATTAAAATAATTTTTTTACATAGAAGTTCCTGATAACAAAAATGATTTATATCTGGGTCCAGGACTGGGACCACTAACATCAACAGTTCTACAATACAAATTACACAGTAACCAGTGATACCAGGTATGTAGGGGAATATTTTAACACCTCAGGCGGCGATGCACTCAAATATTTGTCTAGACACTGTTTTTTACAAATCCAGAGTGCCTGTGTACTGGCCCTATCCTCAATACCAGCCACAATTTGTGTGCACCCTGTACACTACCAGTGCCCCTTCTACTCGTTGTTATACCGTGCACTGCTGCCCCTGTGCCTTCCCGATTTCCCCTCTAGTGTCTCATACCTGGTTATGTAGGTTGTGATCGCAGTCCTGGCTCCCCCACCGCCTACGGCCGTTTCGTCTCCTTCCTCAGGGCGTGTGTAAAAAACAGTGTCTAGACAAATATTTGAGTGCATCGCCGCCTGAGGTGTTAAAATATTCCCCTACATACCTGGTATCACTGGTTACTGTGTAATTTGTATTGTAGAACTATTGATGTTAGTGGTCCCAGTCCTGGACCCAGATATAAATCATTTTTGTTATCAGGAACTTCTATGTAAAAAAATTATTTTAATGTTTTTTACGGAATATTTTAATTAATGACTAATAAAGTGATCACTCAAAAATAGAAATTGTACTCATTATTCATCTGAGAGCCCTTGATATGGAATTCTGGGTGATTTTGAAGTGGTAGGGAGTACAGAAAGCTTACTCTGCACATTGAGGTAATTGCCACCAGAAACGCCACATTTTGGGAATGGAATTTTGGAAAGAAATTTGAGGTCCCAAGGTTGATCACCTTGTAAGGAGGTGTGTAGTGAGCCATTATCTGGGAGAAGGCAAAAACCTACTTGCTAAAGAACAGCGTGTGATAAAAGAGAATGGAAAGGGCAGAAACCTGTCCCTTCAGCGAGCTACAGGCTGGTAGAGACAAAAGTCAAAACCTAACGTGAGGAAGGAAAGAATTCTGACATTGGAGAACTCCAAAAGACTGGAAATGGTTAACATAGAGCAGGGCGGGGAAAGGTGGTGATGTCAGAGCAGGAGGTCGGCCGCCCCGCCTCCTGCAGTAACATCACCGCTTATACCTGCCCTGCTCTAAGCGGTGACGTCACTGCAGGGGGCGGGGCTAAGCGGCCATTACTAAAATAAGCTGTATTATGCTGCAGACGAGGGAGACAACGATTGGCATCAGGGAGGCAGCGGTGGGCAGATTAAGCATGCACGGGGTGTGAATCTGCCCTTTGGCTCCAGCCTCAAGCCACCTCCTATTTGGCTCCTCAATGTAAGTTTTCTAAGTGTATTATCTCGGGGTACAGGGGGCTCAAGGGCTGGGGTAACCCTTGCCTGGATGCAGCAGACATGCTGCATTCAGTGCTGTAATTAGATCACCATGCCTGGTTTGGTGACAGGTCCTCTTTGATGGCTAACTGAAAAGATGTAAAGCATAGCAAGCTTTCGGGACACTATGGCCCCTTCATCAGGCTGATAATGATACAAATTCTGAAGACATACATATATGTACATAAGCAGGGTAGATGCTGTAGTAAATACGACAGGTGACGTCAAGCAGTCAGGCTAGGGAGGGGGAGAGGAGTTGGGAAAGTAAAGTCAAAATTCTAAGATAAGAGGTACCAATTGTATTATTGTTCTATGATTAGTGGCCTATGGAGACCTGAAGATTCCTCATTGAGTTGTAGAAAGCCATAAATCGAAGCAAGAGTTCACGTAAGTGTCAAAAGTTCATTGTCCTCTAACTTGAGTCTATTGGAGATGTCCAGGATCCAGGAAGACCAATCATTTCATGTGTGGGCACCCTCACCGAACAAATTTCTGGGTGAGTAGAGGGTGTTCTCAAACCCCTGGTAAAAGACACAACCAGCTACATTCAGGACACAACTGCCCTATTGATTAAACTGTCTGCAATAGGTCCTCTACCAGAAGGAACCATCCTCGTCACCATGGATGTGGAATCTCTGTACAGCAAAATCCCACACCAGGATGGATTAAATACCTGCAAAACCTTCCTGGAAAACACAGGGATTGATGCGGATTCTGTGGTGGAGCTTACAAAATTCATCCTCTCGCCCAACTACTTTACATTTGACAACAACATATATACAGGAGACTGGCACAGCAATGGGAAGCAAAATGGCACCACAATATGAAAATCTTTTCATGGCCAAGCTTGAAGGTGACTTTTTATCCTCTTGTCCTATCAGGCCTCTGGCCTACTACCGGTATATCGATAACATTTTAATCATCTGGACAGAGTCTGAGCAACAGCTGAAGACGTTCCATGAACACTTCAATCAGTTTCATCCCACCATCAACTTAACACTCAACTACTCCTACACTGAAATCAGCTTTCTGGACACCATCATTAAGCTAAAATGGAGCAATTATCTTACACGCAATGTGCAGCATCCTTGTGATTACCAACTTTCCCCATTCATCCATCGTCATATCTCCCACATGCCCCAGAATACATGTTAATGGGTACCGGGACACAGTCACTCCCATCACCCCTTGTATGAGGTTTAAAACAACTATCCAAAATGCTTGTAGGCGAGGCCATGACCAGAGCTTATGGACAATATCCACCTCCTCCATCCCACACCGAGGACAATCCGAATCCCCCCTCAGCCCTGCTCTAAACATCCATACAAGGGTTCTATACAATCTGTGCACAGAAAACAATTGTGATATTTGTCCAGATTCACTCATGGAGAACTTAGGAATGTACTGCAGAATATCCTCCCACCGTGTCCCTGATAAATGTCCCAAACCTTCAGACCATTTCGACTTAGCCGTCAGTGGGTGTCTATCAAGGAAAGTCTCTAACCGTCCCTGGTACAACATGGAGATAAGCCCCCTAGTGCCTCTCTTTGACCCCATGACATGTAGTATGCCATCAGTCTGAACCCGTATCTGAGACAGTCTGTTCTGTTTAACATAATCATCAACTTTAACAGAAATAAACACTTGAAATAGATCACTCTGTAATGACTCTACACATGTGTTTCAGTTTTTTTTTTTGTTTTTTTTTGAATTATTGAAATAAATTAACTTTTTGATGATATTCTAATATATAGAGATGCACCTGTATATAGGGTGTATACTTTATGTCAAACAGCCAGATCCAAATTTCTCTGACCCAATATATCAGAGCTGGAAAAGCAAGCTACACCAGAATGTATCAGTGATTGGTCTGTCTGTCTGAGTACTTTAAGCAAAGAAGAAACAATGCGTCACATGGTGAAGCCCCGTTATAGATGATATATGCCTAGAGAGGAACTGCGCTCACCTGGAGTGGTTGTGCTGGGTCTCCGCACAACACAAGTGTGAGCAGGAAGGAGGAATGTCTGGAGAGGCGGAGGAACAATTTTATGTATGGTCAGGTGATGTGGTCCCGTGATCAGAAGGGGGCGTCTCTGTGTGACGTCACTGCAGGTCCTGCGGTTCAGCTGCACGCTGACAGTAATGGTACATTTACACGCGGCCACAGGAAGGTAGGAACAGGCAGGCATCGGTCACAATTGTGCCTGTTGCCTTGAAAAGACCACGATGTGGCTGCGTGTAATTCAGGACTTTCCTTCCTGTGTCTTCCCTGAAGGAAGGAAAGTCCTGAATTACACGCAGCCACATCGTGGTCTTTTCAAGACAACAGCACAATTGTGTCCGATGCCTGCCTGTTCCTACCTTCCTGTGGCCGCGTCTAAATGTACCATAAGATTACCACAGGTCTTGAAAGATTGCCATCACTCACAGCTGCTACCCCACCACTCTCCCAAGGGGAGATGGAATGTTAGATATACAAAAAAGAGAGTGCGGTGTGCAGGGGAGTGCTAAACAATAGCAGGTCTCAAAAATTTATACCAACCTATTTTATTAAAAATACAATTACAGCTGCTCTTGTACACCACTACGCGTTACAATAGCCTATGCTATCTTCATCAGGTGGAACTAATGAAAATACCATAGGCTGTCGTAACAAGTAGTGGCGTACGAGAGCAGCTGTAATTGTATTTTTAATAAAATAGGTTGGTATAAATTTTTGAGACCTGCTATTGTTTAGCACTCCCCTGCACACCGCATTCTCTTTTTTGTATGTCTGTGTACTTTAGACAGGACAAACACATAAGCGCAAGATCAAGGCTGGCTGGTCCATGGCCAACTAATTGCATGTAGAAGAAAGATGTTTTTATTAAACTGTGATTATGTGCAGTCACAATTTAAATGAATCACAAATATACCTGGCGGAAAGCATAGGCACCATATCCCCAAACTAATATGAATGTGATTTTGCATTAAGGAGTTAAAAGATGCTTTCTTGTTTTAAGTTGCAATAGATAGTGCATCTCACAGCCTTTGCAAGAAACATTACCTTTTGATTTATATTCCAATCCTATCTGTAGTCTCTGGCGTTGCCCGGGATAGTAACTAATTATTCTTAGCTATAGGAAAATAGAATGGGTTATCAAAGTCTTGTATCTCTCTGTTCAGATACACAGATTTGCAAAATGTAATAAAGAGCTATGTGTGGGCACAAGCTATAAGACAGGGAGCTATGTGTGAGCTACTGGTGTAATATAAAGGCTATGCAAGCAGGGCTGTGGAGTCGGAGTCGTGGAGTCAGAGTCAGGTAGAAATGTACCGACTCCAGCTTTAAAAAAATGTATTAATATTTCATAATTGAACTTTCATATGAATTTTATGTTACTCAAATATATATGTTCTATCAAACTATGAACAACAGTGATAAGCAGTTCTGCTGGAGATAGACATTTCTTACTTCTTGTGTGTCACTGTTCTCCACTGCCCTTCTAATCTTATACTTGGTTAACCTCATGCTGCCCCAACCCCCCTACTTACAATGTATGAAACAAAGTGAAAATGTGTTGCAAATTCTTAGCAGTAAAGCTCCTCCTCGTCTAGAGTAGATCATACTAGGTGTTCATCTTGCAAGCATCTCACACAGCTGCCTGCTACTCAGAAGAGGACGACTGTAAGAAGTATTGTCCTTTCAACAAACTTTGCATCAGTTAACTGTGAGTACATGAGGAATAATAACAGCATTACTGACCACTATATCAGTTGTACGACCTGGCAATTTTGTACAATTGTTTTTAGGAAAAACAATTGTCATTTGGATTGTGAATGCAGAAATAAAAACCTGAGAATGTCAAAGAGGCATCACATTAAATCAGCTGTATTTGAACATTTCACCATCACTCAAGATGGAAAACATTATGTCTGTCAGTGTATGACAAATGATCCAGACGAAAACAGATGCTGTCAAGCCAAGATCAGTGCATATTCAGGCAAAGATAAAAATGCTCCTACCAGAGCATCTAATCTAAAGAGACATTTACAGCGCTTTCATCCAGAAGTACTGAAAGCAGTGGAAGAGAAAGACTGCACCTAACCAAGAAACCAGTGCCCAGCTCTTCCAGCCAAACAAAGGAGCAGAGAACTTTGCAGCCATAAGTTGCAAGATATTTTGTCAGTGACAAAGTTACTGTGACAATGACAGTAGATACATTTAAAAAACAGATCATAGAGCTTGTTGTAAAGGATAGTGTGCCTATTTCATTATTTTCACGACCAGCTTTTGTGTGTCTGAATGGGGAAATGGCCCGCAAGCTTGGTGTTTCTCTGGAGAGAGAGTATTAGGCCCCTTTCACATCTATGGCCATGTTCACACACATGCGTTTTTTTTGCCCATCCCTGCGTTTTTTGGGGTGTGAAAAAAAACATATGAGTGTACATGCGTTTTTCAGGACCACTTGCGTTATTTTCCCATACTTCAAAAAACGTTGGGATGCAGCGTTTTTGGGTGCTGGAAAAAAACGCAGGTGTGCTTCCCCAAAAACGCAAGCGTTTCTGTAACAAGGGCCCCTATGGGAAACGCGGGCAAACGGAAACGCAAGGCACATGCAGATAGATGCGTTAACGGTAGCGTCTTTGTAAAGGAGGCATGAAAAATGAAATTTTTTTTTTTTCTTTCAATAGCACCCCCCCCCCCCCCCTATATAATTAAAGAAAATACAAAAAATCTTTCAGCAAAAACACCAATTTTTATGCCATGCGTTTTTGGCTGTGTGGGTGTTTGGTGAAATAAATGACTATTTGCAAAAACGTTTTCACTGCTTTCACACACACAAGGCACATTTTTTGGCACTCCTAAAAAAGCGCAAGTGGTTTTGGGAGTGCTAAAAAAAACGCAAATTGTGTGTGAACAATGCCTATGCGTCTGCTGCGTTTTGCTTCATTTGCGTTTTGATGCGTTTTTACCGCAAAAACGCATCAAAACGCATGCATTTTTGCCCCATTGATTTTAATGGAAACGCATCAAAAACGCATATGCGTTTGCAAAAAAACGCAAAACGCATGCGTTTTGCCAAACGCAGCCCAAAACGTTGCTTGCCACGTTTTGAGCTGCGTTTGCTAAAACGCATGCGTTTTGCGGTTTTTTCAAACGCACATGCGTTTTTCACATGCGTTTGCATGCGTTTTTGATGCGTTTCCATTAAAATCAATGGGGACAAAAACGCATGCGTTTTGATGCGTTTTTGCTGTAAAAACGCATGAAAACGCAAATGAAGCAAAACGCACCAGACGCATAGATGTGAAAGGGGCCTTAGAAAATTAGTAATCGAAGAAGCTTTTAAACAAAAGGAAGAACTTAAAAAAACTCTCAAGGGACGCTTTGTGTTTCTTAAAATGGATGCCTGCACACGTCACAGAGTGAACTATTTTGCCATTAATGTCCGATTTGTTTGTGACAAAAATGAAATAGTTACCAAGACATTGGCAGTAAAAGACACCAAAGCTTACCACACCAGTGAGTTTCTCCAGGTCTTGGTGGAAAAGGTTCTGCAAGACTATGAACTTAAAAAAGAGCAAGTTCTGTCGTAACTGACAATGCTTCAAATATGATAAGTACTATTAAGCTAATGAATGAGTGTAATGATGTTGACCAGCAGCTAGAAGAACATTCTGGGTCCACAGACACAGAAATGTTTGAAATAGAGGAACAACTGAGGAGCAAACTGAAGTTGCTTCAGATGATCAGCAACATGATAGTTTTGATGATCTTGTTGAAACTGTGTCAATACGTTCTTTCATTCATCACATGCGCTGTGTTGTGCATACGCTACAGCTGGCTATAAGAGACAGTCTGCAAGAAGGACATGCTGCTGCACTGATTGGAAAGGTGAGAAAATTGGCTACTGTTGCCAGAACCCCTAAAGTTGACTCAATTTTGAAGAGACGTGCTGGAAAAGGGGCAATTATTGATCAAGCCACACGATGGGGCAGTACTTACTTAATGATTCAGCGCTTGGTTGAACTGAAAACCTTTCTTGTAGACATGGTTAACCCTCAACTGATGCTAAATGAAAGTCAGTGGAATCAGGTGACTGAGCTGGAAAAATTGCTAGAGCACCCATTTACAGTGACTAAAAAATTACAAGCAGAGGACTTAACTCCAGGTATATTCTTAAAGGAGTGGAAAACCTGATGTTTCGCCTGTCCCAAAGAGGAGGGTTAATTGCAAGTGGCATTGCTACATCAATGAAACGGAGAGAGGAGCTACTATTACAAAATAACATTCTTTTGGCAGTTGTTTATGTAGACCCAATGCATCGGATTCTTCTAGATGATCAACAGCTAAGTAAAGGAAAAGAAGCTCTGTTTGAAATAGCAGTGAGGATGAAAGGGTTGCAGAACAGTCAGGAGGAACAAGAAGAATTTGGTCGTTCTGCCACATCTTCACCCTCATCATCAACTGATGAAGAATTTAATTTTGAAAAGTATTTGGATCACAAGGACCATGCAAAGCGTTCCCGCATAGAAGAAGAGTCATCCCAATCAAAGAACACAGCCAGTACATTTCAGCAGAATTTTTCATGTGCACTAAAAGAAATTGAGAAATTTGACCGTTCATCAAAAATAACAGTGCAACAAGCGATTCCTCTGTATCCTGACATTGTCAGAGATGTTGCCCGAGTGGTTACTGCTTTGCCACCAACCCAAGTTAGTGTAGAGAGGTTGTTCTCTGCTCTCAAAATAATTAGATCAGATTTGAGGGCATCCATGAAGGAGGATCTGACAGAGGCAATACTTTTTCTGAGGACAAATTTATAGATTTCTTCTTATTAACTGCATAAGTGTTTATTGCACATTTACTTACAGTTTGGAAAGTTTATAAAAGTTATTTGCTATATTCTAATTGTATTCTAATAAATATAGTTTTTGCTCTAAGTGGTCTGATTACTTATATGATGGTAAGAAACTGAATAAGCACGATGGTAATATTTTACAACAGTAAATTTATTGTTACGAAGTGGCCATTTATAAAGGAGTCGGAGCCGGAATCAGAACCTGATAAAATCCAAGAGTCGGAGTCGCAACTGTGGCTTACCGACTCCACAGCCCTGTATGCAAGGCCTCCTGTTGTAATACATGGGTCTGTGTGCAGCCTCCTGCTGTATACTGGGGGCCATGTATGAGCTTCTGCTGCAATATTGGAAGTGTGTGCAGCTTCCTGCTGTATATGGAAGCAGTGTGTGGCCTGCTTCTGTAACTAGGCCAAGTGTCGTCTGTAATCAGGGTGTGTGTGGCCTCCTGCCAATACTGAGGCAGTGTGTGGCTTCGTCATATACTGGGGCTGTGGCGCTCTCCTGTATATTGAGGGTGTGCGAGGAGGTTGTTAGAAGAATAGCAGAGAAGTCTTGATTTGGTTGTATGTCTGTGCTTCATGGTGTCATGTCCACTTGGGCATTTTATAGGTCTTTGTCTTCAGGAGCTTCCTGAATGTTCATAGACAGCATAAGTCTTGATTAATAGGTTTAGTTGCTATAGGCAACAATGATAATCAGAAGCTGAGCTGTGATTGTTTGCTATAGGCTGTATGGCGAACTCCAGCCTCGATGCCACCACAGTCCAGGTTTATCAGGATTCCTTAGAGTTTGACTGTTGTAATTTGATTGCCAACTGTAAATGCAATGGAAACCTGAAAACTGATAGTAGTGGCACTCGAGCCTGGATTCGCCTTTCACTGCTATAGGCCAACTGATGAATATCCAGGCTAACTGTCAAAACAGGCAAGGCATATCTATTACCTCACACATGTAAAGTGCAGGGTTAAAATTTCCCCTCAAAACACAGTCTATGATGTTACCGGAGTCCAATGTGGTGGTTGCGACAAATTTCGTGATTGTAAATGCGATAGTGCGGATTCCTTTAGTAGAAATACATACATCACAGATTTATAGAATAGATATGGTAGATGAACAGTCAAATACCAAAATAATTTATTATTCACAATTTAACAATTATGAATATATAAAGTGCAAACTGCTTAGCCTAACAAATGTAATTCTATTAATCACGTCAGTTCATTACTAATATCCAACATCATTAAACAATAATTGTATGCCATCATGTCTACACTAGGTTTTATGGATGTCTCAAGGAATAGAAAGACCCCCAATTGCAATTGAGCTAGTAAAATTCTCTGAGACAATTAGGAATTTCCATTAAATCTTCACGAATACAGTCATTGTAAGGCTGGAGTCAAACTGGGCAAGAGACATGCAAGATACTCGTGTGAGTCTCATATGTCTCACCCAGTAGCCCTCCGGCTCTCTGCAGTGAAGCGTACTGTTGCATGCATTTCTATGGTACTGCACATTTCTGTTCAGAGCCGCCGGCCATGCCAGCCTCTTGCACGTCTCTCGCCCAGTGTGACTCCAGCCCTAACCTGTACTACCAAGTCAAAGGCACGGTGTCCTAACATCTGATGCCTCTGTCCAGCACTGTATCATGTTGGTTTACTCCCGCAGATGCAATGATAAAGTCATATAGAACTGCACAAAAATGTTATTTGAATGAAATCTGAGGAATGATCTTTAGGGCATGTGTACAGTCTTTTTTTAACCCGAGTTTTCAGACGAGAAATATAGCAGAAATTCTCCAAATTGTTCTAAAAAACTTACGTTTCTGCTCCAAAACTCAGCAAAAAAAAAAAAAGTCTGCACATAGCCATATAAAGAAAACTTCAGGAAGATTCTTGTATTCAAATTTAAAGGGAACCTGACCTCGAAAAATGTGCCCCCAGCCTCTATATACCTGTCCCTGCACCATGCTAATAGCTTTCTAGCCATCCCTTTGTGTTTTTAAATTGATGTAGTAAAGTTTAGAAAAATTGTTTTTATACCTTATAATCTGCGACTTCTCATTATTTGAGAAGCCGCAAAAGGCGTTACTTTCTTGTCCTCCCCGCCGCCTGCTTATTTATTCACGCCCCTGTGGGCGTGCTACAGAGCAGGGAGACTGTGGGAGACATTAGGGTGTAGTGCCGACCTCGCGCTGCCGAGTGCGCATGTGCGAGGTGTGTTCACTGTACACCTAATGGGTGTACTGACGTGGTGAAGCCAGATATGAAGTGATTTGCGTCATAGCGGCTTTACCGCCCCTTACATGACACGCACAGTCTCCCTGCTCTGTAGCACGCCCACAGAGGCGTGAATAAATAACAAGCAGGCGGCGGGGAGGACAAGAAAGTAACACCTTTTGCGGCTTCTCAAACAATGAGGAGCCGCAGATTATAAGGTATCAAAACAACTTTACTATATTGATTTAAAAACACAAAGGGATGGCTAGAAAGCTATTAGAATGGTGCAGGACAGGTATATAGAGGCTGGGGGCACATTTTTCAAGGTCAGGTTCTCTTTAAATCTTGAAGATTTCTAAATGCTGTGAATTTAACTTAACCACTATATAAAATGTTAAAATCAGTGAAAAGGGGACTGGGCACCACACAGCAACACACAATACAGTAGCACCTAATGTAGTTCCACACTGGTGTTCCTCACTGGGACAACAAAGAAGACTGTGTTGCACGTCCAGAAGCTGTACTGAAGACTGCAACAAAGAATAAAGAGCAGGCACTCACAAGTCTTCACGGTGCAGGTTTTTATTAAAAGTGCGGTTACAGCAGTGCAGGGAGGGGGTGCAGAGGTGGCGGACACGTCTGCTCCCCCTCCCTGCACTGCTGTAACCGCACTTTTAATAAAAACCTGCACCGTGAAGACTTGTGAGTGCTGCTCTTTATTCTTTGCTGCATTCTTCCCTATACAAAATGGTAAAGGATTAGTAGGTTCTTTTCAGTAAATTGTCAGTGTATTTATAAGTCACGTATAATAATAAATTAAAAACTTGTTCATTCACATCGGTAACTCATTAAAGTCTTATACCATGCGTGATCACATATTCATAATAAAACAACTCACGTATATAAGAAAAAAACACTCCAAGGAGCAAGTCCCGGCATGTAACAGTTTAAAAAACCTTATAGCTATATCAGGACTGGTCAAATCCTTTGAGTTCTGTATCCAACGACCTAATATTGTACATTTATTTATTTTTATCGTGATCCAATTCCTAAACTGTAGTTTTTATCTGGAGCCATATCGACAGATTATCAACTGTTTCCCAAACCTTTCGGTGTGTTTAGGTTTTTTTGTTTTCCTAAAAGGCTCCAACAAGATTCCCTGGCAGATACGTGCTGTGTATTACAGTAGCAATATTATGGATGACATTTTACAAAATCTTACTTAGACACTATAGATTTTAAATACAAGAAAAAAAAACTAAGTTATGCAATTAAAGAACAATTTATTCAATACTATACAAGTGACTAGGCAAAAGATAAAAGGAGAACACTGCAGATGTTGTCTCCAGGTTGAATTTACACAGTACTGATGACAACTATACAGTAATATGTAACAATACAATGTGTGTGTCCATATACAACATATTCATACAGTTCCATCCAGTTAGGACATATACAGAATGCTACATTATACAAAAACATGCCAAAGGAGTGTGAATTGCCAATGCACATACAGGGAGAAGACCTATACAAGAACTCACTAATGGCAATGTACAGAAATCAGAGACCCTTAATCAGGGAGACAACCACTATCTATCCCTCCTCCCCCTGAAGAAGCAAATGGGTAAATATAAATGTGAAACGTACATGGCCTGGCCCTCGCTCATTCCTCTTTCTTAACTCTTTGCTGAGCACGCTGTGGTTGTCTCCCTGATTAGGGGTCTCTGATTTCTGTACATTGCCATTAGTGAGTTCTTGTATAGGTCTTCTCCCTGTATATGCATTGGCACTTCACACTCCTTTGGCATGTTTTTGTATAATGTAGTATTCTGTAGATGTCCTAACTGGATGGAACTGTATGAATATATTGTATATGGACACATATTGTATTGTTACATATTACTGTATACCCTTGTCATCAGTACTGTGTAAATTCAACCTGGAGACAACACCTGCAGTGTTCTCCTTTTATCCTTTGCCTAGTCACTTGTATGGTATTGACTAAATTGTTCTTTAATTGAATAATACTTTGGTTTTTTGGTTTTTTTCTTGTATTTAAAATGGTATTTGAGAAGTATATTTGTGCATACCTTGTAAGGAACCCTCCTGAGAGGTGTTAATTAAATCACCAGGAGTAGTAATTATATTTGAACATGGTCTTGGTGGGATTTTATGTTTCATTTAGAGACTACAGATAAAAACTGCAGCATAAATGGACTGGCATTGCTGGTATAAAAAGGTGCTGAATGTGATTTTCTGCTACGAATGTTGCCACAAATGTGACACTTTTGGAATGAAATACATTGGGTCAAGTGAGGAGCAAATATGCCATATTTTCAGTGGATAATGCCCTTGGAAACTATCTAAAAGTGGTGAATGCTATTTAACAGGTGAAAGTTAATGCACAACTATCATCAACCTATGTTGTCCTAGTTAACAAATGTTTTACTTTACTTGTTTTACTATCAGCTGTGTTATCCGGTCTAAACTGAGAATTCTGTAGTCACTCCTCCTAGCACCCGCACTGTGCTCTGCGAGGACTTGCGGGATCTAAGGCTGGCTTCACACTGCAGTTTTTTCCCTGATCAGGTTCCATCCAGTTTGTGTGCCAAAACCAGGAGAGGAACTTGCAGAGAAAAAGTATAATTGAAAGATTGACACCTTTTCTGAGTTTTGGAGACATTCCTGGTTTTGGCACACAAACTGCATGGACACTAATCAGTGAAAAAAACTGCATTGTGAAGCCAGCCTAAGCCAGGAACAGACTGCAGTTATGCAGTATGCATGTCCCTGGCAACAACACAGCTAGTGGGTGCAGTCTTGCTCAATAAAAGTGTATTGAGCAAGGCCACATCCACTAGACAGTCGCTCCCAATAGTCAGACACGCCCACTCCATACACATGTATTGCACGAGGCCACGCCCACTAGTCATGTTGTTGCTGGGAACATGCATGCTGCATAGTTGCGATCCGTTCCCAGCTTAGAAACCAGCAAATCCTCACAGAGCACAGTGCAGGTGCTGGAAGGAACCTTCTCTCCTACGTATTGGCTCTTGAGCCGGTGGATCCACAGCAGCAGTCATTGACATGCATTCGTTTATCTATCGAGGTAAACACATTTGGAAGAGGCAACTAAATATTTAGGAAATTGATAGCTGAAAAATGTTACAGGTTTGGAGATCCTACAGAGCCTTAAAGTGGCCATAAACATTAAACTAACAATAGGAAAACCCACCGATTTGGTAATGGCCTGCTGATGTTCTAATGTGCATTAAGTGTTTGGCTGACATTCATTCTTTAGATGATGGTGGAAAACAATAAACTAAATCAGATATGTTAAATAAAAAGATACCAAAACCTTTGCTTTTATGAGATATAAGCTGCAAACAGATGTCCGGCTGCAGCATATTCCTTTCTCTCTTATGAGAGCAGAGGCACACCCAGCGGGCACAGTATTGGGAGGATCAGCATCTATAGAAGGTATATGGCAAGGTACAGTACATGGTCTCTTAAATTTACATTGCAGCATTTTCAGGCTGAACAATGACTATGAAAAATCAAACTAGCAGCAAAAAGCATCAAATAAATTAATGAGATGTTGCCAACAATGAGAAACATCCTAGAAGGTGAAAGTAAGGCAACAAAGGCCGTAGCGTCCTATGTGGAGATCAAGTCTTCACCGGTATAGTCTGCTTGCACTCAAAGCTGTCTGGATTGGGCTCCGGGAGACCCACAGGGTGCTCTGCTGTCGCTATTAGCAAGAGGTCCAATGTGGTCTCTGTGCATTTGGCAATAAATCTGATAAAAGGCCTCACATCACCTTCATTTGCAAGTTCTAAAACATGATAATATTCTGACCTCTGCTCTTTCCTGATGGTTATTGGTGGGTAACCGGCCTGCATCAAAATTACATTCATAAGCAGGCGTGAAGTCCTACCGTTACCATCAACGAATGGGTGGATATAGACCAGTTTATAATGTGCAAGTGCTGCAAATTCTACGGGATGCAGGTTCATTGCTTCATCTGAATTAAGCCACTGAACTAACTCTTGCATGAGCTTGTCGACGTCTCTAGGATGGGGTGGGATGTGGTGACCCACAAACACTTGGTTTGTACGAAATCTCCCCGCTTCCACAGGGTCCACATAGCCCAGCACTCTCCTGTGTATTTCCAGAATATCATTGGTCGCCACAGATCCTATGCGAGATACTAAAGTGGTATTGACATATTTCATTGCGGCATGCATACCAATGACTTCATTTTGCTCCTCAAGACTTTTACCAGGTACAGCATACCGCGTCTCAATTATATGGCGAATCTCAGACAATGAAAGGGTGTTTCCTTCAATAGCAACAGTGTGGTAAATATGGTGATAGTAAGACTCTTCCATGACCCTGCGAAGAGCAGAGTTACCCTTTGGAATTGACATCACTTTTTTAACTTTACTATCAATGATGCTAAAATACCTCTGGTCTATCTCTTCAACTAAAGGTAAGGTGCGATCCCGATTTATTAACGCTTTCTCATTACGTGGTGAGATCATTAAAGCTTTAGAGTAGAGGTAATCTGCCTGTATGATATCTTTCTCCTCCTCTAGAAAAATGCCAAGTTCATTAAGGGCATCCACGTGATCTGGATCCATCTTTAGGGCGTGGAGCAGAAGCTTATGCGCTTTGTCCCTCTTTCCTTGCCGCTTCATTTCAAGGGCTTGGTTCAAAGCAGCTTTGGTTTCAAACTTGACATCTAAAAGATAAAAATATAATTACTTACTGGTTTATAAAGACCTATGAAGACAAATTAAAGAGGAAAGCAGTAATATATGGTTATCTGAAGACAGATTTACAATCTAGTATATAAGCCAGGGCAAGCTTCGGGCACATACTCCAAACATATCTGCAGGGCTCTCCTCACCCAAGCAGAGCCCAATAAAGTGTGCTTTTCACCTTTATTAGGCTATTCTACTATTTTGGTATAGAGGAGTGTACTATTACATTTAAAAAACAAGCAGTAACAATACACGTATTATTTTGTATTGAGCTTGTTGTGACGTTTCACATTCTAGAAAGTGTAATCTTTACACCCAGCACTTTATCAGCAATCTCAAGTAGGAAAAACTAACAGTTTCACTAGATTACAAGAACTAAACTAAAGCTGGCTGAAAACTGGGAATGCTTAATTTCGGATAAATGTGCAGTCTAAATAGGCTGCCAGTTGGGTCAAATGCATTCTAAGCAATCAACATTCTCAGCAGCACATCACCTCGTATAAATGGCACATGTGCTGCCGAAAACAATGACCGTCCATGAACACAGAACAGTTGTATTTCATGGCCGTCTGTTAACAGGCTAGTGCATTTAGCCGACCTACAACTTTGGTTATGACAAATCTCTCTAAAAGGTAACACCCCTTTAAAGGGATCCTGTCACCCGCAAACCACCTCCTAAGCTATTAAAAGCTGTCCCTAGAGCATAGTAACACTTACCCTACACTCCTTTTAGCTCCTAAATGCAGCAAGTGAAACTGAATCTAAACGTTATAAAAGTACCTCATTAGTGATGATAATGAGTGACTATGGTATTCATAGTCACTCAGCCAGGCTGCCCCTCTTCATACTATCACGCCTCAATAGGCGTGATCTTCATGATACATTCAAATGCGCTCCTCCCCGCTCTCCTATTCCGGACCGCTGCTGTGTGGGGGCTGTATGACGCGATTTGCGTAATTTCCGGCGCCGGGTGACGTATTTACACCCGCGCCGCTGTTAGCTTCAAGTACCGTACTGCGCATGCGCAAGCGCAGTACGGGGCTTGAAGCTCTAACAGCGGCGCGGGTGTAAATACGTCACCCGGCGCCGGAAATGACGCGGATCGCGTCATACAGCCCCCACACAGCAGCGGTCCGGAATAGGAGAGCGGGGAGGCGCGCATTTGAATGTATCATGAAGATCACGCCTATTGAGGCGTGATAGTATGAAGAGGGGCAGCCTGGCTGGGTGACTATGAATACCATAGTCACTCATTAACATCACTAATGAGGTACTTTTATAACGTTTATATTCAGTTTCACTTGCTGCATTTAGGAGCTAAAAGGAGTGTAGGGCAAGTGTTACTATGCTCTAGGGACAGCTTTTAATAGCTTAGGAGGTGGTTTGGAGGTGACATGATCCCTTTAAGCTTTACTGTGGCCCTTTGAATTAGCTCAATATAATATGACCCTTCGGCAGTAATATGGATAGCCGTGGAAAACAGAATAAGTAATGAGATCTAGCTGCTCTGGCACTTTCTCCATTGCGGAAGTGTGATGGAAACTTCTGAAGTTTTCTGGATTGTTTAAATTAGTAATAAACAACAATTTCTTCTTCGCAATCAGTACTAGTAGTAGCCTCCAATGCTGATCCAGGTGACCCTTATTCTCTGCAGCTCTAAAAGTCACAATGTTATAATCTGGGTTGACTTTATATTTTGTGTTTGATTTCAATAAAATTTTATGAATATAAAGTCACATCGCCAGCACTGCTGCCAATCAGTAAGCGCAGAGACTTTGAGAAGCCCTGGCTGTCAACCAAAATCAGTAATCGGCTGCTGAGCTGTCAATGTGATGTCAACACTGTGGACTTTACTGAGTCTGATGCCCTGTCAAAGCAAGTACTGACTGTTCAGATAACAAGGCAATCAGTGTTTGCCTAAAAGACTAATACATATATATATATACACACACAAACCATTGCAAGCTGTATGAGGGAGTGCAAAGCATTAATATATTTAGTTCCTCATACATTTGTCATAGTGCCATCAAATATTAATTATTGTGGAGAAGCAATCATGTAAGAGAGGAGTACTGGCTGACAGCCCATGTAAACGTGGCAGCTAACGTTCAGGAGCAAGTGTAGGCATACTTGTAAAAGCTACGGCCGAAAGTAACTCTTGGTGACAGGGGGGGCGGAGCTTACATAGGGGCATCATTCTCAGACCACAGTGGGTGGAGAAGGAGCTCAATCAGCGTTACCAAACGCCGGAAATTGATGGGTATATTCTCAATTTTTAGAGGGTGCGACTGAGCTGCCTGCCCCTGGGCAAGGGGGGAAGCTGGTCCCATGCGGTGGGCGTGTATTAATGAAATAACTATTACTTTACTATCCATGTGGGCATAGAGTTGGTTATAATAGAAGCATGGGCCTGGGGGTAAGACCCCCCCAAACTGGGGGGTGTAGGCTAAATGCCAAGGCCCCCTTGCATTATTTACTCTTCTAACATTAGAAGAGTAAATTATGTAAGGGGGGCTTTGCACACTCCCATCTTGGCATATTACCCCAGGCCCATTCTTCTATTATAACCAACTCTATGCCCACATGGATGGCAAAGTAATAGTTATTTCCTTAATACTCGTCCACGGCATGGGACCAGTTTTCCCCCTCGCTCAGGAGCAGGCAGCTCAGTCATGCCCTCCAACAATTGAGAATACGCCCATCAATTTTGGACATTTAGTAACGCCCATTGAGCTCCTTCTCCTTCGCCCACTGTGGCCTGAGGATGACGCCCCTCTGTAAACTTCGCCCCCATCACCGAGAGTCACTTCTGGACGTGGGTTCTACAAGTATGCCCAAGAATGTGCATTAGATGTAAGTCAACAACCCCTGTCTGATGCATTGATTTGCAAAACTGGAAGGTATCTCTATTGGAGCTTCATTCTGGCCCTGTCCTGGAGCTCACAGAGATGCATTGAGTGCTTGTGACATAATTTCAGATTTCCAACCAGTCACAAGTTATGGACACAAGGTGGCGCCGCAAATCTAGAATAGGGTTGGTAAGAGGTGAATCCGCTGGATGGCGAGTATATGATGGGGCTTACATTTAAAGTGACCCTAAACCCGGAAGCCAACCCCCCATCCCCTTCATACCTATGCATGCAGCTTGTGAAGCTGCTGCCATCCATCCATGAATCTTGCAAAACCGCTGGGGCACTCTTCATAAATCATAGTTTTCATATCTCATTTCTGGGCGTTTCTGTGAAATTTTAAAGCCGGAGCAGGCTGGCCTGTGTGCCGCTCTCCCCCTCCCTGTCCGTAATTATGCACGCCCATGGCTGCGTGCTAAACAACAGAGAGGCGGCTCGCCTCATAGTATGGGCGGTGAAACTGGTATGACGCGTATTACGTCATACCAGTTTCACCGCCCATACTATGAGGCGAGCCGCCTCTCTGTTGTTTAGCACGCAGCCATGGGCGTGCATAATTACGGACAGGGAGGGGGAGAGCGGCACACAGGCCAGCCTGCTCCGGCTTTAAAATTTCACAGAAACGCCCAGAAATGAGATATGAAAACTATGATTTATGAAGAGTGCCCCAGCGGTTTTGCAAGATTCATGGATGGATGGCAGCAGCTTCACAAGCTGCATGCATAGGTATGAAGGGGATGTGGGGTTGGCTTCTGGGGAAAGGATCACTTTAAAGCGACACTCCAGAGCTGGAAAATAAAATGTCCTTGGTGTGGTGCTTTATAACCATATAGCACGCCCTTGTCTAACAATGACTGCTCTCTTTACAGACGGGCGCAGGGGTTATTCTTTACCTGATGATGGTTTCTGTTTAAACACCAAAAGTTCGATTGCAGTAGAAGTAACAGCGAGTCCTGTCGTCTGTCCGCTGTACGTGTGCAGCCGCTCATTCCCTCCCCACAGGTTACACTGCAGCAGGACCTTCAGTGCGGCTCGGTACTGTCCATCCAGACCACTGAGAGGGAAGATGGCCACCAGGAGCGACCCAGACAGGACCAGCAGTGCCGCCTTCAGCCCGGGCCGCACACAGATCTGTGGCCACTGGTACTCTGTCACGGCCATTGAACTGTCCATCAGCCAACGCCACGCACTGGACGCGGGATCATCGTACGGACTGCTTCCACCGATCTGTAATAATAGAAAGAAGAGTCAGAGTCCCCTGCAGTGAGCCCCATACAATGCCAGAGTAGGAAATGCCCCAGAACAGTAATGGCATATGTACTGTGCTGCAACTAAGCAAACTATCAGCACTGTGCACGAACTACAAGTCCCAGCAAGTCAGGACACCAGAAAAGCCACAGCTTACCTGCTCACTGAATAGCCCCTACCACTCCAGCCCTCCCAATAACACCGTCCCTAATTCTGCCCCCCATCACTATCCCCGTACATACATGAGAGTCCCCGCACACCCCCATCAGCCGGAATTTACCACACTTCCTGCTTTGTATGACGTAAACCCATTTCGGGACATAGCCCCGCCTACAGGCTATTCTCTTTTACTATTGGCTGCGCTGATGTCAATCAACTAACTAACAGTCCTCTTAGCCTATCGCTTCTCTGCTAGTAGTAGCCATGCACTGTTTTAAACACTAGAGGCTGAAGTTATGGAGATACATAATTGTCTCCTCCGTCTGCACCGACATATGAGCACGGCGGCCATTTTGGAGACGTGAATTCTGAGGGTCACAGTATCAGTTTGGTCTTCAATATGGCGGCATGAAAGTGGACAACAATGTGAACGTGTCTCTTTCCTATAACGGTGTGACGCTATAGACGTGTAACGATTAATGGGCTGTGTATGAGAGCAGAGCGTGGTGTGTTCTGATTGGGTGAAGGAAGGCGGGACGCGAAATATACCGTGTACTAGGTTAACCCTTTCAGGAGGCGTCCTTGTTATGCTTTTCACCCATTTCTGCAGGAGTCATGTTAGGTTAAATGTCAGCCCTCACTATATGTTATGTAATTATATGATTTAATTTGTATATTTGATTTATATTTACATAGTACTTCCACCCAATAAACGCTCTTGCCTGAGTATTAGTAGATGAGCTGCTGTTGCACTTGGTAAAATGGAGTCATTATGGTTTTTACAGGCGGAGCTGGTCCTCCGGGCAGCGTTCCTGCAAGGGAATAGGTTGATGGAGAAACTCACACACAGGCAAAGTCACTTTCTCCCGGGTACTTTACTATCAAGTTGTAGTAGCATCATACAGAGTTCACATTCCAGCATCAGATGTTATAATAACAGGTAGCTCTACAGGTGGCTGCAAGTGGATGCTAGGTGGTATGGTGGAACCCGTGTGTACCTTAGTTTACTAACCCGTGTCCTTTCATCCCCAGCTAGGATGGGCCTATACCCAATGGCTCAGTGTAGGTAGTATTGGGGGTCCTCTCCCTCGTGGTGAGGAAGCAGGCAGACTGCTCCGTCTGGCAGGGTGTTGTGGCGATATACGGACCACAGCAGCCTGTTGCAGACTGCAAAGTTGGACTTTGGCTGGATCCTCAGGCCCTGCGTTCTGTGGTGGACTGGAGAATCTCCTGGAGTATGGTCGCTCCACTCTGGTGATCTCCCTTTATCTCTAGGACCTCGACTCCGCTCGTTGGGCGCCCTCTTTCAAGATCTCCTTAAAGGTACCGTCACACGCGGCAATTTGCAAGCAATTTCACGGGCAATTTGCTGGTTGCAGTGAATCAAGGATACATGTTTCATTCTAACCCAACAAAACAGAACCATGTATCCATGATTTCACTGCAACAGCAAATTGCCAGTGAAATTGCTTGCAAAATTGCCGCGTGTGACGGTACCTTAAGACCCTTTCTCCTTTCCTCCAGTCAGCTTGAAACCATCCGGGAAACTCGCTCGTTCCACACTCTTTCCAACTTTCCTCCCTCTCTCACCGACTAGACGAGACTATCCTTTATCCCCCTAGAGGTGAATATATCCCCTCTCAGGTAACCTCCCACCGCTCAGCTAATGTGGAAGTGCTGGGAATGGGTCCACCCACCAACCTAGAGTCCACTTGCAGCTGGGGCAATTACACCTCTTTTACGGTGTATTACACCAGCCCCGGTAGTGTGAGGTCAGCAGGATCATTACAGCCTGTAAGCTTTCTTGAAGAGATTTTTTTTCAAAGTTTTGTCTGGAGGCTTCCAGTGTTGGAAACAATCGTGTCTTGAGGCACAACAGAATTCCAGACAATGAGGGATACTCAGCAGTAGTCTTGAAGGCAATTGGGTGAGGAAAACATGAAAGTGGAGGATGTCTTGCGAGGACCGGAGATTAAAGTCCCCGTTACATGCTGCGATGTCCCAGCGACACAACCAACAATCGGATAGCTGGGACATCGCTATTTGATCGCTGGTGAGCTGTCACACAGACTCACCAGGGATCAGCGACCAGCGAGAACGCGATTAAGTCAGTCGACAGCGTAGGGGGGTACTCAGATACCGGGACAGATGGTCACTTTGATAGGGGATCACGGCTGGTCGGTTCCCGGTTCTGTGCCCTGGACTCTCAGTGGCAGGGATGGTGGGGAAGATGATGATGATGGATGGGAGGGAAAACGTTAACGTGACGGCACCTGGTAAGTGGAAATATACGTTCAGACGCGCGACGGCAGCGAGGTGATGGAGGTGCATAAACTCAAATAAGCGCGCGGCCGGCGCTGAGTGATGGGGCAGCTCAGAGTGTACACGCCCACAGGTGGACTTTACTCAGGCCGGCGGGGTAGATGAGGGGATAGTAGTCCTCACCTTTTTGATGCAGTAGGAGCAAATGAGTAGAGACACCAGATCAGCTCAAGTAGTTCTTTACGGTCTCCAGATGAAAAACAGGTACACAGTACAGTCTGGTTTACCAGGGACGTAGCTAAGTTACCTCAAATCTGTGGCTGAGTCTGTCGGTGGTACCCTCTCACAACTTTCGGGGTCTGTGTTTCTCTTTACTCTCATTAACCACTCTGAAGAGCTCCTTCGCCAGTTCACTGGTCTGTTACTATTAGGCACGGTCGGTTCCCTAACGGTACAGATGGGAGCGACAACGAGCAAATCCTCCCGCCACCGGAATTCGATCCTTTCCCTGTGTCCTGGACCTTCTTGGAACTGAGGAAGAGGTACAGTCTGTGGCGCTATGGCTCCTTCTGTTGGTCCCACAGCCTGTCGGTTCACAGTCAGGGATATACCTCTGACTGCCTCGACTCCGGTATGCCTGTGTTGACCCCGGACACCCCAGCCGGCTCCAACCAGTCCTGGATTGTCCCCTCCGTTGCTGGATCACCCCTCTCCAAGGAGGTGCGCTCCTGTCAATGACACTGTCAGGGCACGTCCTCTCTGGCTGCCTTCCCAGCACTATCGACTAGACCTAACAACTGTCACTCAAGTCTCCCGTTCTACTCTAGGCTCCACCCCCTGGACCTACTGGATATACAGTTACTATATGCTAAGGTGGACTAGTGTATGGGTGCTTATGACAGACTCTGTATGAAACCCTGTATCCATGGCCATGGAGGCAGTACACCTTCTGTTTGGGGTGCAGTACCTCCCTGTGGCGCCTTCCCATAGGGACACCACAGGTAACCAGGGTAAACATCAGGTAACTAGGCATAGCGCTGCTCTTACTTACCCAAATGTTTACCCTGGTTACCTGTTCCAGTGTGTACTGTGCGGCGCTGGGAGGGCGTTTGGTCTCCCGGTGGGCGGCCAGCATTGGCGTGTGTGACAGCGGAGATCAACGACGGAAAAATGGTCCTGGCCATTTACCAACATCAGTGAGCTGGTCGTTGGTACATGTCACACGCAGCGGCATTGCTACAAGGTCGCTGCAACGTCACAAAACCGGTGACGTTGCAACGATATCATCAGTGATATCGTAGCGTGTAACAAGGCCTTAAGCGTGCGAAAATATTGGGAGATTAGTTTGGAAACACAGTGCCAAGTCCAGTTAAGGACAGCTTTGTAGGTCAGGGTTAATCTTTTAAAGTTTAAGCCCTTCACAACCTTGCAATTTTTTCTTTTGTACTTTCATTATTCCCTCCCTTCTTGCAAGAGCCTAACTATTTCATTTTTGTCCCCAGAGCCATCTGAGGGTTTCTTTGTTGTGGGCAGAGTTGCACTTTTGAACTACATCATTCATTTTCTCATGCGATGCACTGGAAAGCTGGCAAAAAAAATTCCAAGGGTGTTGAAATTACAAAATAAAGTGCAATTCCACAATTGTGAATTAATTTCTATTTATCACATTGACTATATGGTAAAACAGACTCAGCCATCATGTGTAGGGAAAAATCTGGTCTCCACATGCGAGCACACATCAATGGCAAGGACACGACCTTGGACGTACTAGTATGTCAAAGGTTATGGAGGGTTTATAGGGCTGGTGCGGTCTAAATTCAGAAGTCTGCAGTTACTCTGCGAGTTCAAACTTGCGAGTCCTTTCATCAAACTCTGAAGATTCTCCAGTGTCAGAACCGGAAAAAGCAGTCAACTGGCCGCAAGAGTATGAAATCTACTTACATCAGGCCACATTGTCACAAGATGGCTGCAGTCTCACTCAATGCAAAGTATTCTTAGTATGTCCATGCCCACCTAGTTGGAATGTAGCTGAGAATGTGTTATCGCATAATCTCACAGCCACGCAACAGCCGTTCCCAGCTCTAACACCAGCAAATTTTCACAAGCAATGTGAGGATTCACAATTTTGAAGTCAGAGTAACTGCAGACTTGTGGGAAATTGGGAGCCAAAAAAAAGAGTTACAGAGTGGAGAGGCAACAGAGTAGAAAGGGGACGGGGGATTAATCAGGCAGCAGTGTTCAGAATGGACTAAGAGGAACACTGAGCACACAGAGCAGGATATTGCAGTAGTCAAAGCAGGAGATGATGAGAGCATGCACTACCATTTTAGTAGATTGAACGTTGGGAAAGGGACAAATTCTGGAAATATTTTCAAATTAGAGGCAATAGCAGGTGGTACTTTGCTGGTGTGAGGGTCACAGCAAAGGGTTACTCCGAGGCAGCAGACCACCGCTACAGGGCAAAGCATGAAGTCATTTAAGGTCTGGTAAGGAGTTAAGCAGATGGAGGAAAGATGATTATTTGGTTTTGTCCATATTATGCTTTAAGAAGCGTGATGGGAAGGAGCTGGGAGTCTGGACAGCAAAGATGTGATGTCTGGTCCAGAGAGCTAATGTGTGTCATCAGCATATTGGTCACCAATTAATCTTCCACAGGGACACAAGAGTCCTTGG